>CM044887.1:600000-1044716 GCA_024500025.1 Syzygium aromaticum | reverse complement strand
TCGACTCGACCCACTCGTTTAACGGGGCCTAATCAAAATGTATGAAAAGAGAGTGAACTGAAGAATCAGAAGTGAGAAATAGAATAAGAAGTCTAGGCGGCTAAGACCCAAACCTCATGCCAAATGACAGACAGATGATATCCAACGACGACACAAACCTCATTCAGGAAATTCGTGCATCGTTAACTGTACACTAATCAACTAAATGCCCTTTCGAAACGTGAGAAGTTAAAAATATCTCTCAATATATGCATAATTTTGAGATATGTGAAAAATCAAGGACATATCTTAATATCGCTATCATCCTCCGAAACTCAAGGTGACTACAAAGAAGTCAACTAGAGTTTGATGTCAAGTAGTGTCACAAAAACTTGCTTAGCTGATTTTTGGAAATACGTAACGAAAGACGTCGAAATAAGCACTCAACAGCATTGGTTAAGTGGATTCGTGACGTGGCGGCGTGTGTTCAGGCTACAGTTTGTTTGAGGATAGGGAATCTGGTGGTGGTGTTTGCTTCTCGAAACAAGCAACAAAGATTGAGAATTGGAGGAGAAATAACAAGCGGCAAATGCGGCCAGCTTGCAAAACATTAACTTAGTGATGCGACAAAGACTGACATTATAACATCAAGTAGCCTATATGGCTGGATTGTGAAAAAGGTTACCAAGCAACACGGCTTGTGCGGTTGGCGTCGAAAGAAAGACACCTCCAGGAAACAAGCTCAATTAGGTGATGCGGATGGTGCGGTTGGTGTTGAAACATGACCATTGTGGATCGGCTTAACTAAGCACTTCCTGATATAAGACTTGTGCACATGGAGTGAACACTATTGATTAGCAACGATGTATTTATTTGGATGTGCACTGAGGTGCTCAAGGTGCACCAATTGCTATGTACACTCGGTGAACTAAGAGTTTCCTTAGGAATAATGGCTCTGATACCCTATTGGGTACGTTTGGTTCAACTTTCTCAATAGACTTTGGGAACGAAAAACGGGTTGTTATAACTGTTAGGAAGAGAGTTTGCAAGTTGTAAAAAGACCATCAATGTTGGGCAAGTGACGAGGCCATGATTGTCAAGTTGTGGGTCTTTTAATAATCATTTGTAAATAAATGTTGCTGAATTCTGAGAGTCACATAGGTTGTTATATGCTTTCTTTGTAATTGTTGTTAACCATTTCTAGTAGCTATAAATATTAGGATTGTAATTTGAGCAAGGCATCATCAGTCAATCAATGATTACCGATTATTCTGTTTTATCTTCCTGTTATCTTTATATTTCAATACCCGTTTATATGGTTGGCCGCAATTGCCTTCAATTTTCACATCTTTAATTTTCTTATCTATTTGTGTTTCCCATCCAAGAATCAAAAAAGAATCCTTCACATTGGGCCCGTTTGGTTCAACTTTCCAAATGCTACTTGGAAGAATGCAAATAGGTTAAAGTCCCTTGGGAAAATGCAAATAATGTTTGTCACGACCTAAAAAAATCGAGTTTTCGATCTTAGGCTAATGGATTACTAGATCAATTAAATTAACTAACCTAGGTCGAGTTCTCCCAAACTCTACCAAATCGCAACTTAAGTCTAATTGTAAGCATGCAAATATTTTCAATGAGAGTCGCCACTAATCATTTAAGGTAGGTTGATTAGAAACCAAAATAAAATAGCGGGAGTACTATTTTATTCCTGCGAACCAGAAATTATAGATTCGGGGACTTGATTACGCTAGATTCCCTAACGCCATTTCGGTACCAATTTCAAGAAAAATACTCAATTTGACAATTTTAATAAATCCTAACTTAGAGTTTCAAAGGTGCAAAAATTTTTATTTTCACTTATTTAAATGAAAGCTAACTTATATGTAATGACGTGCAAAAATTGACATGCGATTAATGCAACATAACATGCAAATTATATGTTATGCGACGACGTGACCTATTTCTAATGACAGGCATATTATTTTTTTTTATTTTTTTTAATGAAATTCGGAATTAAAAATGCCAATTATCTAAGCATGCAATTTTAAACTAAAGAAATTAACCTATTCTAGAGTAATCTTTTGGTATTTTTTTAAAATCAAAATTCGAAATTAAAATCAAGTAAAAAAATATAACCGCTAAATCTTTCGAATTAAGTTTCGATCTGAAACCTGACAGATCGATCCTAAAATTCAAAATACCCGCTATGGAAATAACTCTATCTAAAGCCTAATAGATAGATTTATTTCCACGTGTGCGGTTGCGGATTATGAGATTTTCCTAATCGATCACATCTTGAAAAATTCTCGATATCTTAAATATCTTGGATATATTCAAAAGATTTTGAAAATTCTAAATTCGATCCAAATTTAAAAAGTACTAGATATCCAAGATATCAAAAGAAATAAAATCCTAATTAGAATAATGCTTATTATCCAAATATGCAAAATTAGATATCAATAAGCACAAAACATGCAATCAAATATTCAAATCAAATTGGGATAGGATAATTGTAACAGCCTGAATTTTCGATCCTTTTTCCCGGAATTTAAGAAATGAAATTGATCAATGCACTATAGTGAGATCTCGCCCGGAAATGCGCATTCACGGGATGCTAACCTTAAGGGTAGGGCTATTACGGGATTGAGTTCGCACGACCAAAGAACTCGACTTGAGTTCGATCTTCGACCATATGGATTGACGAGGGAATGTTTTGAGCCAACCGAGACCGGTCTATTTGATTGATCGTGTCCGAAGGAAACTAGTGACAGACCCTCGCAATTATATGACAACCGAGATCGTCCCGGGTAGAGTAAACTTAAACGTGATTTGACTTAGTGTCGGTCACGAGTCGAGAGCGCATAATTCCAATGAGCCACCCGTTAGCCAGAGATAAGCTAAAGTCGCGATTGTTTGATTATATTCATTTCTTGGAATTCGGACCCGGGAATCGAGAATTTTGAAAGTGACAATTTTGAGCGGTCGATGACGTTTTTGGCTTGGCCAACCTTGGGGCCACCCATTTCTGCAAAAAAATGGATTTCGGTTCGGGACCGGAAAAATTTCGATTTTTGCCCCTATATGTGCCGACATTGGTTTTTGAGGTCGTATGAGATTATTTTTCGAGGCCGATGCTATTTTGGGGTGGCCACGCACATTTAGAGTCGTTACGGTCAAAAATTGGAATTTTGGCTCGGAAGTGAAAAATAATATTATTTTATTCCCAAGACTTTGCAGTTGATTTTCGAGGGCTTAAGAAGCTATTTTCACGATTCCGACGCCATATTATGTTGGCCACACCCATATGGAACCCGTATGTGCGAAAATTAGAATTTCGCCCCGAGACCGGAAATTTACCGTTTTGCCCCTGGACCCTATATTGGGAATTCCGAATTTTGGACAATTTTGGGCAATAATTGAGGACTAAAATAAGTGAAAAAGAAATTGGAATTATTGAATTACCACATTGCCCTTGAATTATTGGATAAAGACAAACGAGGACCGTTGGATCAAGGGTATTTTTGGAAAAATTGCGGATCGCCGACACGTGTCCCCACCAGCCCACTATTTCTGACCCCTCTCTCTCTCCTCCCTCTTCTGGTCAGAACCCCCTCTTCCACGATCACTCTCTCTCTCTCTCTCACTCTCTTCATCTTCATTTTCTTCCTCCTCCGCTGGTGCTGCTGCTGCTGCTGCTGCTGTTGCTGTTCCGCCCGTTTCAGCCCGTTCTTTGCGCCTTTCTTAGGTAAGTGACCTCCCCAAATGTCGCATAGGACCTCGGGTATTGTTAGGCTCGTTTAGGGCACGGTAGAAGGAAAGTGTGTGTAGGATTCCGTCCTGAGGCGTGTTCGTTTACGCGGGACGATGCCGTCCCTGACGAGGTGACGATGCCCGGCCCGACGGGGTGTCGATGCCTGACGAGGTCAGAAGACCGTTGGCCTGATGCGTTTTACGCGGGCGCGGTAGTGGTGGAGGAATTGAGAATAAGCGGGAATTGGCTTGAGGTGCGAGGTTTGAGAAAGTGATGCGTGGTGTGAGTTGGTGTGCGAGTGTGTTTGTAACGCATGATGTGACGTTTAATTATGGGGTAGAAACTGTTAGGCATGGTATGGGACGTGCCCAAGTGGTTTCTGTCTTATAATTGAGGCACGCGCGCGATTGTGATTCATTGATGTGATGTGCTGGTTGTATTATTATTTAACGTGCAGGAGCGTGCATGATGGATTCCAGGTAGGGTCGTGTGTGGTTGCTAGTTTGGTTGATTGTCGTGTGTTATGTGTGGTTTCGTCTGGCGGTACGTGAGTGCCTACGTGGGGTTTGGGGTTATACACTTATTGAGATTCGTCTCACGGTTGTATAACCGCCACTTTCAGACCCCCAGCCGTAAACCCGGGGAACCGCCTTCTCTTTTTGGAAGTCCGAGGAGCTGCCTTTGGTGCCTAGTGGAACTGCAGGTGAGTTTCCGAAGGCTCACGCCCGGAGAATCAGGAGCAGGGTGGAAGATGGCAACCAGTAGGTTTCCCCAGGTTATTTTAGGAGTTGTTCAGAATAGTGTGACCTAGAGTGAAGCTAGGTTAACCAAGCCCCTGACCTTTTGTTAACGGTGACGGAGGACGTTTGTCTGTATATGTCTGTAATACGATGTTTGTATATTTGGTGTTGTATGGATATGTTGTAGTTTGGTTGTTATGGTGGTCTACCCCATTGTCATCATCTTTCTGTCCGGGGTTTTGTTATTCGCTTCCGCATGTGCTTTTGATGTTTGGGTTGGGTCGGCGACATTCCTGGGACGTCGCATCATTTCGACCGGAGCAGGGGATGTTGCGAGCTCGAAGGGGGTTCGGGGCGTGACAATAATTACCTGATTTGCAGATTTCTTTCCTAATTTAAATTTGCAGCGGATTGGGATTGCGGATTGGGATGAGCGGCGGTGGGACGGATGGTGGCTAGCAGTGGATCACAAGCAGCTTCTCTCGGCGTCGAGCTCGATGTGGATCACGTGCAGCTCGTTGTGATGGCAGAGAGGGAACTCGGCTTCGAGGACTTCAAGAGTAAAACTTTCACTGCCCTTTGTATCGTGTATCCCGCATGTATATGTGTTGAGCGTGTCCAAATGTAGAAGAAGTCAAAGTGGTGACATGGATAATTCATGAGACCATCCGTGAGAGATCGTGAGGAATAAACAAAAGTGAGAAAAAATAAGTGTAAGTCTTGATTTGCTCAGAGAGAACAATCTTCCCCGTATGTTTTTCTCATAATGTAGAAGTTGATGCCTCCATGAATAATCCTCTCCAGCCACCAAGATTTCTCCTTTTGCCTTTTCTTTTAGGCTCCCAATTCCACCTCGGTTTGTCTCGTTCTCCTCAAGGTCTGAGCGGTGGAGAAATTTTGACCGACTTCAGCCTTGATCTCCTCTTGCGAAGAGCGAGACCGCAGGTGTTGCTGCTTATGGACGTGAAGAGACCAAACGCGGAGAGCGAAATAGAGATAGTGGAAGCTTCAAGATGTGCGGTTATGCGTGGCGGTACCGGCGGCTCTCCGGGCAGCGACGTGTGGCGGAGCGACGCGGTGGTGTGGTGAGCGCGGTAGTAGAGGGGCGCGAATGGCGGTGGCGGTGGCTTCGCCGGTCTCCCTCTCTCTCTCTTTCTCGCAAGTGATTCACTCGTGTATCTGTCTAAAAAAATTTGATCTGAAAATTATGAGAGCTCCCCCTTGATTATGAGACATAAACATATATTTATAGTGTAAACCTAGGTCAATTAGCCGGGCTTTCTAGTCCTAATGGGCTTAGATTTAAGCTTTAATTTAATTTTAAGTGGGCTGAATTAATTTGGGCTTTTCTCTAATTAAGTTTGATGGGCTAATTTAAGCTCAAATTAAGACAACCTAACCCTTTTTGACTGGTAATTTTCGGCCATTGTCTTCCGAGTCGAGTTTCGTTCGGTGCCCGAGCTCGATTTACGTGATGAATTTTAAACTCGCTTGCCACCGCCGATCCGATGTGGAATGCAATTAATCTATATGAACCTAAACTATATGCTATGCAATTATAATATTTTTGTTCAGGGGTTAAAAATTTAATCCCTAATTTTCTATGCAATTAACACTAAATGATGCGCCAAAATTTAGGTGTCAACAATGTTTGGTAAAAAATAATTTGTAAAGCTACTTTAACCCAAGTAGTGTTTGGCAAATTTTTTTTTGCAAAAGAACTTTGGGAATTATCTTTTTTATTAAAAAAACAAAAACCTACCCTACCCTTCGCTGGAGCCGGCGAAGGCTTACGGCCGCTGGCGAGCTAGATTTGGCGCCGATGGCCATCGCCTAACCCTTCGCCAAAGCTGGCGAAGGCCTACAGCCGCCGGCGAGCTAGATCTGGCGCCGGCAACTGTCGCCTAAGTTCAAGCAACCCCGGCAACCCAAATCTGCCGCCGATGGCCAATGCCCGAGGCCGGGTGCCCCTCGGCGTGGGTCGCACGACCCAGGCGGCAAACGGCCTTGCACAACCTAGGTTGGCGGCGCTTGGGCAATCGCATGACCTCAAGCGGATGTCGCCTGGGTCATGCAACCTTGTCAGCTTGATTCGGTGTCAGCCTCTCTCACTGGCTGCCTCACAAAAAAAATGAATAGTAACAAGAGGGTAAATTGGAATAAGCCAAAATAAATTAAGGTAGTTTGGGGACAAAAAAATTTGGGTTCATTATTTGTGGAATGCCGAAAGCCTAAAAGTAGTCCGATTGTGCCCCTCTTATTACTGTTCATCTTTTTTGTGAGGGCCTCGCCAGCTCGATTCGGTGTTGGCCTCCCTTGCCGGTCGCCTCACGAAGAAGATGATCAGTAATAAGAGAAGAAAAACCGGAATAAGCCAAAATAGGTGAGGGTAGTTTGGGGACAAAAAATTTAGGTTCAGCATTCCAAATACTAGTATTTAGCCAATGCTAGGCCGAAATCTGAACCAATTCAGCCTTTTGGAAAAGGGTTTTCAAGGCCGAAAGCCCCTTCACAAAACTGAACCAAACGGGGCCATTATTTGCTAATTCCATATAGATTCACATTTCAAAAGGTGTTTTGTTGATACGTTTCAGCAGGAGTTCAAGATCATATCATTAGGTTGCTCGTCATCTTAATAAACCATGTCAGTGATGCAGGTACTAGATGGCATGATGACTGCATGTATATTAGGCTCATATTTTTACCATGCAACCAAAAAGAAAGATTAAATACGATAATACCCTCATAAGTGTAAATAATGTGAAACCATGAAATAAAGATTCTTCTCACACGTTGAAAATGATTACTATCGTCGGAGACACGAATATGAGCCAAATATTAGGCAAATGGTGCTTGAATAGACTAAGCTCTAATATCATACTAATTAAGGAATTTCACCCTCAAACTTAACCTTGTAGGAACAAAAAAAGATAAGTACACATATATACACTTCAATACGATCTTAAAGATTTCCATCAAAATGTTCGAGAATTTTTAAGTAGAGCATCAATGAAATCTAATGGAACATCTTTGGGGGAGCATTTTGTTTGACTTCCCATGGAACATAGGCTAACTCACATGGAGAATCATTTAACCATGTAGTTCTATCCATTTCAGAGCAAAAAAATAGTTGCAATCATGAAAGGCCATAGCTGTCGCGCAAAATCTAGACAATACACGAGAACATTAAAACTTATCCTTCCATTTTATTTCTTTACAAAAGAGAAACATCGTTTAGATTAAGTCCCTCTTGAAATGAAAGCCCCCTCGATTGAATTACTTTACACAAAGAACTCCTCCAATTGAAACAATTTATGGTGGGCTTATCACAGAGGGAGAGAGAGAGACAGTCTAATCGAAAAGATGTGTGATGGGTCCCCTTCGTTGTTTATTACGTGTGGGAACTCGCTTAATCGCTTTGTTCCATTGAACAAAGCTTAAGTCATGTCCATTGTCCACGCCAATTAAGATCGAACTCAATCGACTGTCGCTGAAAGTCTGATGTGAGCTAAAAGTGAAAAACATTATCTGAGGGGAGCCATCATCATGACTCGCCCTAAACAGTTGCAACATTGTTGATTAGCGCCCCATCTTGTTGATTAATGGGGCTTGGTCGAACTTTTCCAGCGAAAGCTAATGCCCCAAAAAGGAAAGCTGAAAAGTCAGTGTGGCTCGCTCATCACCCACTATCGTTTTCATCTTCGGTACAAAGAACCATGTGAATTTGTTGGAACCGTGGAGAAAAAGGAGTTCCAGCTCATGATTTGACAAAAATTATATCTGATGGTCACAATTAATGATCTTTCTTAACATCCAAACATATTGCTCTCATGATCAGATGGGGGTGTCTACCTCAAACTCGATGTAAAATGTTTGTGAAGGCAGTTCTGTGCAAATGAAACGTGATTTGAGGTTGTCTGGATAGGTGGAATAGTTGAGATGCGCGAAAACTAGTCCAAGCACCACCCGGTCGCTAAACCAAAAGGAGAACACGAAGCATTACCGGGAATTGTTTTGTGATATATCACATAGAAATCATGAGACTATGGCCAGCGAAGTAAATCTCAAAACTGGAGCTTATACATGACACATGTTTAAATGCTCAAACATACAGTCGACTAAGGCAACTCATGATCACATCTAGCTCCATCTAGGTCTTCGCTTAAAGTGAAAGTGAATGGTTGTATCACACAACAAAAAAATAGCCTCCTTTTGTTTTCACACAAGATGGAGAAACCCGGGAACAACTACTGTAGCGAGAGATAGGAGGGATCTGATTGTTCTATTCGTGTCTCCATATGAAGTATCCTCGTATCACTGATGGTACACGCCTTGCTCGAACAATGATATTAATAGATATTATAACTCCCTTTTACATATCATGTTGGGAAGCATCAAAATGTAAATGAGTAATCGACTTGCTTATAAGTATACTTGAATCATACACGCAAGAGTATATTAATGGGTTCTCCCTCGTGATTTATCTTGGCGATCGAAATGACCCAAAGAAAGAAACTCAATTCAGATTTGGTGATCTATATAGTCATGAGTCGTAGGCGGATAGAATTCTTCTATCCTGCTGTAGTATTGCCATCGGTGTCTCGGCAAATCTCAGCTATGGATACAAGTCTCGTTCCCATATATTAACAGTTGGATTCACTGAAGTACTAAAGAAAGTATCGTGTAGGTTAGAGGCTTCGCCCATCTCAAGCTCTTCTTCGTTGTTGGCAACGACAAGGTTCACCTAGGCTGATTTACTCGTAGAGAACAAAAAACACAATGATGAGCTCCTATATCTCAATTCATAAGGTAAATTGAAATTGTCATTTGAGAAGTACGTGCAAAACTTTCAAAGGGCATAACCCAAATGGGTTTAGACAAGCAAAACTCTCTAATCACATAATCCTGCCTTGTCTCCAGCCTCATGTCAACGCTGCCTCAATGCCTCCACCAACCATCATCAATTAAGACCAACACTTCCATTTACTCTCTCTCTCTCTCTCTCTGCATGGGCTGCGCGTAAGTGTGTGGGAAGAGGTGGACGATCTCCAATAAGGGATGTGAGGGAATAGAGAGATGGAGTTAGGGTTGTTCTTTGCAATGGAAATGCAGGATCAAATAGGCAGCAGAAAACACGATTGAGCAAACATGTAGTATCGTTTGTTCATCTAGATTGAATACTACAAGTATATATGCATATGCACTAAATAACATTGATGACATGATCAGGAGCATGTTGTGAAATGTAAGAATCGATAAGATTTGATTTTCAAGCATTATCATAGGGCTGTAATTTTGCATTCAGTTTGAGATGTATTCATATAGACAAATCAGAATAATCAAAATCGGGGAGTCTCTTATGCGACAATGATACACTACCATTCTTGCTAATTTGCTATCACTCGACTTAATCACTTTCAGAAT
Organism: Syzygium aromaticum; assembly: GCA_024500025.1. Classification (NCBI taxonomy): domain Eukaryota; kingdom Viridiplantae; phylum Streptophyta; class Magnoliopsida; order Myrtales; family Myrtaceae; genus Syzygium; species Syzygium aromaticum. The sequence goes on along the minus strand of CM044887.1, from coordinate 1,034,822 downwards.
TCGCAAATTACACGGCCACTACATCAAAGAACTGAACCGTTTTGCTCGTCTATGCAGTATTATCCACGCACATAATACTTTCTCCCAGTAAAAAATAGCTGTGGCAAAGAAAGCGTTATTAAGAATTATTGCGCAAGAGTTCGTACTCTTTCACCAAACAGCATATCACGAGTAAGAACACCCAACGAAAAGGGGGGAAATATTATTCTAAAATCAAGTGAGCTGGACATTAAGTATTAAACTTAAAAGAACGACATACCTATATGCCATATCTATAATTCCTTTTGCTAGAAACCATATCTATGATTCTACAAGAATTACCATGTGAATTAAGGGAATTAGCCCGGAAGTAAGTCTATGTAGAACACTAACGTCTCAGTACATCAGATCTGCACGTAAGTAAAATCTTGTAAAAAAATAGGCTTGAACCCGCAAACCTCCAATCCCTCAAAAGAGATCTTCACGTATATATCTTGAGATGTGTCGATTGGCGTTCTTGGATTATTACTCATCACCGATCTTGCATATCAAAGCCTTAATGACAAATCAAGCTGGCTAAAGTCTTCCTGGAGATCACCCTCGTCATCAGGTACATCGATGTATCCTTGCGATGAAGATGAACCATACTTTTGATTTGTCCCAGCATACCTCATATGATCGCCAACAAGCCTGGCCGCGCGTGGCTGATTCTCAAAAATCATAGATTGAAGAGATGGCTGTACATGATGACCACTCGAGGTCGCTGCATGAGGTTTCGCGGCAGAGCACAAGTCCCTGCTCTTCTTGGCTAGGGTTCGCTCCAGCTTGTGCGCGTTCTGGTGACCCCCGAGTGCTTGCGAGCTATAAAACTTCTTTTGGCAGAAGTCGCATGCGTAAAGCTTGTTGTCTTTTGCAGGAACTTTAAGAGTATGGAGTGCTGGTGATGACGACGAGGATGATGAACATGGCTCAAGTCCGAGCTCTAGGTTGAGCTGGCTGGGGTTATTGGCTGAGCTCTGATGCCATGGATTGGATTGATGTTCCATTGAGAGAGAGAGAGAGAGAGAGAGAGAGAGAGAGAGAGAGAAATGACTTAGAAGTACATATGTGAATTGAAATGGTGACCGCTTTAGCAACGGAAAGCACTTGGAAGGAGAGAGCACGATGAAAGAAAAGGACATACATAGGTTAGGGACTGTGATAGAGATTCTCTTAGATTTTTCACGAGAAAAATCTTAAATATGCCAACAAGTTTCCATAAAAAGAAAACCATAAGTATTACATAGACTCATTCTGATAGATCAAGTCAATCACAATACGATTTCTTAAACGTAAATATCATGTGTATCATATCGTCCAGAAAACGAGGTTATATGATATTGCTGTTTGAAAAATTACACTCCAATCATATGTGGCAAGTGAAACAAATGAAGACGAAATTACTTTTGTCTTTAGGGATCTTGTTTTAAAAAAATCAAATAAATATTGCCTTATAGAGTGCACGCTATCTTCAGTATTTCGAAACTATATCTTAATGAAATTTTAGTATCCATTCGTGTCATCCCTTCTTGAAACGATGATAATTCACGACGATACTTAATTAGTAGTCATCCAAATCAAATATCATTTTTCTTTCACGACTGGAAACATGCGTTTGCGTGTTATTCAGTCGCCTCTCGCTTTGGAGGTTCTTGCTCTATCCAAATAGCAAGCAAGCAAAGGTAGCTTAAAATGAAGTCCTGCCTTAAAAAGGCTAGCTTGAAATCTTGATTATTTTACTGGGATCTCATCCGGCCCTCGGGACAATAGCCCACGTGGTTTCCAGTTGGTCGATGAAAGTGATACCATTCGAATCTCTATCCCTCTCTCTCTCTCTCTCTCTCTCTCTCTTGCATGGTCTGAATCAGTTTCCATACATTCTTCAGCTGTCCTCCGCCAATCCTGCAGACTTTCGAGCGTGTATGTTCGTGTGTGAACACCAGTCAAAAATCTCCGCGGGGGTCAAAATCAACCTCGCTCCTGTCGGTCCCCACCGCGTCACGACCCTTGAATCCGAGCACGCAGTGATCAGTTTGCCATTCACGAGAAAGTTTCCCGCTGAACACCCCCCATCAGGTCTCTTACTGAGCATAATATGCAGGATTAGGACCAGGTGTCTGCCCCCATGTTTGCTCCAGAAGCTCCCCTGTAGTTTAGCAGTTGTTTGTCATCTTTGTCCTGGGGTCCTGCCAAACGAAGGATCAGCAGTTCATTCATCCTGGAGTCGAGAATTTTAGGCAAGTACAGATTATCTTTGGCTCAATAATGGGTTCTATCTTTCGACTGGTACATTGATAATGACCTTAACCGGGGTTATGCTATAGAGATACTTCAGTTAATTCTTACATTGAATGGAGAACTATTGATTGATTGCTCAGCATGCGATTTCTAGGGAAATACTACCTAATTTAGACATGATATAATGAGCCTTCTTATATAGGAATGTACACGTGTCGGGGTGCCGGATACACATGCGAAATGAATAATTATATACTAGAGGTGGATTCATAGAAAAGACTGATGAAGATACTTTTCATTTACTCAAGGAGTTGTAAGTTTCTTTATAGGACTTTTTACAGTAAAATTATTTTTTACACAAGTAGATATGACTTGGGAACTTTCATCTGCTAATAAGAACATGGTTTCTACAATAAAAAAATTTTACGTGTGAATATCTTAACCCTGTTTGTGGTATAATTTTTTAACACCGCCGATGTGCCGAAATGAAAAAGGCTTTGTTTCATCGTTTAGGCTATTTTGCTTACTTTCAATCGATCTCGTGGGTTCTTCTCTCGTTTATTAATTCTTGGGAGTTGTTCATTCCGGCCTAATTGTTCTGATTTTTTAGTGTATGTGAGAACTATAAAGTGACACGTCACATGTCATTATAAAGTAGTTTCCCCTTTTTTTCTTCACTTATACGTTTTACTCGAACTCATGTGCATGCTTCTATCATAGAATTCCTTGTATGAAAGCTTCAATTATTTCAAGCTAAGTCAAATTTCGTCCGAAATAAAATTTAGATAAAGTAGAAAAGCAAAGCGCAGAGCTATCCTGACATCCCTTCATTTTTCATTAAGTGTATTTAATAATCTGTGCCTACACAAAAATTAATTGATTGTTTAAACTCAAATATCACTTAACACAGTAATTAAAGGAAGAACTCGTTTAATTCATTGGATGACAAAATATTCAATGGAAGTTAAAACCTTACCAATTACATTGTCAAAACCTTCTAATAATACTCAGCAGTCAGCACTATCCGGTGATAAACTAATAAAATTTATAATTTAATTTACATCTCTTATAAAAAAAAATTTATTTTTATTTTCAAGTACCCGAAAATTTCACCACTAAACATTGAAAATATTTTTAAAAAATTAACACTTATATTTTTAATTTTGTAAACTTATATATTGCGAGCAAATGGAGAGAGAGGAATCCTTTTTAGGGTCGTGTCGCAAACGTCGGGCAATAGGAATAAATGTCGACACCCGACAAAATGCTTCCAACCTCAAGATGGATTCCATCTCTTTCTATCTCTCTCTCTCTGATGGAATGTGGAAAGTCACAACGCACCCAATAAAACCATGTGAAGAAAGATCTACACCTTCTTTATCGGGCAAACCACGCACTCTTTATAAAAATTCGGAAAAAAATTTGAAAAAAATTATACAAATTATCAAATTATCAAATGTCTGTGTTAGCCTTACCACATAGGAGGCCCGGCATCCACGTCAGCAATTTCCACTCAATATGGGCCAGGAGGACTTCATTGGCAAATTATCAAAAGGTTTACGACTGAATTAAGTAGATATACAATGGGTCTAGAATTATTTTTTGTAACTTTCCCGTGTTTCAATTCACCTTGCTCTCTCTAGGACGGCTTGCAGATGCCAAATCATGTATTGTGTGCATCCAATCAGCGAAACGAAATGTCAATGTTGTACAGGTTAAGATATGATCTCCTGTAGTTATGACTGACTAAGAATATGACAATTCATCCGCAAATCTTTAGACAAGGAACGTGCCAGAGCTATAAATGGATAACCGTGTAGGGCGCATCAGATGCATGAATCTACAAGCTTGCCAAATACTATTTGAGCGCTAATGAATGATGAGGAATCTAATTATATAATCTGAGAGGAACTTATCAACGGAAATTGCGTAGAGTGTCTTCAGAAACAAATCAAGACTCGTTACCCTAAATATATTTATTAATTCTTCATATTTGAAAGGTGTCATAATTGCATTTCGACAGTGTGGATAATTATAGCTTGAGACACCTTTAGCAACGGAAAAATTGTCCACAAAGTCCTAAATCTATTGTACGGTGCTAAATGTAGTCCCAAATTTCAATTGTGTTAGTTCAGTCCTAAACCTTATGACAACTTGCCAATTGAGTCATAAATCTTTCAATTGTGCCAATTCAGTCCTAAAACTATTTCACGATTTGTCAATTTAATCCTAAACCTTTTGCAATATATCAGTTTAGTCTTTCCAGCCAATTTTAGCTGGAAATCACTTACATGGATACCGGCTGCCCTACATAATACTATTGGTGCTCATGTAAACATTTTTAATTTTTTTTTTATATTTTGTTCTTTTCTTTTCCATTCTTCCTCCGCCTATCACTGAGCCTCGGTAATGGCTTGCAACTAGCCATAGGCAAGGCTAGCCTTGCCTCGCCGACCACAAGCAAGGCCGGTGACCTTGCCAGCCTCGGGTGAGGGTCAAGCTTCGCCCGATAGTTGGCAAGGTCGCTAGCCTTGCCAAGGGCTAGTGAGGCTCGACTTTGCTAGGCTAGTGAGGGCCAAGGCTCACCTAGCCACTGGCTAGGTCGAGACTGGAAAGGCGAGGCTCAACCTTGCTAGATTGGACAAGGGTTGAGCCTCCCAAGTCATTATCGAGGTCACCGGCGAGGCTTGACTCTCGCCAGCTCACCAGTGCTTGCTTATGGCCGGTCGCGAGGCATTGCCAAGGCCTAGTGATCGGTGGAGAAAGAAGAGAAAAAAAGGAAAGAAACTAAAAAAAAATTCAAAAAATTCAGAATTTAAAAAAAAAATAGTAAAAATTTGTCTATGTCAGGTAGGTAATGTCATGTAGGACAGTTGACCCTTACTAGATTGCCACATTAGTGACTTTCGACCAAAATTTATCGAAATGACTAAATTAGCAAATTGTCAAAAGGTCCAGTATTAAATTAATACAATGTCAAAATGTTTAAGGCTAAATTAACAAAAATAAAATGTTTACAAATGAATTGTTCATCGTACAATAGGTTTAAGACTTTTTGAACTATTTTCTCTTCGAAGATCAACCTAAATGTTGTGGCTCATGCTTGAATACAAATTAGAAATGTGTACCGTGATTCAACATAGTCTCCTTGCATTACAAGTGATCCATTGAGTCAGATGAAATCACCTGAAAAAGGCAGCTCGTTCGGTTCCTACATTATCGACTGGCCGGTGGGGATTTCGTACCCATCGCACCTCGGAAACGACAATTCAGCCTGACTCAGTAGAGCTGACAAATCTCTCTTATTTGGATCGATTGCAACAATTGATCATATGAACTCGTGAGGGCTCCTTTTGCGTGATCAATAAAAAAGAAAAAATCAAGGGTTGTGATCGCAAGCGGTCCGCAAACACGAATCCAGGCAAGAATTCCCCTCGAGGCGGACTAGTAGTTGGATTGGGTCGGAATTTTTCTACGTGGTCAATGTGCTTGATCCGCCTTTCCAATGTGCAGCCCATTTGACGAGGCCCATAATGCCTTTGTATGGAAATATTCCTTCTTCATGAGCCCAAAATTACTAAGAGGTTGTGATTCACGGTCAAACTTAGAAAAAGGCATGTGTTATTTGAGGCAAATTATCAAATTTTATGATGGAGGATGCGTCCGGACCGGAGATATGCAGCTTAGGCTACCAACTCCATTCGACTATCTTTGACCAAAATGACGAATCTTATTTATCGCGAGATAATCATAACAACATCCAATATATAATTTTGATTAGTTTAATGATATATAAAATGAAAATCATATAAACTCGAAATCCGTAATTACCAGATCAAAAGTCATAGCGATATTTACATATATCATTGGTCTAATTATTAGAAATCATAGCTATGTTTTGGGAGTATTTACTATTTTTGCATTTGTAGATAAATGAATAGAAATAGAGAATGACTTCTATTCACGTGAAACGCACACGGGGATACTTATCAACAAAGTTTTAAACTTATTGTACGACGATCAAGTCAGTACTAAACTTTTCAATTTGGCTAATTTAATCCTAAAATTTTTGACGATTTTCCAATGTAGTCCATTTGGCCAATTTTGATCAGAAATTATTGACCTAGACGTTGGCTATCTTACGTGACACAGCCGATGCTAATGTAGACGATTTTTGTATTTTTTTTAACTTTTTAAAATCTAGCTATTGCCGAGGCCTGGCAATCGGCAGAGAAAGAAGGAAAAAAGATAAAAAAAAAAATTACAAAAATCATTTACATCAGCGTCGGCCATACCACATAGGATAGATGCCGCTAATTGGATCGCCACGTTAGTAATTTCCGGCAAAGATTAATCGGAAGGACTACATCAGAAAACTTTTCAAAAGATTTAAGATTAAATTGGTTAAATCAAAAAGTTAATGACTAGTGGTCGCCGTACAATAGATTTATGATTTTTTGGATAATTTTTTCAGCACACATAAGTTTATAATAACTCGTGATTTTTTTTCCGAGTAAACCACACGAAAAACTTAACTATTTATAAGTTAAAAGTTACTTTTTTCGTGGGGGGCCAATTTTCTCCAAGTAAAGTCAATCCAAAAGGAGGCATCTCTCCTCACCATAACAAAGAATTGGTCAATCGGTGCCTGAAAACCCGAAGCAACGGCTCATGTTCACAAATGGTCAAAAAGACAACAAAAAAGCAAAAACTTGATGAGAAATCCGAAAATTTGAAGAGAACAGAGGAATTCAAATAAAACAAAAAATTTAAGTGGACAAATTATCCAAGCTTATCGCCCTCTGCCTGCGTCAATTGTACATTAACTTGATTACCAAGTAAACAAGCGCCGCACGTGTCCGCAAAAATATCGTGGGTTTCCACGTGAAAAGAAAAAGAAAAAGAAAAAGGAAAGTATGCATGGATGAGCTACCACGTCATGGAATAATATACATACATACTTTTATATATATATATATAGCTGCTTCAAATAAAAAAATGGATGATTTTGAAAATATTTAAAAAAATGATTGTATGTATCGCTTGAAATAATTAGTTAAATATATTTATTATCGACAATAATTTATATCTAAATACTTTCGTGGACGATAAAAGTATTTTTCGTTTATTCCGTTTTTTGTAAGCGATAAGAGCTATAATCTTTTAAGAAATTATTTTTTAAATCATTCATTTTTCGCGAAATTAGTAAAGTATTAATCCTGGATTTTATGTTGAGATGAAGCTGACAAGAAATTGGTAAGCAAATGCGTCATTGACTTTCGCCTACTCGCAAGAGTTAGGTTAAAATGAATTAAAATTTTGATATCTTGGGAATAGACAAAAGAAACAGTGAAATGAAACTGCGACGGCCATGCATGCATGTCTAAATGTGGGGAATTGAAGCTTTTACGAGGAAGATGGTTCTTGCAAGGATTGCACGATGCAACTAGCTGTCTCACACGCATATATAAATATGGTCAAATCCTTTGCGTGACAATAGACCAAGTTACGGCTTTCCAATCAAGCAACTGGCCAATTTAACCGAACCACAAACGAACGCGAAAGTGTTCAATTCACTTGGTTCAATTACTATTATAATCTTTCTTTGTAGAAGACTGAAACCAACCAAAAAATAATTTTTTTTTGGCAAATTATCTTGATTGATATGTGTTACCTTCAAAAGGTACCTCATAAAACCTCTAAATAAGTTGATATAATCTTCATTAAAATATATCAAATTATACAGAGAATTTCACAATTCTCTATTTCATTTTATTATTCTTAACTGATATGATCTCAACTTGTGAAATGCTCTGACGAAATTTGCGGTGATCCGGCTTGATATACGTTAATCAAGACTTGAATTGGCGACCCTTAATTCGGAGTGGATATTTACTCTTTTTTTAGTATACTCTCAGTTGAGATTTCAGGTGTTAATGAGATGAAATTTGTAACTCATTAATACCTCAATAAAATCGTCCCGTGCGTAGCTTCAATGCATAAGTCATGTGGTTTTTGTACATTGATCTCATTATGTAGCAAACATTACTTTGGTGCTATGTTGAACACATTATTAGCTTGAAATTTAGGAATACAGCTTCTTATCGCCTTTTTTCTTGTATATCATATGATCCCCAGAACCTATAGTCTATGACAAATCCCATACTTTAGCTCTATACGGTCCGTTCTGAAGCTAAATATAGAGAATCAATTGAATTTTTCCACCTGAAAGTAAATATATTTTATCGAACAGAATCCTTCAAACTGAAGAACCCGTCAAACGGTTTGACAATTCTAAATTTCTGGATGACTTACACAGGGCTTCAAATCTTACACGTCATCAAACAACACGGTCTTCCATCGACTCACGCATCGTTTATCTTAATTGCCTCGCAACTTCTTGTCGCATGCTTCCACGCATAAATTAATTCAGAGTCCTCTCCCTGTAAATACGCAACCTTAGACCCCACTCTTCATTAAAGTTTCTGAAACATTCCATTCACAAAGCCGAAGAGGAGTTGCAATCGTTGACAGTCTTTCGGTCTCCAACACAAGGGCACATGGATAACTGGCCGTTGCTCGGCCGCCTGAGAAGAGCAGTCCACAAGGTGAGATTCCTATTGAATTTCGACCTCCACCGGTGGATTCTCTCCTCCGGGACGCGCAGCCCTTCAAGCAAGCGGCTCCTGAGCTTCAGCGACCGCCCCGGGTTGAGGGCATGCACATCGATGGACGATAAAGAGGACGAAGGCTCGCCAGGCTCTTCGAGAGGGTTGGGGCTTCAGAGAACGATAAGTTATCCCTCCGAGGACGATATCGACAAGAGAGCCGATATATTCATCACTAATTTCCATCGCCAACTTCAACTAGAGAGACAGATTTCTATGGAGCTTCGCTATTGCCGGGGGAATAGCTTCCAGTCGAGGTCGCCGTGACGATGCCAATACTTGTTCAGGCATGCATTTGATGGAAGAGGTTTGATTGATTCATAACATCTTTTGTAAAGTCCAGGTTCGGGGCACTGTGGTCTCCACCGCAAACTTGCCTTTTCTATGCTTTTCGTGCGGCGGAAAGGTGGTCCAGTCGAGTCGATGAAGTTCATCAAAGCTCAGTTTTCCTAGAGCTGCATCTGCTAGTTGACGCGGATGAACTAGGGTTTTAAATTTCTTCCGCCATCATTGTTTTCCGGAATGTCTGAACCTTAAGCTGTCAAGCTAATTCTTTGATTTTTTTTTTGTGTAGATATGAGTTTTGAGATTGATTCGTGCGAAAAAGGAATATTTTCCTTTTGTATAGGCCATTTTTCCCTTCAAATTACGGATTAAATATAGTCGTTTGTGCTGCTTATTGAATGCTCGACCTCTGTTGATGATATTTTTCTCTACTAATTGCAAAAGAGAGCACGAATATGCTTCCACCTTTTTTCACATCGTACCTGCTTTTTGAACGAAGCTTTGATCATCATCATTAGCTTTTGAACGTATGTAGGACTTTTCTTTGGCCGCCTTCATTGTCATTATTAGTCCAAAGAATACATTGGTCAAGATGAATATTACACAACGAATAATACTTACTTCTGTTGTTAGCTCACCCTCGTTGGAAACTCCTTTATTGGAACTTCCATCGATCTGTTTTTTTCTTCCCACCCTGCCTTGGGAGTACCCTTGTTTTTTACGTCCCAAGTTTCAGACGAAGCCTTTTAGCATCTTGCTCGCGACTACCTTCCAAATATAGTTGGTGTGAACTATTTCAACATAATGTGATTTAATTTGCTCGTTTGAATATGGCGAGGGCTTAAGCTTGCCGGGATCTGGCGAGGTGGAGCCTCGCTGGCCTCGGGCAAGACTCGCTCTTGCCAGGCAAAGTTGGCCCATGCTAGATCAAATGAGGGTGGCCCTCGCCTCTAGCCAGTTGTTGGCCAAGGAAGAAGGAAGAAGAAAAAAGAAGAAAAGAAAGGAAAAAAATTTTAAAAAAATTTTATTTTTTTAAAATTGAAAAAATTGTCTACATCATCGTCGGTTGTGCCGTGTAGGAAAACTGGCATCCACATCAGCAATTTCCTACCCAAATTGGCCTGATAGACTCAATTGGCAAACGTGAAAAGGTTTATGACTCAATTGACACAATTAAAAAGTTTATAACCGAATTAGTACAAACATAATCGGTTTAGAACTTTTTTTGGTAGTTTTCCACAATTTTGCTCCCACTAGGAAGAATGCCCAGTCCAATTCTATGAATTGACAATCGCTAGTGAAGCCATCGACAAAGTGAAAGTTATCGACGAAGGCCTTCACTAGTCAACAAGGCTATTGCAGGTTTTACTAACTGTTGGAACTCGAAGGCAATGACGATGAATCGACACAAGAGTGCAATTGCTAGGTAGTTACGTCCATAGGATTTTTATAACTTATTTTGAATATGTGTTACTAGATAAAAGGAGATTATGTAACTTCATGTAACCACCAATAGGATTAGAAAATTATTTCTTATTCAAATTTAGTAACTGTTGTATGTAACCATCATATGTAATAATCTGTAGAGGGTTATGAATATCCAGAGCATGTACATTATAAAAGAACTCCAATCAATCACATAATTCAACGTCGTATAATTTACTTGGTTGGATACAATTGTTACCGGCTTTTGTACCTTTAAATTTCTTGTCATTTTATTTTCCTAACAAAAATCAACAAAGGATCCTTTGCAACATTTGTCCATTTATATTGATCCATCCATATTATTGAAGGATAATTTATCACTTGTGGTGTAACATTTTTTTTGGCACACCTAATGGGACACATTTGGTTGATTCGCGGATATTATGATGGCAAGAACTAGAAATCAACAAGAATCTAACAATGATGTTGGCAACAACAACCCATTACCACAAACCGGTAATGAGATGCCACGCATTATAATACTTTATCCGCTGGGAGAGCGGCAAGAGATAATCGATGCGAGGAAGTTAATCTTCCGATACATCACATTGATGAACAGATTAGGGAGGATGCACCAAATCCTAACATGATGTCGATCATGAGAAGAATGTTTGAAGAGCATTAGGGTGCAATGTTCAACTACATTGAGAGTCATATATCCAACGTATTCAAGTCGATCGTCATCAATGAACGATGCCCTTGAGGCCAAGATTATTTAATGGGTACTATCCTAGGCTTTGTCTATTTATTGATGCTTATAATGTTGGTCAGAGTATTCAACCCCTAAGAATTATGTAGAATCTTCTAATGAAGGTCAGAATAAAAGAAATAATCGGGCTACTATCGATCAAAATAACCAAATTGGTAACAATAATTTGGAAAATCAAATTGGTCACCAAACTAGTCAATTGTCAAATGTTGAAAATGTAAAGCCAATGGCTATATCAGTAAAACACAATGTGAATATTCCTATTGGGCCTAACATGCCGATTATCATGAGTAATCTAGCAAGACCAGTATCACCGCCTTAGGGGCAAAATGGCTAACCAAATCCCTACTTAAACCCTGTACAATTTGCCAAAGAAGTTTGACAACAATTGACATTAGACAGGGATTTGTAATTATACATGGTTATAATAAACCACATCTCCAATTGGTCGATAACTAGCCTTTTCCAAGAGGTTTTAATACCCCCGACTTTGTCAATTTTATTAGTAAAAATAGAAAATCGATCATCGAACACATTGTTCAATTTTATATCCTAGTGTGGGGAAAGTAGGGACATATGGGTTTTTAAGACTTAAGGTATTTCCTTTGTCTTTGTTAATAACTGCTTTTACTTTACCTGGTACACTAATTTACTACCTAATCAGTGTGTAATTGGTCATAGATGGAAATACGATTTTCTATGCTCAATTTTATAGATGATACCTGAAATATCGATCGCTAATTTGGTTAGACTTTATCAATTTAATAGTGAATGTAATAATGAGTCAGTTGATCAATTTATTATTTGATTAAAAAGTCTAAAAGTAGATGCCTCACTTCACTTTTAGAAAAAGAATTCACGAATCTGGATTTCGATGGATTGAAATTCAATTTTAGAGGTAAATTTGAAGGCCAAGACTTTGTCGATTTATTTCAATTGGCAATGAGAGTATCAAAATATTAGCAATTGTTAAATGATAGAGATAAAGGGTGACATGAATACTTTACACAAAATGTCGCTCTAATGGAATATTATGAGCTAAAAGTATGAATCTGCCCAAATGAAAACATTGAAGTAAATACGGCACAAATGGTGCTTGACCAGCCTTTCGTTTGTCGATCCTTAAAGCCTACCAAAAAATATAATGGCTAGGATTAATACTCTCAACTTTACTCATTCGATATTAATAAATCAAACGAAATGTTCGACTTACATTTGAAAATGGCCTAATTTAATTAACTGAAGGTCATGTAATTCCAAGTAAATTAAGAAGACTTAGTAAACAAAAAGTAGTGCAAGTGGCACGATTCATGGAGCCATAACACAATTACTTGTGTTGTTTTGGAAAAAAATAATTCGAGAGGCAATTGGGTTGGGAAAAATCAAATTTATCAATGACAATTAGGCATATGATGACTCTTGATTATTTAATTTAGAAAAATCAAATAATCGATGAATCATTCAATTTTTTTGAAAAAGGGGCATATGTTGACGCTAAAAAATGACGAATTTTTTTTGTTTGTATTGATAAGTGCCAAACTTAGTGGATAATAATAGTTTGGTCAAAAAACTCGATAACTTGAAAAGAAGTCATCGACAAAGTGAAAGTTATGAAAGCCTTCACCTATTGACAAAGCTATTGCAAATTTTACGAAGTATTGGAACTCAAATGCAATGATGATCAATCGACACAAGAACTTAATTATGTTTTTGGGATTTTTATAACTTCTTGTGGAGAAATGTTGCTAGATAATAGGAGATCGTGTAACTTATTGTAATCACATGTAAGATTAGGAAGTTATTTCTTTTTTCAAATTCAGCAATCGTTGTATGTATTAGTCATGTGTAACCACCTATAAAATACCCCAAGTTTGTTGATTGTAAAAGAACCCAAATCAATCACATAATTCGACATTCTTATGTAAATTTATCTCTATTTTTTTTTTTTACTTTCTTGCAATTTACATGACTAGACATGACTATCTTCAGTTTTCATACTTTTTAAATTTCTAGTTATTTACTTTCCTATCCAAAATCAATAAAAGAAATTTCGCAATCTTTGTTGATTTATATTGATCTATCCATATTCTTGAAGGATATTTCATCACTTTCGGTGAAACAGATGTGTATCTCAGCCAATGGTTCTAGAAACCATATCGGTTTATGAAAGGTGAATTTCCCATTGGGGGGGTCCTAAGCAGATTATTAACTCGAGTAATAATAATGACCTATCATTAAGACCCAATCAATGATTATGATTTGTAGCATTCATTGCACTTATGTGGAAAATCGGCGAGAGGGTAATGCGACCCTAATTTAGGAGTTCAAGACAGTTTTTGGTCCCAGAAAACTAAAAATAAAAATAAAAAAAGAAAAATGTAACTCCAATGTTGATGATGTCATTTAGGATCTGGGACAATTAATGTTCCGATGTTATGTGTTCAAAGGCCGTTTCTTGAGATCTCCTAACCTCAACATCTCCCCGAATTCAACCAAATTTAAATGCGGCCATTAAAACTAAAGTTATAATGATACATACATAAAGAAACTTATTTTTTCAAGCAAGCTCCAAACTTTCTGGTCACATACCTTGGAGACAACATGGATCAGTTTGTGGGCTCAGATAATCGCGCACAAATTGTCAAAGGCAAGCGTACGAAACGCCGCCAGAGGTTGTCGCCCGCACACGTCGAAGCCGCAATGATGACTATTGCTCTGTCGTGCGGCGGCATCGATGATAACGGCTTGCTCTTGTCGTCCCCGTCGTCCACAGTGGACATGGAAGAGAGTAGCACCAGCGAACATCAAGAGGAGGACATGGCCGATTGCCTCATTCTTTTGGCACAAGGCAATGTCCCAAGACAAGTAGAAGACGAGAAAGGTGGCCAAGAAGTTTGTGACTGTGACACCGATGGGAAACGCAAAGGTTGTGTTCAATCATATAAATGCAAGACATGTGGCCGGACATTCACATCATTCCAAGCTCTGGGAGGCCACAGGTCCAGCCACATGAAGAAGCCTAAGTCCTTGGGACAACAGAAGCTAGTGAAATCATCTCCCAAGAAAGATTGTGACAATGATCCAGGCCATGTACTCGGCCATAGTGGCACAAAGATGCGTGTTGGTCATGACAAGGTCGACATAAAGATGCGCGAGTGCTCGATATGCGGGTTGCAGTTCAGGTCAGGCCAAGCTCTCGGAGGTCACATGAGGCGACACCGAGCGCTCAATGCAGGCGGCCGTCTTGTCTCGGTAACGAGCCTTGAGGTAACACTACGCACCGATAAAAAACGACCGGGCAACATTCTTCCTTTGGATCTTAACCTTCCGGCACCGGAGCACGATGTTGATCACTATGGTTCCCAGATTCATCATTTCTCTCCAGCCGCAAGCCGACAAACGTCGCCGATGTTATCAGCTACTGCGACTTTAGTCGAGTGCCTTTACTGAAGAAAGATGGGCTCTAGATAAGGATTTATTGTTTGATTTTATGATGTTTCAGTTGAACTATATTATTTGGCAGGATATAATTTTTGTTCGAGCCTCCAACAGAGGGTTTCAAATCCTGTGCACAAACGAATTGAACTATGAAATTTTCCGTTAACTATTTTCTCAGCCAAGCATGATTGCCTCGGATTCAACATGAATCGACCCGTGAGAGTTCTGACTCTTGGCCGTGCAGGAAGAGTGAGAACAAATCACATGACACTTGACAGGCAGAGTTAATTACGTGAAATATCATTTGAATTTTATGCCTCTTTTTCTTTGTTGAGTAGCATACTAGACTTGACCTACTAAAATGTAAACAGTGAAGAAGCTTTTGCAGAAACACCAATTAATCTCATAGATATTCTCTGAAATGTTAAGCCACCAAAAAGCAAAAGAGAACTCGTAGAGATCAGCTGGGGCTTCACTCTCAAAGCCATTCACTAGCATTGATAGTATACCCCTTTTCAATCCGAAGTCTATGACTCGGCTAATCTGCATATATAAACACCAGCTTCTTCGTCCCCCACAACACCACCCCCACCCACCACACCACCCCACCCAACGCCCAACCCCACACCACACCACCCCCACAACCCACACCCCCACCCCACCCCCCGGGGGGCAGTGTATTTGGCCCGATTCCCTCAGGTCATCTCTCGTTTATGACACCTTTAACCTTTTCTTCTGTGCAGCTTCCTTTCAGAAGAATCACTCAAAAGTCAAAACCCTCCTAGTAATACTAAAACTGAAGACACCTTAGCTCGCAATTAGCAACTATGAAGCTAAAACCAGTCCCGCGAAGAGTAATCATCTCATTGCAGGTGAACAAGAAAGCCTGAGCTAAATTACAACCAGATTGATGAAACAAAGGGAGGACATACACAGGTCAAAGAGCAGATTTATGTGAACTCGACAAAGCAACTAGAGAAATGCAGTGACAAGATAACAACATTATCCGAGCCAAAAGATGATTGATGAAGTTATAACCAAATGATCCAGCACAAGAGAAACGAAGGTGAAAAGAGGAAAATGAATTGAATCATGAATAGTCTTCTCAGGCTTTGTATGATGTCCTGACATTCCAATGGAGAAATATAATCTGTGATTATGAACCTTTTGCAAAACTGGGTTACTGTTTCCCTATAGTTCTTTTAGAAGCTTTTATGCATTATCCCTCGTCAGTTTCCCAGCACCAACTGGGCAGAACAAAACCGTCACCGGCTTGAAAGAATGGGCAAAACCACAACTTTATCAATTTCAACTAGCTAAGCAGCATCAACATATTTCGTCCACTTTATGGTTTGAGAGCAAGAGCGAGACCGAGCTTGGGTGCCACATTGATGGCCTTTGAGTCATACTCGGCAGACACAGTAATAAGCGATTTTGGCCTCCACTCTCGCTGGCCCAATAAGGCCAACTTTCCATTGTCTGAGAACCGGGTCTTCACAACAGTGCATGGATCGACTGTGTGAGAGCTTCCCATGCTAAAGCTGTTCTCATAGGTGGAGAATCTATGCGTCAATTCAGCGGCAACTGCATTGAAAGGGTCCACCGAGTGGATGTAGGAGGCCTTCAGAGTTTGCCCCTTGTCAGTCCTGTTAGAGTTTAATAATTAATAGATCAGTTTAAGGCTATATAAAATATCATCAAAATGCACAAACGCGTCAACTCTAAGAAAGTTCAATACAGACCACACAAAATTGTTTGTCCGCTGATTGATCTACAACAAATAAAATTAAGTCTTGCTCCACACAATATGCATCACCATGAGAACGTGTTGGAAACTCACCATCAATTTCATCACATCTCCTCTGTTGCAGGTACAATTTGATTTAAAACTAATTCTGTAGGTAAACCTCCCTCTTCTTTCCTTTGTTATTGTTAATGTAATATCTCGAGTCGACTATAAATTGTTATCGCCTCCTTCACTAAGGAATGGATCTTTCTACACTAGCAGATTATGCACATATAGATAACAAAGCCTTCACTCAATGACAGGGGTGGGCCTCAATTTTAGGGTATTTTGCTGGTTAAATATTCTGCGAGTAATTAAGATAAGCAAACAAAACACCATCACAAACTTGTGGAAACACATTGCCAAACCAGAAGGGAGTAATGAAAGCAGAAAACGAAACTAAAACAGTACTATAATCTATTGCATAAAGACAACGCAACCTAATCAACTCTCGCTTGTGCTTTCTTTCGACTTGCAGAATAACTAGCATCATCTAGATGTATTATCATAACAATGTAAAGTCTTTGAGTTATTTGGCTTGCTTACTACGTCAAGACCAGTCACCCATTGATACCCCACATATACAATAAAAACCTATTCCTCTAGCAGATGGAGACATATGACAAAGACATTGGAACATTTATAGATAGCAGTAGTCTATGTGCATCATTAGAACACTAAATAGTAAATACCTAACGTAGCAAAATATGTTCTCCTAACCATACTTACAGAAGAACTGCAGCAGAAAAATCTGGCCTGTTCAAGCCAATCCCAGCATTATATTTGGTTAAAGAAGCAGAAGCAGTATCGAATCCAACTTCACCACCGAGACTGAGATCCTTGCTACCAATTGCTGCAGAAAACTCCAAAAGGGGAGTTGGGTTCAGACCTATGCTTGAATCAATTGCTGCATGATGATGGAGGTACTGCAGCTCCAACTGATGTACAATAATGGAGTTAGTGATTCATGTCTGATAATTAATCTAGCACCAACATAAACAGCCCCTCCCAATCAGCACATTTTCCGAATTTACATCCCACAATGATGTTCATACAAGATACAAGCATAGAACACCATTTGGGCAATCAAATCTTGTATGACCATACAGGTGGCTACGCATTAATGAACATCATGTAATACATTCAAAACAATCAAAGGATGCGAGACAACCATAATTTCCACTTCAGAACTAGAAAACCAACAAACCAGACACAAGGCCATATATTTGAAAAACATAACTGGAGGGAAGATGCTAGTCTGCAAAAAATAATGATATATGCAAAGTTGCAAAGTCTCACATTATGCTACTCAATATCCAATCTTGTGTGACCATAGAGGTAGCCACGCATTAATGAACATCATGTAATACATTCAAAACATTCAAAGGAGGCGGGACAACCATAGATTCTGCTTCAGAAACAGAAAACCAACAAACCAGACACAAAGCCATATATTTGAAAAACATAACTGACCTTGCCAGACTTGTGATCCGGTATTTTAAAGCTAAGGGCAGCTTTGGTACTCGATAGGATACCAGAAACAGTCACTTTTGTCGACACCTGATGAAATGTGGAAACATAAATAAAGATATTCAATCAGTCCAGAATATAAAAAAAGCATTTATGCATGGATGTGGAACTATCTATAAAAAAAATAAGTAGGAGGGTTAAAAAAAAAGTTCCAAGACCAACATCAATGTTCTTACATTTGAATATGAGTCAACTTTCACATCCACTATAGTATTTTCACCCCTGTAAACCGTATTTATGTCACCCATGAAAATTTGATCCCTTTTCAAACCAGTAGCTGTAAGTCCCTGCAATGCAAAAATTAAAATCCATAACAGCATTCAACAGTTTAATGACTTAGAGAGGTAAATTTACAACACCAATTCCCAGGGACAAAGGACTCAAAGTCATTTCTATGCAAATATGTTCAGAGTTTGAAATCAACTAAGGCATGTATTTCTACAATGTTCAAATATCATGATTTTCTGTAACAAGCATGTGAATCTGGGATCTCCAAATTTTCAGTTTTCCGCAAGCATTGTACGGACATGTAAGAAAGTTGTGCACAGAAAGTAATTGTTGTAAGTTGGTCCTCATAAGGTGATATTATTCAATCAATACACTGCGCCTAACTTCCGATAAAGCCCCCCCCCCCCCCCCCCCCCCCAAAAAAAAAAAGAAAAAAAAACCACCACACCGCACACACATGTAGAGAGAGAGAGAGAGAATTGGTTGAGAGTGCACCATCCCAGTTGAGCTCGGAAGTGTCAGGGTAAACTTGTGATCAAAGGTATAATCTTTAGTCAAAAGATCTGCATTTAAAACTAACAATGTTAGCCATATCCAAAACACAGAAAAGATTAGGGAAGATTAAAAGCTGAACACCACTAAGAATTATTGGCAGCATTTCAGGGGATTAGGTATGAGTTTACTGCCATTGTGATAGGTCATCAATTTCTATGAGAACCAACTTGCGGTGGTATCAAGGATTTTAACATGTTTCTATCAAAACATTTGATTTTCCTGGGCCTTCTTGTCTTCTTGTCTGCTAGATGAAACACTGTGATTAACTATGCATTATTGGTATGAAGGTCAGCAAAACAACTTTTCATAGCAGGACAGCAGTAATTTTGGTTTAAGACAGACTGAGTAGAGTCAGGTGGAGCACATAATTATAATCATCAGGTGTAGCTCCTGATTGTTCAAAATATGATCGTTCGGCCAATAATGATCGTGAAACTAAAGCAACTATTAGACAAGATGGAAATATAGATGCACACTGAATGAGCAGGTAAAACCTTTTGTTGTGGTTGTTCGACTGTAGCATCAGTCAAATAAGTGGTGATTCATAAGAGGAGATTCAATGTAATTGTTAAGAATCATTCAACATGTAGCAAAAAATATATACCTAAAATCGCATTCCTTACCAACCCCTTATAAAATTATGAAAGAAAATAGTACCTTCATCCATCTTAGTTCCAAGGGCAACAGAAGAACAAATACACTAACCAGATCAATTATTTAATAGCAGAACATTTAGCCTTAACAATCAAAAATGAGGAAGTGAAACAATATCATGAATCAATTCTTTTTCCTACCCGAACATCTGTCTCGAATATGAACTCGGACATCAGAAAGACAATCAAGGACTAACAAGCTGATGCTTATTGCATCTACCAGTTAAAAAATCGTTGGGATGCCAATATCAATACAATGTTTGCAAAAAAGAAGTGTACCTCTCGCCCTTTTCCCAATATCTGAAAATGTTGCTGGACCACCGGCCATCTCTTTTGAGCAAGAAAGTACAACCTGCTCCAAGGAAACCATGATAAGAAACTTACATGAGTCATGAACATCAAAGAACATCAATTAAGCCATTGAATTATGAGTAGCAACTGTTAGATTATTGTTAGGATTGAATGATTACACGCAAGAAAAAAGATATCCTGTATCGGAAGTCACAATGGTGATGACTGCTCCAACAAACAGAAATGCAAAAATTTTACCCTGCAAGCTGAAATATCGATTACTTCACACGCTCCGATACTTATCCACTCAGACAACTTTTCCCTTTACTCTCTAACCCAAAAGCAAATGGGCTTGAAACTGGCCTAGACACTCGATTTCACTAGAACTTCCTTTTCTTTTTGGACATAGAAACACCAATTTCATTGAAGTACATGAGGAACACATTCATCATAAATTAGTTTAGGGCCGGTTATCAACTAAATCAGATGAAGAGAGTCGACAAACCCAACTTTCACTCGCTGACTAACTTTCAGCCAAAACTAATCAAAAGACCACTCCTTGCTCCTGATCTCTGCAAGACCCATACGGCCAAGACCAACGACACCAGCGCCAATTGATAAGAGAAGCAAAAAAAACGAAAACCCATCATTGGAAAAGCAAGAACAAGCCCCTCCATCAGATGGAACAATACCAACAGATACCATTGACTTCATTCGTGCGCTCCAATGCATTTTCAATGTTAGGCGAACGACAAAAACCAACGAAGAAACCCAAAAAAATGAATCCGACCCACGCGACCGCAACGATGCTCGAAGCGCTCAGTGGTCGAAGAGGACCTGTTTCTTTGAAGAGGCGGTGGCCGGCGGAGAGGGAAGGGCGCCGTCGCAGGAGAAGCCGCCTCGGCAAGATCTAACAGGGCTGGTGAGCTTCCTCGGTCGACGTCGGCTCTTGCTCTTCACTTATATCAGATTACCTTTCACAGGTTTTGCTAAAAAGCCCCTCGTCTTTTGTTTATTAGCGTCGGAGCCCGGCCTTGTGCGCAATAGGGCTACAAGTTTTCTGCTTGGCCACAAATTGTCACCCAACAAAATGGGGCTTACCTCACCTTAAGTATGTGAATCAGGGGCAAAAAAAGGAAAAGAAAAAAAATATTGGGGGAAAGAGACTGACAAAATTAATAACTTAATGCAATGGTTAATTTGGAAACAGATGAACCGAGAATCGAGACTTATAAGTATCATAACTTGCCCCATTTGAAAAACTAAGATCGAATACAAATTTCGGCTCGAGAAAGTGACTAATATGGAAGTCAAACTCGAGTTGATATGTCTCCATTATCAAATTATGACATGTCCTCTTAGTTCTATTTAAATTCGAATTTTACTGGTCAAGTATGGCAAAGGTTATAGTTATAAACGAAAAGTGTATTGGGAATAACGATTATAGTAATTTTTGTTATTCCTATTATTCGACGTGTATAAATATCTTTTAAGATATGAAAGGGCAGTACTTGATGTATTTTCATGGCCCTAAAGATGAAATCCCTTTTTCAAAAGCTAACGATAAACCAATCAAACAAGGAAGAAAAAAAGAGTTAAACATCTATGTATATCAAGGATTTATCGGTTGAAACTAGCTGTCGTCATATCCTTCATTTCCATCAGGGAACTTAAGTATGGGACCAATTAGTCCATTATATAGATTTTTGTTTCAAATGGGCACTATCATAATTTGCCATTGGAGGTTTTCTCCATGCCTAACGTCTAAGCCGAGAATGTGCTACAGCTATAGAGTGCATTTATGTCAAACTTGTAATTAAATCCTTAAAAATGACAAACAGGGAAGAAGTTGTCATTACTTCGACCTATATCTCTCGACGATCCCGATCATACCTTCGATCAGGCTGCTCGGGCTCCAGATTAAGGCCGGAGCTAGTTGTCGGAGACTTAGTTTGAGGCCTCCCGCAACCATTTCCGCTAGGTCGGCCAGAAAATATCGAGGTTGGTTCTGAACTTGATGTCGGAGTTGATGATTGAGATGCAAGATTTACATATCCATTTCACGTTTCCTTTCACAAGAACCGTCTTCTTGGGTTTGCTCTGTTTCATATGAACAGGTGAAAATGAGGGGATTTTTGGGGAGACTTAAGACCTCAAACTGTCCTTAAGTTACGCGATTTCTATTGCTGACGTGAAAACATTAGCTTCTTTAAAAAGATGGAGAGATCAAATCCAAGCCTCATTCAGTCCAATCAATCCCTCAACTCTCATGAAACTTTCATGACAGTAGTTGGATACTTGAATTTACAAAGTCTGTGTGTGCATGCCTCACCTACACATTAAAATGCCAGAGAATGTGATCTCAAATCTTCCACTTGATTGCCGGTAACAATTGAAATTTGGATGGCGAGCCTGCGTGCGAGTACAATTTATGTGTTCTTCTCTGGTCGAGCTAAAAAGCGAGATATCTTAGCAGGAAGAGATAGATAGTTTCGCCAAAATAGGATTGGATTGATCATCAAGTTACAAAAAAGAAGAAAGAATGAACTCAAAAATGGAAATGGTGATGGCGAGCAAGAATATGACTCGTCTAAGGAATATGATACAATTTAGAGGGTTTCAAGTTACTTGTGAAGTTGAAGTACTTCAATGTCTGGAGCCACTTCTCTGGCGTCTTCTCCGTGTGAACCGCAATCGTGTCTGGCCAAAACTCGTGCTGGCACGGGTCCTTTGGGTCAGGATAATTGTACATGGCCCACTTGGCGTTGTACCGGTTCTTGGCTCGGCGCCCATCCCGCAACCATGCACCGAAGACAAGATCCTCTGGCCCCTCTGCGTTGTTCCTAGCGATGTCCGACTCGCTGATCCACTCGACCAAGTCCCACGAAACCATATAGCCCATCCCAGACATGTAGTGAACGAAAGGGTCCATGCTATGGCACGGTATCACGAAGCCGTAGTACAAGTCCTCCCTCGGCAACGGCCTCAACGACGCCACGAGCTTCTCCAACCTAAAGAAAGTGTCGTCATCCGCCTTCATCACGTAATGGTAAGGCGGGTATGGTCGGTCCGCACCCTTGAGCATCTCCGGGAGGCTCGAGAAGTATGTGTACGTCTTCCCGTTGTTCATGTTCTCTGTGCAATTCATGATGATGATGTCGTCGTACCGCATGATCTCTAGCGCCACCAGGACGTGCTGCTCCTCCTTCGTCAAGTTGCAAAACACAAACTTCACGTCAACTCGTGCACCGGCAGGAGATTGAGTCCCGTAGATCATGCGGAGGAAGTGGCGGCGGTGGTACTGGTCGGGGAGCGTAAGAATGCCAATGAGTATCCGGATTTCATCATTGGACGAGGAAGAGTTTGCAACCGAGAGATTGGTCGAATAATCGTCGAACTGGGGGATGTTAGAGAGAGCGCATCGGCCGAACTTCGACAGCGTTTCGTGTCGGAACTCGATGATCGAAGCCAAGACGCAGAGGAAGAAGATAAAGAAGAGGGAAACGATCATGAAGCGTTGGCCACCCAAGGGTTTTGCAGCCTCCATGGCCATCTATTTTAGAGAGAAGTTCGCTGGGTTGAGGCTCATATTATGTTGAGTGCCTCTCGCATGGGATTGCAGAATATTTTTCTATATAACTATACTTCTGAGATACGCCCGGATATCATCGGTCAATATCTTGCTATCGAGTCGACCGAGCTATTTGACTTTTCTTCTTCTTAAAGAAAGAAAGGTCTGCACCAAAGATTAAAGCATGAATAAGTAATCATTTTACCACCATGTCCTCTAGATGGCATCAAGGTAGACAACTTAGAAGGCGAAGAAGAAGATGAAAGTGAGGAGTTTTTTGGTCTTTTCATTATTGTAAGACTGCCAACTTTTTGTTTGACTTGATGTATGGGTTCCAAGTTAGGCAATTTAGTATTACGGGGAGTGGTGGAATTGAGCCTAAATGTCGGATTCATTGAATTTTCTTTCCCCTTCCTTTTAGATTTACATAATCAACACACTCATCATGGAAATGTTATCATAGTTTACCATGTTACATATCCACGTTATAATAAGTTGTTAGCATTGTCATAATTTGATATAGATAGCTATCGTCACTTTAGAATCATTCATGGACGTGAATTTTTTCACTATATAAAAGACTCCATTTGTATTCGTATGAACTATTATTGATGAAATTTCTTGATATTCATGTTTGAATGGATCTGAAGTAACGAAGGGTCTACTTTATCGGATTTTTAGGTGATTTAGCACGAACTTTTAGAGGTGGTGTTGAAGTTTGAAGGAAATGTTTAAAAAAAAAAAAAAGACCAGCTTACGTAGGACTCAACCTACTTGAAAATAAAGCCAACCGAAACGAGTCAATGACGCGTACACGATGCTCCTCAGCGAATCCCGGTGGTAGTCACATGATAAAAATATAGTTTAATTAAGGAAAAGGCTAATGGCCGTTTTAACAAGGCTAAGCTGACCCTTGATATGTTTGTTTTTATTTTCATTTCTCAACAATAAAAAGTAATGTTTGTAGTATAGCAGAAATTTCGGAAAATTAAAGGATGTGGTGCCATTTCGAGTAAATTTTTCCGAGTCAGATCACTAACTGTGATACATTGGATGGTTAGTGATAATTAGACTGTCACGTCAGCAATTACAGGTAGCACTAGGCCATGAGAACTTGATTGCATTTTGACTCAAAGATTTAGCACTATATTAGATCAATTGAAGGTCTAAGACTGAATTCAAATCCGTATAAGAGGTTTATGACTAAAATTGTAGTTTTCTCTCTATACTAGAAAGGGTTTTTAGAGGAAGAGGAGAACTATCAAACTCTTAGAGCATGTTTGGTTATTGGGAATGAAGCCATTCGAATGGAAATGGAAGTTTCATTCCCTTTCTTGGCAATTCTCTCAAAAGAATGGCAATGGAAGTTGCAGGGCAATGATAATAAAAGTAGCAGAGAGGGTTTAATGGTGAGAGGCAAGGATAGCGGGAAGGGTTCAAGAAGCATGCGAATTGAAACTCTAGAGCGAAGGGAGGAGCAAGCCCTTTAAGTGTTATAATTGTCGAAGCGAGGGGCACATCGTGAGAAATTGTCTAGCTTCGAAGAGAGATGAGAAATTAAGATTGATGCAAAATGGCGCAAGGCTACTTGGATGAGTTGGATTATAGTCTATGCATGTCCACCAGCTTAACTGAAGATGAGTGGATCATGGATTCCGGGTGGACATATCACATGACATCACGGAGGGACTGGTTCTCGAGGTATCGGTCTATTGATGGTGGTGCAATGTTGATGGGAAATAATACTACAATCGAGATTGCAGGGAATGGATCAGCTCAGATCAGGATGTGTGACGGGATGATGAGAATATTACGTGAAGCATGACATGTTCTAGAGCTGAAGAAGAATTTGATTCCTCTTGGATGCGGTTGGTTGCCGGTATACTCCAACGTTTGGAACTTTGAAGGTAGCAAGTGACGGTTAAGTTGACGGAGTTGATGAGTTTGATAGAAAAAAGTAATATTAAAGCTCAGAGTTTTTATTAGCTAATGTCATACATGTAATTTTCATGTTAAAGCAAAGAATAAAGCTTTTCTACTATTGATAATGGCATACATGTGATTTTCATCGTAATTATGTATGCCATAGACTCTTACAATATATTGGGGCAATATCTTTTGTAGTTGCGACCTTGAAGCTTGTAACTCCGATATTGATACTAATATTGATATTGGTAGTTAAGAGATTGTCTAGTGCGGCACCGTAGCTTTTCCTTTTTTGATTTTGAAAGAGTTTTCCAAGCAAAAAAATGTGTGTCGTCTTCCCAATTTTATTTCTCTTCAACGATTCGCATTCCTAATAACTTGTTTCAAAGCCTGGTTTGGCAAAATAGTGGGAGCGACAGATATGGATGAAGGGAAGGTGAAGATCTATTGGTTCGATGGCAAGGAATTTGGGTTTTGGAAAATGCAGATCGAGGATTTGCTATATCAGAAGAACTTGCATCAACCTCTGTTAGGAGAGAAATCATATTTGATCAGGCAAGGAGCAGGATATTTGTTTTGCAAAGTGCTATTTGTCTTGCAAACAATCCAGTATTTCATTCAAGTATAAGCACATTAAGTTAAAGTATCATCGTACTCATCAGCTGAAAGATGATGGAATATTGTCATTGAAGAGGATTCTTGGTGCAAAAAATCTAACAAATGTTATCACCATTGCGAAACCAATGTTGTGCGTTGCATAAGTTGGCCTCCATGGTTAATGATGAGAGGGCTGCCACTCTAGGACAATTTGGGATACAAAGATGAATGAAGACTATGACAGACTATTGTTGTTTTGAAAATCAACCTTCAAGTAAGAGATTGATAGAGTTCAGGAGTCTAATAGAGAAAAGTAATATTAAAACTCAGAGCTTTTACTGCTAATAGCATAAATGTAATCTTCATGCTAAAGTAGAGAATAAGGCTTTTTTATTGCTGCTAATAGTATACATGTAATTTCTATCATAACTATGCATGTCGTAAACTCCCACTATATATTGGGGTAATATCTTTTGTAGTTGCAACTTTGAAGATTGTAACCCTGATATTAATACTAATAGTAAAGAGATTGCTTAGTATAGAACCGTGATTTTTTCCGTTCTGATTTTAAAGGGGTTTTTCATATAAAAAAAATTGTGGGTCTTCAACTATATTTTTTCTCTTCAATGATTCGTGTTCCTAAAACAAGCAATATCAAAAGCAAAGAGGACAAGAAGTATTTATTATCTTTAGGGTGGACAATTACCAGTTCAAATATTACAGTCTCATCGACAATGACAAAGTCAAATCAAGTAGGCAATGGCACGTGCAATTAGGGCACATACATGAGAGGAGCATGCATATTGTCAGAGGGGTATTTTGTGTCAGTAGAAAATTGAAAAGCTAGACTTTGCGAACATTGTTTGTTCGACTAGGAGCAGAGGCTACATTTTAGTACGCCAATTCAAGGAAATAGGGGTATAGTTGACTAGATACGCTCAAATTTATCGAGGCCATCTTAGGTGCACTCGAAGGGACGTGCCAAATAGATGTTGACCTTCTTTGATGACTGCTCGAGGAAAGTTTGGGCTTGTTCCATTAAACACAAGAACTCAGTGTTTGGTCAGCATAGGGAGTAAAAGGCAATGATCGAATAGCAATGTTTGGTCAGCATATAGAGTAAAAAGGCAATGATCGAATAGCAAACAAGAAGGAAGATCGAGGTCTTGAGGACAGACATAGGGTTAAAGTTATGTTCAGCGGAGTTTGATCAACTTTGCGCAAAGGATGGCATATATGAAGGAGGGAGAGCATCTCCCCATGCTTCATATGCTAGTACAATTGGCAGTTTGAGATAAGTAATGAGTAGTACTAGGTTTGATCCTTCACATGCCATTAGTAGAATGTATAATTCAAATATGCATTAGGAAGCTGTAAGTGGATCCCAAGAATTTTCTTTAGCAATTTGAGATATATCATAAGAAATACTTGGTTTGATCGAGCACATGCTATTAATAGAATGTACACTGACTTATTAACCATGTGTTAGGAAGCTATGATAGGGATCCTTTGGATTTTGTTTGTGGTAACAATTTTTTTAATGTGTTTCAGAGAAAATAATTCAGGAAGTGTATTAGGAACTAAATAAGTGAATCCATGTCATGCGTATATCCCGGTGGAGGGTCGTTCTCTGAGCCTCTATGACATTACTTTTGTGGATTGTGCTGTGAATTTAAGAGCAATGTAAATGTCCAATGTTGTCCATGCACCTAAATTAATAAAAGGACAACATTGAGCACTTTCATATAATCCGAGAACTAATTTGAACAAAAACTAAAAGTTGGGGGATCATATTGAACAAATTAAAGTTCGAAAATCATATTGCACATTAGGCTAAAATTCATGGTCCACATTGGTCAAATTAAAAGTTCATATATCACGTTACACATTGGGTTAAAGGTTATGAACCATTTGTGTCATTTCTCCTTTTGGTTTTGTTGGCACATTCGCTATTTTGTATAATGGAAACAAAAACATTCAAACCCTAAAAGGATGTATTCTTATTCCAATGTGTTACCAAATGTGGTAATCATTAGATTAACAATTCATATTCCAATTTCTCATAATTCATCTCGATTCCTTTTTATCTTATTCGTGTTTCCTCATCACTGTATTCCAAATAGCAATATGTAAGAAACATGCATATTCCGAACTCTTTTTCCCTTACTAATGAAAATAATGTGTGTTCGTGTCCCTACTGAATAAGTCAAACTGTTTTCTTCTTCTGCAGGATATTCTTTTCAAACTTGATTAGTTGATAGAGTTAAAGTTCTTCCAAAATTAGAAGACATAGATATGTTTGAACTCAAGATATAGACATAAAAAGTTAGCAGCAACAATTAGTGAAAGTTGATGATTTACAAACAACCAAATAAACGTACGAACAGACATTTCATTTTTTTGGCATGGAATAACAGAATTTGGGTCAGAAGCAGGAAAGCTTTTTTTTTTAATTTGATTAGAGGGCAAACATATATTAAATTAGTTCAAAAGATAGACATTAAAAGTTAACCACAACAATTAGTGAAACCTTAGGTCTAATAGTAATGTTAGACCTATTAAGGCTGGCATCTTACCTTAATCTATTACATAGTGTGGTAGATTTTACCTAGACTTTCAAATGATGAACTATATTTAACGGCAACGAAACTCTACCATTTAACTCAATACACCAATATTATAGACCATTTTAGTATGCCCGCCCTAGTTCAGAATCCCCAATTCTTGTAATGGGTGTTTTTAGGTTTCCCAAGAAATATCGCGCGCTTATAATTTTCCATCGTTGGATTAAAATGCACCGTAACTTAGTCATTCAATAATCGCAGTATGAATGGTTGTCTTTTTTGCTTTTAAATTCAATGGTGAAAAGTCCAAGAGGCACGATGCCTCCAGGACCAAAGACTCCTAGCCCATTCATACAGGGACTGCTGTGAAAAGTCCAAGAGGCATGATGGCTCCTCGACCAGGACCAAAGACTAATTGCCGACAAGCGGAGACCTTGAAGATATTTGTCAACTCCTTCCTATTTGGCTTCAGGTATTTCGAAGACTGCTTGCTGGAGACGTCAGACTTCTTTCAGAAAACGATTATCATCACCATTAGCAAGAACACTTGTTGGAGATATTAGGCTCCAAACCTTGTGGAAACATGCAGCTGACAATGGAGTTGGAGAGATTGGCGCGCATCTTCTTTTTGTTGGCGATGTTTCACGCCTTCAATTCCATCGGTTGGTCGATGGCTCAAAACACTCATCGTCGTCGTCGTCATCACATTCATGTTGGGGTGATTCTTGATATGGAGTCACCAGTTGGGGAGATGGCCCAACAGTGCACGACCATGGCCATCACTGACTTGAATGCCTCGGCCTCGCACATTAACCATCGCCTGAAGTTGATTCTGCATCCTAGAAATTCCATGGGGCAGCCTCTCAAAGCTCTATCTTCAGGTGGGTTCTCGTCGATTCTCCGCCGCTGTCATTCTTTGCGCACACACACTCAAGCCACACAATGTGGGGAAAACGTACAGTCATTCTGCCACACAAAAGGAAAGTGTATTGTACAGTCATTCTGCCACTATATAAAACCAATCCCAGAGCTGAAAAATATGATCACATAATAGCATGTAAACACACCACTAACGATATGTATTGGCTAGCAAATATTTTCATTTTGTGAGTAGGTGCTTAGCTAAACGAGAGAGGACTTGCCATCTAGTACTTGTGTTTGGAATTGATCTGCTTATTGCCATTTGGAGCAGCTGTGGATCTTTTGGAGAATGAACAAGTTGAGGCACTGATCGGCCCACAAACATCTGAAGAAGCCCAGCTTCTGGCAGAATTGGGAGACAGAGTTCCAATCATTTCCTTTTCTGCTAGTAGCCCTTTCTTGTCCAGTGATAAAAATCCGAACTTTATCCGAATGACAACTAATGACAACTTTCAGGTTGGAGCCATTGCCGCTCTAGTTCAAGAATTCGGGTGGAGAGAATTGGTTATAATACATGAGGACAGTTCCTATGGAAACGGAATCATACCCGATCTTCTTCTCACATTAGCAGAAGGTAATGCTCGTGTAGCACATCGAACTGCCATTCCACCGCAAGCCAGGGATATATATGTGGAAGCCCAACTCTATAAGCTGATGGCTCTGTCTGCCAATATATTCATTGTCCACATGTCTGCTTCCCTCGCATCTTGGTTTTTCTTGAAGGTTAACGAGTTAGGAATGATGAGTGCAGGTTATGGTTGGATTGTGACTGATGGGATAGTAAACGAGCTGCCTGTGTTGGATCAGTCGGTTTTAGACTCGATGCAAGGAGTCGTCGGAATTAGACCTTATATTCCACCCTCAGAGCGGCTTTGCAATTTCTCATTGATATGGAGGAACAGCTTTTTCAGAAACCAGCATCATCAAATTCCTGATATAAATGTATACTGCTTATGGGCATATGATTCTGTCTGGGCTTTAGCCAAAGCAGCATATCATTTAAGTCCAATAACTTCTATGCAGAAGAATGATGCTGCAAATAAGCTTGCTCATCTAGCTGCCATTCCCTCAAGACCAACTGGATCCGATCTAGTCCACAGAATTCTACGTGGCAAGTTCATGGGTTTAAGTGGGGAAATTCAACTTAAGAATGGACAACTGCAACAACCAGTAGCATTTGAAATAGTGAATATTGTCGGAAGAGTCAAGAGAATCGGATTTTGGACCCAAAGTAATGGGATAATGCGAGGGTTAAATAGGTCTTGTGTTGCAACTCAATCACCCTCTGTGAGAAAAATGGCCTCTATTGAATGGCCTGGATCATCCTTGGCTGTACCAAAAGGTCAGCGGTTTATGCCAAAGACTGGGAAGAGAATGAGAATTGGAATTCCAATTAAAAGAGGTTTTAAAGAACTGGTGGGAGTGGAACTCGATCCCGAGACAAATGCGACAATTGTAACGGGCTTGTGCATAGATGTGTTCAAGGCTGCAATTGATTTGTTGCCCTATGAAGTAAAATTTGACTTCATTCCCTTTCCAAATTCAACGACTGGAAGCTATTATGAGGATCTGATCTACCATGTATACCTTCAGGTGATCTTGAATGAACCCAGTATTCCTTGAGGATTGTCTTTCTTCTAGTGTTTGCAACCAAATAATATGTGCTGCTTCCATGCAAGAATAACACCAGATAAATAGCACGTCCAAGTACATAAACATGACATTTTGTTCATTAAACAAAATAATTTAAAATTAATTGATAAAACCTGTAGTACAACATTTTTTTATAGGGAATAGCAAGTCGAGTTGCAGCATTGAGAATATACCGGGCAGGATGAATTTCTGTTTGCATAATTGTGCATGCAAAAACTACTATTCTTGGAGCCAAATTTCTTTCAAATGATAACTCTAGACAACTCGATTACTCTATATATGTGTCAGGGAAAAGAATGTCAACAAAAGAAATTGAGTGATGCAGGTTGAAATGCCCAAGTGTATTCGCAACTGTTTGTGCTTGTATCCTCATATACATTGTCTACGAGATGTACTTACCATTTCTTTTGGGTTCTTGGCAATATGTACTAGCAATATGATGCAGCTGTGGGTGATATAACCATCACAGCAAATAGATCGTTGTATGTGGACTTCACAATGCCTTTCACAGAAACTGGAATAGCGATGATTGTGCCTATCAAGACATCACGAAGCGCAAACATGTGGATATTTCTACAGCCTCTCACGGTGGATCTGTGGTTAGTCATAGGCACTTTCTTTGTCTTCACAGGATGCGTAGTGTGGACAATTGAGCACAATGACAACAATGAGTTCAAGGGACCATTATCTCAACAAATTGGGATGGCGATGTGGTATTCGTTTTCGACACTATTTTTTGCTCAAAGTACTGACTCTTTCTAGATGTTTTCGATGTTCATATCCTGCTTAAACATTTCTTATGATGAGTGGATTAACTGAGTACAAGATCAAAGTTTCCCCAGCAATAGACAGTTTATTAGAATTAAACCCAGATTTCAGGGCAAAAAGAAGTAAAAAATAGTATCCATTGAGAAGGCAGAAAGAATATGCTCAGTTGTTTCTCTTGGATTTACAACCTTCTGTACAAAAACGGTGTGAGTTGATATAAATTGTCATCTCATGATTTGCAGGGGAAAAATTAACCAGCAACTTGTCCAAAGTTGTGGTGATCGTATGGCTGTTTGTAGTTCTAATACTAACTTCCAGTTACACTGCAAACCTGAGCTCAATGCTAACAGTTCATCAGCTCCAGTCCTTGCCAAAGGGTGAATCTATTGGTTTCACTGTCGACAGTAAACTTGTTCGGACAGATCTGATCAATCTACCATTCAATAACCACTCTTTTCCCCCTTTGGAAACGGTTGAAGATTGTGCAAATGCTCTGAGAGATGGAAGCCAAAATGGTGGTTTCTCAGCAATTATTGATGAAATTCCTTATGTGAAGGTCTTTCTTTCCAAGTACTCTGCTCAGTACACCATGGTTGAGCCTTCATACAACAGCACCAATGGATTTGGCTTTGTAAGTCTCTTTTTCTATATACAGTTGAGTCAATATATTGGGATCGATCCACTCAATAATACTTAGGCCCTTCAATGCAGGCTTTTCCTAAGGGGTCACCTTTAGTCCCTGACATGTCTGCATCAATAGCAAAATTGAGAGAAGATGGAAAACTTCAATTGATAAGCCAAAATTGGTTTCAAAATCATTCCTTATTCACAAATCGAGATTTTGCAACAAAAGTTGCTAGACTTGACTTGTACAGCTTTCGCGGTCTCTTTCTTATCACAGGCATCACTTCGACTGTAGCTGTGACAGTATCCTATAAATTTAGGAAGAAAGAATCAACAAATGTGCAACATGAGGCTGCCGATCAACCTGTTGAAGAGAAGTTCTCACCAGTTAGTGATATCCCATCAAGAAGAACCAGTTCCAAACACATCAGAAGATATTCCTATTGAATCAGAAGAAAGTGTGAGATTGTTAACTGATGTAGATACCGACCAATATCATGGTGATTATGTGGCAACATACCAGGAACTTTGAAGCTTCTTATGATTTTTTAGCTGTAGGGATGAAGAATCTTGTTAGAACTCTGAAGAAGTTTGAAATAAGAATATGTCACTCTTGTACCTTCTGCTCTATTTGAACTACTTCTGCAAGTTTAACCATAAGAAATGCCATTATTCTTATTGTGCCTGCATTTTTATTGCTTTATTTTTCTCAATACAGGGGCAAAAGAAAATGACGAGAAAGAAGCAACTATGGGCGACAGATCCTTATTGTTTTCTCATTCAACTAAGGATTGGTTTCATTGTAGTAAGCATTTAAGAGACCAATCTAAAGACTACAAGACCAATCCAGTGGATAACAATCCCAGAAATGGCAAATCAGTTGGAACAGTGTAAAGTGACCGACAATCTTATTTATACTGCAACCTATAACATTTTGGTCAAACACAAATTAGTCACAACAGAAAAATCCTCGTTTCGCTCAAATTAAGATCATTAGGACTAACAAAATGCTGAAGCTTCTGCAAGTACCCCATAATCGATGCAACTCTGAACAAAATTGATAAATAAATTGCAAATCCACCGCTAATTCTGAAGGTGCTGCAGCAAAGTGACATCCCCATTCTTAACTGAATAAAACCCATCTTTCTGAAAGATTAACCATGTCGGCATATCTTTTGTTAGTGAGAATAGTTGAACCAGTGCCAAGTTGCCAACCAAGACGAGAAAGAAGCATCTGAATCAGCTTCTCAAAATGCTAGCTTGGTTTGACCTCAAAGAAAAACCTTTCGAGCATCCTTACCAGGAATACCAGCTTTCTTCTAAGCAGCATCATCTCTGAAGATTTCACAACGTAACATGCAAGTCTTACCAGGCAAAAGGAGCAGGTGCCTGACATCGTTCTTTTCGATTTTCTCCATCTCTGCACAATTGACAAAGGAACACAAATGATTTAATTCCCACTTCCCTTGGCCAACTTTTGACGACAAACGGACATGATATCTCTAAACAAAAATGTTCCTACCATATAAATACAATAAAGAATGCGAAAACAAAACCATACCATATCGACATTATTGTTTAGAGCCAAATTCTACCGGTAGGATAATTTTTTTATGAAATGCAAGAGTGAGCTTTAGGCTAAAATTTTGGTGTCAACACTAAGTTATTACAAAAGTCGATAATTTACAATTCACTCAAATAATTGGAGGTAACATCAACTAACTTAATTGGAAAAAATTAAGTAAGTCACTCAAATAGTTGGTAATTAATATTGTATTATTTGAGAAATTTAGCCTATAAAAATTGGTAAATTATTTGATCGATATTTTTGGTAGTTACGCATATAAAAATTGGCAAATTATCTGAGAAACTAGTAAGAACAAAAAACCAAATAAGCGCTGGTGAATATGTATAAAAGTTGGTAAATTACCATGACTTTGGAGAAATTACTATTTGCGGGTCACATTTTTATACCATCAATATTAGAAAGTCCATTATTTTTTGTGTTAAATAATATTTTTGCTCTTTGATTAGAGGATAAACATATATTCAAATTAGTTCAAGAGATAGACATAAAAAGTTACCCACAACAATTAGTGAAACTTAAAGTACAATAGTAATGCTAGACATATTAAGACTAGTGTATCAGATTAATTTATTAAAATGGCGTTGCATACTTCGACTCGGCTTTCGAAAAGCTAAACCATCCAACGAAATTCTACCATATAATTCAATACACCAATTTTATAGGCCAGTTTTAGTAGGCCCGTGGTTGTTCAGAATCTAACAATTCATATAAGGGTGTTGTTGGTCACTAGGAGGTATCGTGTCCTCGTAATCTTTCACCGTTGGATTAAAATGCAACAAATCTCAGCCATTCAACAAATCGTAGTTCGGATGATTGTGATTTTTGGGTTTTCGTAAAAGGTGACTCCTGGGGACCATGTACTCACCAATTCATACAGTGACTGATGTGGAAAACATGGCTCTCAACATCACTCTCAATTGTAGAGAACCGAGGCATGGGAGTAATTTGTCCAACTCTTTCAAATTTGGCTACGGATATTTCGGAGAATACTTGCTGGAGACAGACTTAGACTTTCAGAGAACGACTTATTAACATCACCGAGAATGCTTGCAGAAGATATTAGGCTCTAAACTTAGTAAAAAAAATGCAGCTGACAATGGAGTCGGAGAGATTGGCGCGCATGTTCATTTTGCCGGCGATGTTACGAGCCATCAGTTCCATCGATCGGTGGATGGCTCAAAACAGTCATCACCGCCCTCATCATATCCATGTTGGAGTGGTTCTCGATATGGAGTAACTTGTTCTTGTTTCCTCACTCCTATATTTCCAAATAGCAAGATGTATTAACCCTGTTTCCTAATCAAGAAACATGCATATTCCCAAACTCTCTTACCACTACTAATGAAAAAAATGTGTGTTTGTCTCATCAAACTGCTATTTTCTTTTGCCGGATATTCTTTTCAAACTTGATTAGTTGATAGAATAAAGGTTTTTTTGTTATCCAAAATTAGAAGACATACATTTATTTGAATGAATACAAGATATAGAGATAAAAGGTTAGCGGCAGCAATTAGTGAAAAGTTGATGATTTACAAACAACCAAATAAGCATAAGTAATTCAACTAAAAGTTGGTAATCACTCAAATTAAGATTGGTATTTTAATATAAAAGATGAAAATTTTAAAAACTCAAAAAAAAAAAAAAAAAAACGCAAATAAAACTTAGTCAGTTACTACGATTGACCCAAAAAAGTTACTACTAAAGTCGATAATTTACAGGAGGCAAAATAAAAGTTGGTAAGTCGTCAAAATAAATGGTGGTAACATCAAATTAGTCGGTAAATTAATTGGATCAAAATTAGTAAGTCACTCAAATAAAGGTGAGTAATTTGATACTATATTTGGTAATTTGATATTATAGTTAGTATATTTAAAAATTTGATAGATTATGCATATAAACGTTAGTAAGTTATCAGAAAGGTTGGTAATTTTACAAACAACGATATAGAACATTCATAAGTAAATCAAATAAAGATTAGTGAAGCAAAACTAGTTGCTTCCATCTCTTAGAGCATTCGCACAATCTTCAACATTCAACAAAACGTAGTCTGAATGATTGTAATTTTTTTGTTTTTGGATCCAACGGTGAGAAGTAGTGCCTCTTGGGACAAATCCATTCAATGGTTGATTCACTTCATGCAAAAAATGAATGATATAAAAAATATATTCTTAAAAAAGATTGCTTGTGTCGCTCATAAAAATAAATTAAAAGAAAATATTTTCGTCATTCACAAAAATATTTATAATTGGTGTTTCTATGGTTCCCAAGAAATATCGTGCTCTTACAATATTCCATCGTTGAATTAAAATGCGACAGACCTTAGCCATTCAATAATCGCAGTTTGAATGCTCGTCTTTTTTGCTTTTGAATTCAATGGTCAAATTCCACGGGGCACGATGCCTCCAGGAAACGATGGACTCCCCCGTTCATACGGTAACTGGTGTGTCAACCATGACTTCTGAACATCCTCTAATTGCCGAGAAGCGGAGACCTAGAAGATATTTGTCAACTCCTTCCCATTTGGCTTCGGATATTTCGAAGACTACTTGCTGGAGACGCAAGACTTCTTTCAGAAAACAATTACCAAGAACACTCGTTGGAGATGTTAGGCTCCAAACTTTGTGGAACCATGCAGCTGACAATGGAGTTGCAGAGATTGGAGCGCATCTTCCTTTTGTTGGCGATGTTACACGCCTTCAATTCCATCGATTGGTCAATGGCTCAAAACAGTCGTCTTAGTCCTCATCATATTCACATTGGAGCGATTCTTGATATGGAGTCACCAGTTGGGGAGATGGCCCAACAATGCATGACCATGGCCATCTCCGACTTGAATGCCTCGCCCTCGCACAATCACCATCACCGAAAGTTGATTCTGCATCCTAGAAATTCCATGGGACAGCCTCTCAAAGCTCTATCTTCAGGTGAGTTTTTGTCAATTTTCTGCCGCTGTCATTCTTTGCACACACCCGCACTCAAGCCACACAATGCGGGGAAAAAGGAAATTATAGTGTACGGTCAGTCTGCCACTAAAATAAAACCAATCACAGTGCTGAAAAGTATGATGAGGTTCGCAATCACATACTAGTGTGTAAAAAGGCAACTAACGGTCTGTATGAGCTAGCGATATTTTCATTTTGTGACTCGGAGCTCAGCTAAACGAGAGAAGAGCTAGTACTTGTTATTAGAATTGATATGTTTATCGTCATTTGGAGCAGCTGTGGAGCTTTTGGAGAATGAACAAGTTGACGCACTGATAGGCCCACAAACATCTGAAGAAGCCGAGCTTCTGGCAGAATTGGGAGATACAGTGCCTATCATCTCCTTTTCAGCTAGTAGCCCTTTCTTGTCCAGAGATAAAAATCCAAACTTTATCCGAATGACAACCAATGATAACTCCCAGGTTGGAGCCATTGCTGCTCTAGTTCAAAAATTCGGGTGGAAAGAATTGGTTATAATACACGAGGACAGTTCCTATGGAAATGGAATTCTACCCGATCTTCTTCTCGCATTAGAAGAAGGCAATGCTCGTGTCGCACGTCGAACTGTCATTCCACCACAAGCCAGGGACATATATATCGAAGCCCAACTGTATAAACTGATGGCTCTATCTGCCAATATATTCATTGTCCACATGTCTGCTTCCCTGGCATCTCGGTTTTTCTTGAAGGTTAATGAGTTGGGAATGATGAGTACAGACTATGGTTGGATTGTGACTGATGGGATAGTAAACGAGCTGCCTGTGATGGAACAGTCGGCTTTTGACTCGATGCAAGGAGTCATAGGAATTAGACCTTATATTCCACCCTCAAAGCGGCTTCAAAACTTCTCATTGAAGTGGAGGAACAGCTTTTTCACAAACCAGCACCGCCGTATTCCTGAAGTAAATGTATATTGCTTATGGGCATATGATTCTGTCTGGGCTTTAGCCAAAGCAGCATATCAATTAGGTCCTATAACTTCTATGCACAAGAATAATCCTGCAAATAAGCTTGCTCATCTAGCTGGCGTTTCCTCGATGCCGACAGGATCTGATCTAGCCCGCACAATTCTAAGTGGCAAGTTCACGGGTTTAAGTGGGGAAATTCAACTTATGAATGGACAGCTGCAACAACCGCTAGCATTTGAAATAGTGAATGTCGTTGGAAGAGTCAAGAGAATTGGGTTTTGGACCCAATTGAATGGTATAATGCGAGGGCTAAATAGGTCTAGCGTTGCAACTCAGTCACCCTCTGTGAGAAAAATGAGCTCCATTCGATGGCCTGGATCATCCTTGGCTATACCAAAAAGTCAACAGATTGTGTCAAAGGCAGGGAAGAGATTGAGAATTGGAGTTCCAATTCCAGAGGGTTTTAAAGAATTGATGTGGGTGGAACTTGATCC
Organism: Syzygium aromaticum; assembly: GCA_024500025.1. NCBI lineage: Eukaryota > Viridiplantae > Streptophyta > Magnoliopsida > Myrtales > Myrtaceae > Syzygium > Syzygium aromaticum. The sequence goes on along the minus strand of CM044887.1, from coordinate 996,343 downwards.
TGAGACAAATGCGGCAACGGTAACTGGCTTTTGCGTAGACGTGTTCAAGGCTGCAATTGATATGTTGCCTTATGAAGTACAATTTGACTTCGTCCCATTTATCAATTCAAACAGAGTGGTGGCTGGAGGCTATTATGACAATCTAATATACCAAGTATACCTTCAGGTAATCTTGAATGAACCCATTATACACTGAGGATTGTCTTTTTTCCAAGTGTGGGTAACCACAAAATAGCAGGTTCTGCTTCCATGCAGGAATAATACCAGATAAAAAGCACATCCAAGTACATAAACATGAGATTTTATTCATTGAGCAAAAGAGGTTAAAATTAATTGATAAAACTAGTAGTCCATCCATTCTTCCCTTTTCATGATTCTTTTACATTTTATTATGTGGAAATAATAGCCAGGCGAGATGCAGCAGTGATATTAGACCAGGGAAGATGAATTTCGGTTTATGTAGAAGTGCGTGCAAAAAATTACAACTTCTTGGAGCCAAAATTCTTTCACATGATAACTTTTGGACAGTACTTCGCATTGTAGTTGAGCATAGTCTGGATCACGGTTATCAAGGTGTTCATTCCTGAAACAACTCGATATATATATCAGGGGACAAGAATGTGAACAAAAGAAATTGAGTGATGTGCCGGAGTGAATTTGCAAGTGTATGTGCTTGTATGCTTATATACATTGTTTATGATATGTGCTTACCAATTGTTTTGGGTCCTTGGGAATATCTACCAGCAATATGATGCTGCGGTGGGTGATATAACCATCACAGCAAATAGATCGTTGCTTGTGGACTTCACAATGCCTTTCACAGAAACTGGAGTAGGGATGATTGTGCCTGTTGATACATCGCGAAGCACAAATGTGTGGATATTTCTACGACCTCTCACGGTGGATCTATGGTTAGTCATAGGCGCTTTCTTTGTCTTCACAGGATGGGTGGTGTGGGTAATTGAGCACAATGACAACGATGAGTTCAAGGGACCATTAGCTCATCAAATTGGGACAATGATGTGGCATTCGTTCTCGACACTAGTTTTTGCACATAGTACGGACTCCCTTTATATGCTGTCCACATTCATGTCCTGCTTTAAAATTTCTTTTGATGAGTGGATTAACTGAGTACAAGAACAAGGTTTCTCTGGCAATGGACAGTTACTAGAATTAAACCGAAATTTCAGGCCAAAAAGAAGTAAAAAGTAGTATCGATTGATAGTAGGCAGAAAGAATATGCCCAGTCGTTTCTCCTGGATATTATACCCTGCTGTACAATAACAGTGTGAGTTGATATAGTACGAAGCTAAATTGTCATTTCATGATTTGCAGGGGAAAAATTAATCAGCAACTTGTCCAAAGTTGTGGTGATTGTATGGTTGTTTGTAGTTCTAATGCTAACTTCCAGTTACACTGCAAACCTGAGTTCAATGCTAACAGTTCATCAGCTTCAGTCCTCGCCAAAGGGAGAATCTATTGGTTTCTCTTTCAACGATACAGTTTATCAGGCAGCACTAATCAATCTACCCTTCAAAAACCCCTCTTTTCGCCCTTTGAAAACGGTTGAAGATTATGCGAATGCTCTGAGAGATGGAAGCCGAGAAGGTGGTGTCTCGGCAATTATTGATGAAATTCCTTATGTAAAGCTCTTTCTTTCCAAGTACTCTGCTCAATATACCATGATTGAGCCCTCATACTACAGCACCAATGGATTTGGCTTTGTAAGTCTCTTTCTTTTTTTCCCACACAGTTGAGTGAATATATTTGGATAAATGATTCTTAGGCCCTTTTATGCAGGCTTTTCCTAAGGGGTCACCTTTAGTCCCTGACATTTCTGCATCAATAGCAAAACTGAGAGAAGATGGAAAACTTCACTCGATAAGCCAAAATTGGCTTCAAAATCATTCCTTATTCACAAATCAAGATTCTGCAACAAAAGTTGCTAGACTTGACTTATACAGCTTTCGCGGTCTCTTTCTTGTCACGGGCATCACTTCGGCTGTAGCTGTGATAGGATCCTGTAAGTTTCAGAAGAAAGAATCAACAACTGCGCAACTACATGTGGTTGCTGATCAACCTGTTGAAGAAAAGTTCTCACCAGTTAGTGATATCCCATTAAGAAGAACCAGTTCCAAACACGTCAGAAGATATTCCTATTGAATCCGACGAAAGTGTGAGGTCCTCAGATGATGAAGATACCGACTAACATCATGGTGCTCATATGTGGCAACATACCAGGAACTTCGGAGCTTCTTAGGATTTTCTAGCTGTAGGGATGAAGAGTGAACTCTTGTTAGAACTTCGAAGATGGTTGAAATAAGAATTTGTTGCTCTTGTACCTTCTTCTCTATTTTTTAACTACTTCTGCCGAATTAACCACAAGAGATGCCGATCGATATTCTTATATATGTCTGCATTGACGAGAAAGAAGCAACTAAGGGCGAAGTAGCCTTACAGTTTTGTCATTTCAACAAAGGGTTGGTTTCTTTTAGTAAACATTGAAGAGACCAATCTAACAAGAAAATTTTATGCATGCCATGCCAAGCAAAAAGCCTACAAGACCAATCCAGTGGGTAAAGCCCTCAACAATCTCAGAAATGGCAAATCAGTCGGAACAGTGTTAGGTGATGGGCAATCCTTTTTATACTGCAACCTATCACATTTTGGTTACACACAAATTAGTCATGACAATACAATCCTCATTTCGCTCAAACTAAGATAATTAGGATTAACATAATGCTGAAACTTCTGCAAGTACCTCCACAGCCGTGCCTGAGTTTTGATGGGTGGTCCTTGGTGGGCCACAAGTTTCAGAGATTAGACAAGCCTAGACAGAGAGAGAATACCACATTCAGGACAAATTTGTGCTTTGTAGGTCCTTCTCCCTCCACTCAAACCAATTATTACTTAGTATACAATTATGGATTTGATTGAATAGAGATTTCGTAACATGAGAGCACATGAAAAACATCTCGAAATAATGGAAAGTGAGCTCTATAGGCAGAATCTAATTTCACTAAAGCCTTTAGCTTGGTGATTGCTTAGCTACTCGATGGGTCGATTTGATCTCTAATGGTGCTCTATGGTCTAGTCCAATGCTTAGATTTATCAGTTGGTACGAAAGGAGAGAAGCATTTGTTGATGATTTCTTGTTTTTGTGAAATTTCCAACCTCAAATTATTATTATTAAGTTCTAATCAAGTCTATACATGCTTTAAAATAAATACTGACAGAACGCTACTAAATAACAGAATAAAATTTAAATTTAGACAGTCGAAAATTGTGGATGGATTAGTGGAAGGTGAATAACCGAGTAGAACCAGAAGACGTCAATTTTTTGGAAGGACCAGAGAATAGAAGGTGGATAGTCAATTCAGCATGAAGAGTGAAACGACGGGAGCCTGCTACTAACGAAGTTGAAGCAAGACTGAGTGCATCTACATTCATGGATATTTAAGAAAACCCATATCCTCTTCTCATTTGACTTGGACTCAAATTAGAATCTAATTATGAGATTTGATGGGATCACAATTAACTGTTCTAAAAGTTTAAGATATTAGATGAATATGCGATTTAATATTTAATTATTCTAACAATTTTCCTCACGCTTAGTCTGGTTTTTTTTTTCTAGTACTAAACGGGACATATTTAATTGGAGGAAAAATAGGACTTGGAAAGATTTAAACTCGAAATCTCATAGCTCTGGCTCTGATACGATATCAAATTTGATGTTACCACAGCTAACTGTTCTAAAATCTCAAACTTTTTTATGAAGGTGTGATTTAATATGTGTTGACATCAAAATAAGAATCGGCATAAGTGTCAAATATGCTTTAATGCCGAATCCGGCATATAATGGAAATCAGCCATATTCCGAAACATGTCTGGACCAAATTCGACAACATGCCGAGAAGCAAGTAAGAATGGCATGATATCCCGAATTCTGTAAGTGATGAAAATATGTATATTTACTGAAATATGAAGAGTTATAATTCGGGACGTTGGAATATTTATGCTTTATGACAACAACCCTTTTCGGGAGGTTCACACTTCGGGAATACACTGAAGAATCACAAACTAGCCACGATAGCAAGAGGTTATGAACAGGAGTGGAGATAATGAGCACGAGCATATTATGGAAGGTTACTGTTCATATTTGAAATCATCTCAGCGGTTGAAATCAAGTTTTGGCGGACAATAAAATTGGAAACGTGAGTAGAAAAGACAGTTATTGGAAGCGCCAAAATATTCAAAGTTTGAAAACATGGAAGTAACCAACGAGCAGTTGCAAGATAGGAGGAAATACAAATACTCAGATGAAGTAAAGAAAAGGACAACAACAACAGAAAGAAAAACCACTCAAGCTTATCTGCACTTTAGTTTCCTATGCATTTTCACTTCCTGTATTTACAGTTTCCTGTATCCTTAGTAACTTTCTAGTTCCTTACAGCTTTCATATGAGTATTGTAATGTAGCTTGAAACTCTGTTGATTCCAGATCCGTTTTCAATCCATACGCTTTTCATCCATTTCATATAATCATGTTTCAAGTTCTATCCATTCCATACAATTTATGTGCTACATTTTATTTTTTGCCATAACTCTCATAGTAGTCAAATCACAGAACCTACTTTAATAAAAAATCGAAGACAGAAGTTTCGGTAAAGGATATTTCTCGTGAAAACGAGTGAACATCTTTTTGGCATGCCTGGTTGGACTCGCGTGGTAAGATTTGGAGAAATGGTGAGAACCAGATAATCTAAAGGAATACCAGTGGATAACATCAACATTCCAGTTGAGAGGGCACGTTCTGAGCATTCTGCGGCTAATCAAATAGGCCGATATTCCTCGGCAATTAACTGAAGAAAAAGCCTGCGTGTTGGCACCAGATAATACCTTAGTAGCCACGATGAAAAGGCTATTTGAAGAACAACAGAACGAGCTTACCAACCATATAGTGCGACACGTGATAGATGTGATAAAACCCATGGTGGTCCATGCTATAAATGAGGTAATATCACGTCCTAGTTCATCTTTTCAAGTTCTGCCCTTTCATGTAAATCCTCTTGGGGCAACATTGTTACCACCAACTTTGAGACCTCTTCATGTGGGGTATAATTGCAATGGAGGATCAAATTTCTCAACCTCCTGTTAGAATTATACCAAGGCCAGAGAATCTTACTCCTATAAACCTAGTGAATGGTGTGAGTACTTATAACTTTCCTCAAAATGTACCAAATGATGCTAATTTGGTTAAGCCTATGGTCACAAATGCACCGCTAATGATGAATGTACCTCCACCAATAAGTATGCCTAATGCTGATCATATTAGACCACATAGGCCTCAACCGTATTCTCATGTGATAGAAAATCTTCTTTATAGGTCATCACTACACGTTAATTTTAATATAGAGCAGTAAGGGGTGAATCAACCTCAACAGTTTGATCCTAGGGGTTAAGATCCTTGGTTAGGTCAGCAAAATTTGAGGCCATGGAACCCAGATAAAGTTGCAAAGTTGGTAATGCAACAGTTGGGAGCAGAGAGAGGATTGCCAAAGCCAACATATAGGAAGCCACATCCCGATTGGATTGATAACATACATATCCAAGGGGTTTCAAGATGCCAAACTTTACTGTATTTACTGGAGAGGAAGAAAGGTTAAGGTTTGTTCCCATTGTCTTTGTCAAGAACAACGTTTACTTGGTATACAAATTTACCTGCGAATTCTATTCAAACATGGGCTGAGATGGAGAGGCAATTTCATTTGCAGTTTTACCGAACGGTACCAGAGGTAACAATAGTCGATTTGGCCAGGATGTATCAGTATAATACCGAAACAGTGGATTAGTTTATTGCTCGTTTCAAAAAATCCAGAAACCGATTTTTAACATCACTTACTGAGAAGGAGTTCACAGATTTGGCTTTTAACAGTTTGAGGTTTAACCTTAAGGAAATATTTGAAGGACAAGCCTTTGATAATCTCTTTCAGTTAAACGCCCAAGTTTCTAAGTATGAACACTTGTTGAAGGAGAAAGATAAGAAACCGAATAAGGACAATCAGCAAACAGTTGCATTTGCCGAAAGTACCGAATATGTAGAGATAGTCGAAGAGGAGAATGAGATAACTGTAGCAACTATGGTATTAAACAAACCATATATGTACCTAGCACTTAAACCGGCCAGGGTGAGAGATGTATCCAAGTTTAAGGCTAAGGAGATAAATAACTATTCCTTTGATATCTACAAGTTAGATGAAATATTTGACCTATTGTTGAAAGATTGAATGATCAAATTATCCGAAGGACAAGTAATCCCATCAAAGGAAGAGATAGTAGATAAGAAATATTACAAATGGCATCACTCTACAACTCATGATACGGTAAATTGCATTGTGTTTAGAAAGACATTTCAAGAGGTAATTCATCAAGGCAAGATTAAATTTGCCGGAGACAAAGGCAAGGCCCTAATGGAAGTAGATACAGATCCTTTCCCGAAAATGATCAGCATGGTTAATATACGAGAGACGACAGATGATGACAACAAACAACGTTGTACTCGCTGTCACTAAGAGCTAACTCAGCAAAATCGAGAGTCAAATTGGGAGTTTCCCAAGTTCTAAATCATGAGGGGAACAAGATGGAGATACAGATCGGGATCATTTGTTCGCAAAACAGGTGGACCACGGGTAAAATCTGAGATTGTAGCTGCCGAAAACTCTTTGATACGAGCAATAGAAAAGAAAATTTACCTAAGACAGACAGCATAGATGCTCGAAAGAAAAGATGCTGGTCATAGGCATGAGAGGAAGGAATACTATGGGTCATCTCAATTAACACTCCCAATTCGAGAGTCAATTGCGCAAATTCATGAAAATAACGAAACATTACCGAAGCCTGCAAAGAAAAACAGTTTATGGCAGCGATATAAAAAAGGTGACCCCAAAGTTGAATTGCTTGGAAAACCTAGTGGGAAGTTTGACCATGTGGTCTATTATGGAAATATGGACAATTATCCATCTCCATCATTGACAGTTGAGCCAACCGATTGGGGAGATGAATTTGATGATCCACCACTATTTAAATCTCAGGAAATCTATAGAGGAAAAACAGTTAAGGTGCCCCATAACCCTCCCGAAGGAAAATAGTCAACAGTTAAATCGGCAGGACAGACATCTTATAGAACTATTAAGAGACGTTTCCAGCGAATGAGAAATAGGCAAAGGAATTTTGAGAATAGCCAAGCTAAAGGTATGGTAAGGCAAGGCTTACCTTTCACATCTGTCAGCAGAAAAGGTAATTGGGTCTGGAGTAGAAATCCCGATAAAAAAGATCGGAGTAAGCTAGAACCAGGTGATTCGGGAAGTAGCTCTTATCTTGAAAAGAAGAAGGAGAAAGAGGTTGCTCAAGTTCCACAAACAATTAATTTTGGCAGATTACTATAGTTTTCAATCCAAAGGAAAAAGGGAATGTGGAACAAAAAGATTTGGATCGTAAATGGTCACAAAAAGATGGTAGAAGTTACCAAACTGGCCATTCCAAGATATCGAAGAACTATGGTTCTCCAGTACGGATAAATATGGTCCACCCTAGACTTCCAGTGAAGTATGGAACTAATTTGAGTGTGGAAGAAGATATCAAACATATTTTAGAAAAGGAAACAGCTATGGCAGAATTTCGATTTCCCGACAAAGAAGCCATCAAGTTTGATAAAGTACCTTTTGAAAAAGCAAAACATTTAAGATCTTTGATTGTTTCAGGAAGAGTTAATGGTAGGCCCGTCAGTAAAGTCTTTGTTGATGTTGGAGCCATTTTGAACCTCATATCTTATAAATACTTCAAGAAATTAGAGAAAGATGATAATGATATCATCCCATCTAACATTCAGTTATCTGATTTTCTTGGGGAAGTTACCGAAATCAAGAGGGTAATAGTTCTTGATTTAACCACAGGGTCCAAATCGTCTGAAACGATTTTCTTTGTAGTAGAATCTGATGGCTCATATAATTTGTTGCTTGGAAGAGATTGGATACACTCTAATCAGTGTGTACCTTCAACTTTACATCAAATATTGGCATTTTGGAATGGTGAGAAAGTGGAATATGTTGAGGCAGAGTCGGGATATACTTCAATTAGTTGGACTAACATTTGTCAAGAACATCGGGATCATTTGCATGAGCATTATGCTATTGAATTACAAAAAATAGATCCACAACACTTGCTTATTACCGCTTCGGGGATAGAAAAGCTGAATGGATTCCCAAATCAAGCTTGGCATTAGAAGAATTACACATTTTTTTTTTATGGAAAACAAGTTTGCATTGTAAGAAGTTTGTGAAAGATACTTCACACATTTGGCGGAAATGACAAAGCAAAATGTTGAAGCCTCGGATTGTATAGATGAATGGGAAGAGTTGTTAGTCGAAGAAGACAGAACAATGGAGGCTCAAGATCCATTATTGGAGGTTAATATATGAGAGCCTAGTGTTTTCCGCCCAGTGTATGGAAGTACGTTTTTGCAAGGGAGCATGAAAGACAAGCTGGTTAATCTGATCAAAGAGTACAAAGATTGCTTTGTATGTGATTATCATGAAATGCCCGGTTTGTCAAGAGATATTGTAGAACATCGCCTTCCAATCAAGAAAGAGTTTCGTCCACATAAACAATTAGCAAGAAGATTTGCTTCAGATGTGATTGGTAAAGTCAAAGAAGAAATAGAAAGGTTGTTGAAGGCAAAATGTATTGAAATAGCTAGTATGTTGAGTAGCTTTCAAATATTGTTCTTGTGAAAAAGAAGAATGGAAAGCTGAGAGTTTGCATTGACTTTCGGGATCTAAATAATGCCACTCCAAAAGATGAATATTAAATGCCCATGGCAGATATGTTAATAGACTCAGCATCGGGAAATGAAATGTTATCATTGATGGACGGTCATTCGGGTTATAACCAAATTTTTATTGCTAAGGAAGATGTCTCAAAGACAACATTTAGATGTCCTAGTGCGATCGGGACTTTTCAATGGGTAGTTATGCTTTTTGGATTGAAGAATGCAGGGGCTACATACCAGTAGGCAATGAATTTTATTTTTCATGATATGATCGGCAAATTCTTAGAAGTTTATATTTACGACGTGGTGGTTAAGTCAGCCTAAGAAGATCATCTGGATTATCTCGAATAAGCATTTATCAGAATGAGGAAGTACAAATTGAAGATGAATCCAATCAAGTGCGCTTTTGGAGTACAAGCAGGAAATTTCTTGGGATTTTTGGTCAGTCAGAGGGGAATTGAAATTGACAAGAACAAAGCAAGGGCTATCATGGAGCTTTCTCATCCTACATCCAAGAAACAGTTACAAATGGTGATTGGAAAAATAAACTTTCTTAGAAGATTCATTGATAATTTATTTGTTAAAATTGAGCCGATGACACAACTTCTGTGTCTTAAGAATCAAGATGAATTTATATGAGGAGAGAAACAACAAAGGGCATTTGATTTGATCAAAGCCTACCTAATGTATTAGTGCTGCCAAAAGTAGGCAAATCACTGAAATTGTACTTATCGGCTACCAATATAACTATCGGGAGTATGTTGGCACAAGAAAATGAAAATGGAAAAGAACAAGCGGTATATTATTTGAACAGAACATTAACTGATGTTGAAAAAAGATATACCGCAATTGAAAAATTATGTCTATCTTTATACTTTGCTTGTATGAAGTTAAGACATTATTTATTGCCAACTAGAGTGCATGTGATCGGCAAGACCGATATAATAAAATACATGTTATCCCGACCTGTGATAAAAGGGCGTATAGCCATGTGGGCATTTATTTTGTCTGAATTTGATTTGATATATGTGCCGATCAAGGCAGTAAAAGGTCAAGCCATCGTTGATTTTCTTACCGAATACCCATGTTTACAAATGGAAGAAAATGAGCAGAGCTTCAATCAAGTACTACCATGGACTATGTACTTTGATGGATCGCGTGCTAAGAGTATGGCTGGAGCAGGATTGATAATAATTTCTCCCGATGTAAAACTTATAAGGTGCGTCTGTAGGTTAGACTTTAAATGTTCAAATAATCAAGCTGAATATGAAGCACTGATTATTGGCTTGGGAATATTGATTGAGTTGAAAGTAAAGTTTATCAAAGTATTTGGTAATTCACAATTGGTGGTGAAACAGTTAAGAGGGGAATACCAATGTTTGAATGAAAATTTGATTGGTTATTACTATTTGGCAAAAAAACAATTAGAGCAGTTCAGAGAGTATGACATAGTCCATGTTAAAATAAACACGAATTTCGAGGCAAATGAGTTGGCTCAAGTAGCGTCTGGATATCGAATATAAAAAGGATTGGCAGACGTCACAACTACCATAACGCTGTCGGTACCTTCTATTGAACAAAGAAAGATACCGATAGCAGTTAATAAAGTAGTCCGAGATGATTAGAGACAAACTATCATCAAATATTTGAAGGATCCAGATTTAAGAGATCGAAAGCTAAGGATGCAGGCCTAGAAATATGTTATATTATGAGAAGAATTATACCGAAGGTCCTCATATGGATTGTTCTTACATTGTCTTGATGAAGATAATGCGAAATTGGTTATGGCAGAAGCACATGAGGGTATATGTGGAGCTCATCAAGCAGGTATCAAGATGAGGTGGCTATTAAAAAGATACAGATATTTTTGGCCAACAATGATGCAGGATTGTATCAATTATGCTAAAACATGCCTTTCATATCAAAAACATGGATCATAACAACATGTACCTGCTATGAAACTCTATTTTATCATAAAATCATGGCCATTTAGGGGATGGGCAATGGACATAATAGGTAAGATCTATCCACATTCTTCTCATAAGTATAGTTACATTTTATTAGCTACAACTTACTTTACAAAGTGGGTGGAGGCCATTCCATATAAGAGCATTACACAGAAGACTGTTGTCAAGTTTATCGAAGAAAATATAATTCATCGGTTTGGCTTGCCTTAGTCAATTACTGTGGACCAAGGAACAGTATTTACTGGAAATAAAGTAATAGAGTTTGCACGATCCAGAGGAATCAAGATGGTTTATTCTACACCATATTATCCCTAGGCAAATGGACAAGCTGAAGCAATTAATAAAGTTGTCATTAGACTAATCAAGAAACACCTAGAAGAAAATCCAAGAGAATGGGATGTTTTATTGTCAACAGTATTGTGGGCATACCGAACATCACAAAGATCAAGCACATGTGTCAGTCCTTATATGCTTACATATGGACAAGAAGCAGTTTTACCGATGGAGATAATAGTATAATCTTTAAGAGTCCAATTGCAGAGCGAGATGTTGCTTAAAGATTATAGAGATTGGATACACATAAATTTGGATGAGCTAGATGAGATTCGTGCGGCTTCTTTGGATCATTTGATTGCATAAAAGAGAAGAGTGGCTAGAGCTTTCAATAAAATGGTTAAACTCAAACAGTTTATTATGGGGGATTTAGTGTGGAAAGCAATTTTGTCATTTAACCTTCAAAATAGGGAATTCGGTAAATGGTCATCAAATTGGGAAGGATCATATTTGGTTACCGAAGTGTTTACTGGGAATGCATATCGATTGATGGATGTCAATGAAAAAGAACTATCACGTTCTATAAATGAGAAATTTTTGAAAAAATATTATCCATCAATTTGGGAAACACAAGGAAATTATTCTATTCATTCGAAATGAAAGTACATTCCAATCTTGATGACAAAAGTCTGCAAATCATTAACAAGTTTGAGGTTATGGGCTACAAGATGAGAATGTAAGGTAAGATCCTGATGGAATTTAGACTATTGCCCCTCAAGATACTCCAGATGACGAGAGTGAAAGCAGACAATTTCAAACTTCTCCCAAGCTTCCTGAAGCAATTGCCTGTACGTGTTTGAAGCAGCTTCAACTATAGACTTGACATGGGAAATTTCGTCTCTGAGTATCCTCCGCTCCACACGATGATGATTGGAAAGGAAATTGAGGAGTTGACGGGACATTTGAACATCATCTCTAGCTTGAGTACAGGAGTCCTGAGCTTGAGCATATTTCTCTTTGGAATTTCGTAATCGGAAAGATTTTTCTTCAATTTGAAGATGAAGAGCGTCAGCTTCCACATCAACTGGCTCCAAATTCCAAATTTCCCTTACATTATGCTCAAATTCATCAAAGCGAGCAGGGAATAAAGAGCATAGCTCCCAAACTAGATCTAGGAAGGCAAAATCTGCAGAAAAAAATACTCTGGATCTAAAGAAGTTGGTCAAATCAGTAACTTCTACCTTATACTTGTGTTTCAATAATAATGCGTGATGCCCTTGAGATAGTAATTCATCCAGTTGCCTCCATAAGGACCGTTCACCTAGATAATGAAACAAGCAAGATGTCTATGTTAAACAGTTATCAAAGCTTGAATTTTGTAACATCCCTGATTTCAGGCCTAGAAAGCCGAGGGCTGGTAATAAGTGCATAATGGGTAAATTGAGTCGAGCGTCGGTATTGGAAGGGACAATATGATCGGAACGAGTGTGCTGAGGGTTAGTCGTGGTTCGATCGAAAGATCGTTCACGGGTTGGCCTAGGATTCGACAGTGGAATGACCCTGACTACGCAAATGATTAGAGTGTTATAACCATGGAATGACCTTTTGACCATAAGGGCCATTAGTGGAACAGTCCGGGATAACTGTGGATCAGTTCGGTGTCGGCATGCGTCGATCGCAGGTGATACTGCACGGCCATGCAATAGTCCCGGATAACCATGAGTTAATTCCAGGGTGCTGGATTTCCACGAGATTACATGACAACCGAGAGTTGACCATGGGTCACTGATACTCGAACGTGACCCGGTCACAAATCGGCCACGGATCGTTGTGCCAAATCGAGAAGGCCATGGATGAGACGTGTACCAGGCCATGTGCCTAGTAGCATAGTCGCGGCCCTGGCAAAATTGCCGGTTGCAACGGCCAAGGCCGTGCGCCCAATCATGACTGGCCATTTTGCCCGTTAGCCAGGCCACGGACCAACTACGCACCCGGTCGTGCGCTGGCCATTGTGCCCGACCCTTGTGCCGTAACTTGTGCCCGTAAGGTCCGGTCCCGATCTCGTCCCGTGTCCAAGAAATGAGGCCATGAGTTGTGTATCGTGCCATTCCATGGCCAATGCGCGTGTTTGGTCGTAAACCGACTCCTCACCCGTATGACCCGGCACGGTGCCTATGCGGCTGCCCAAGCACTAGGCACACCGCTTATGCGGTCCAGCGAGCCGCTCGGCACATTGCCCATGCAACCCGGCGTGGCACTCGTTCAACCTGGCCATATGCCCGACCCTATACCCGTACGGTTGGCCACGCGCCCGGCCATGACCGGCCACTGTGCCAGATGGCCCGGCTGTGCACCTAGAGTACCCGAGAAGGCTATTTTGGGTTCAATTTGGTTTAAATGATTGTGAGATCAAGTTTAGGCATTTTGGGGCCATTTCACATTGAGACCCATATTGAGGGGTATTATGAGAATTATTTTTTGTAAGAAAGGAAAGGCATGAGGATTAATATGATGTGAGGTTCGTTTTGGGCGTTAAATGTGTATTTTCGCAAGGCCCGTTTGATCCAAATAATTCGGGATAGAGATCAGCCAATTTGAGAAAACCCTAGAAGTTTGACTAGATTAAACCTTATCCATATCATCATTGCACCCATTTATTTCTTGGCAAAATTTTCAAACTAGCCATTATGGCAATTTATGAAGCCATAATGAAGTTCGGTCACCAATTATTGACCAAGGGAGAGGGAGAGGAAGCCACGGCCAGCTTAGAGAGGGAGAGAGGAGTCACGGCCAAAAGGGTGAGGAGAGAGAAAAGAAGAAATTATTGGCCATTTTCATCATTTTCTTGACTTTTAGACCTAGGCCATTAATGAACCATGATACGTGCGCTTACATCATTGTCGCCATGACACGTGCACTTACCTCAACCCCCCTAAATGACACAGGTGGTTACCTCATCAAAATCCTAGCCCTTGCTTTCTCTATAAATAGAAGCCATTATATGAGTTTTGGCTCACTTTTTTCAAACACACAACCGGCCAAGAAAGAGAGAGAGAGAGAGAGAGTGTGTGTGTGTGTGCCAAGATAGAGAGAGAGAGAGAAAAAAAGCCGAGACCAAGAGAGAAAGAGAAAACCCAAGAAAGAGAAAGAAAGCTAACGTCGGGAGTTGTCCGAGACAAGAGACCGTTGCCTTTCCCGCCCATTCTCTACTCTTTAGTTCTGGTTTTATCAAGAGTAAGTGAGATTTTACTACCGGGAAATGATGTTGAAATACGTTATATCACGAACATTCCCCGTTCTCTGTTCTTGGTGTTCCGATGTGGTGTTCCTCTTTAATGGTTTGCCTTGTTTCGTGTTTACATGTTATATAACTCAAATTAAAACCCGAGGCGCAACATATGAGGTAAACCATGACTTAGCCATGCTTGAAATCCTTGTTTTATGTTTGCTATGCATGTCATTGTTGATCAACCACGAGGACCGGTACGATAAGAACGTTTGTGTAATGACGATTGATATGTCCTCGCCTGTTAGTAAAATTTTACTTGTTGAGTCTCCTCGACTCACTCCCTGTTGTTTTCCTCTTTCAGGTTCGTGAGATGGCATCCCCTCTAACCCACTTCGGAAACCCCATCGAGATGCGAGTCGAACTTCTGACCGTGATTGATGCCCGGGAGAACCGAGCCTACTGTCGAATCATGACTTACGTGATGGTCGACGAGGACCGCAGCGAGCTGGTCGCTCACCCGTACAAGGCGTGGTATCGCCTGGCAGACGGGGAGTGGATCGAACCCCTTGCCGGTTTCAGTGGGCCGTTCACAGGACGGAATGGGTCGTTTCAGGGACAAGCCGGGGGTGGAGCGTGAGGACGGCCATACGAACGAGGACGAGGAGGAGCGAGCGAGGACGGGAAGCTAGTAATCGTAGAGGAGCTAAGGACCCAAGCCAAAATTTTGTTGTTTATATATGGCTTATTTGTTTGTTTGCGAAAGTGCCTTTGAAATAGACATGTTAAAAATAGCGTGAGAAACTAACTTGCCCGAGTCAGGGCGTGTAAGAATAAGCACGAATCTATCTTGTAAATACAATGTGCAAGGTTTGCCTTTATTACTTGGTTGTCTCGTTAAATTGCTTCCGCATGCTTTTTATTTTACAAATCAACAGGACATTCTAATGATGACTTATGCTTCACGTGCTCATTCCAGTCATGACGGTGGATAAGTATCGTTCATGATTGGTTTAGGACGTGACAGCAGGGTTGGTTTTGGTAATGTTCAGTGGAAAATTTACCCTCATAGGGAATGCGTTGTCGTTGTGATTGGGACCAAATAAGCAATTGAGATGAAGAACCATGTGAATACATCATGAACGAGACCATGAGTTCTCAAGAAAGATTCGGTAGCTTTGACAGTTATAAAAGTAAATGATATGGAGTAGATCGTAGATAGTAGTGTGCCAGAGTTCTTTTTGGGAAACAAAAATAGAGGTTGAACGTGGTTTATGCTTGTGGACAAACAGTTATTTTTTAAGTCAGTAATTTCAAAGGGGATAAGCAAAGGAAGGTGATTATTTGACCCATAAGTTATGAAAGTTGAGATGGAGCAGTTATCTTTAAGTTGATTTAAATGTCAAAGGAACCAAATGGAGATTCAGTTTAACCTTTGGTCAAAAAGGTTGGATTATTGATGTGAACAAAGAATAGCGTCGGGAGTTTGTATCATCGGGATATTAGGTGAATGCAAGGGAGATCAAAACCTAGCAAATTAAACTTTCAATTTATTCCCATTCGGCCAATAAAACTTTGGCCTCGATTACAAAATCTCTCGGTTCAATTTCAAGCCTATGATTTTCATCCATAATCTCGGCTCTCTTTCTTTCATGGACTTTGACTATTCCAGCAGAAGCATCAAATTCTTTTTCCAATTCCCGACACTGCTTCATTTTACGCCTGAGTGTAGGACAAATAGCTGAAACTGTGAGCTTTTATTCTTCCAATTGAGCATTCACCATCCTCAGCTCTGCCTCAAGTTCTTCCTTTCTAGCCTCCAAGCATTGGAGCTTGCTCTCTTCAACTTTGAAATTGACGTAGAAAAGGCAAGCATCTTTACGCTTACGGGCAAGCTTATCTTGGATTGCCAATCCTCTGTTTTCCCCAAAGAGAAGATGAGGAAGTTGATCAAGGTTAACTCTTATTGTGTTTATAGCATCCACAAAGCCAACGGCAAAGAGGTCAATCTTGTCCTTGAAGGGCTTAGATAAAACAAATGATGGATTACCAGAGCATACTTATTGGAAAAGAATCCTTACCTAGCTTTCCTTATCAGAGTCGTTGATCAACTTTCCATAGCCAGGTTCCAATAAGTGAAGGAGCTTTTCCCATTTAGCCTTGGTTATTTCTCGAGGAATTTCAGCAAACATTGATAAAATTGAGGGTTCTGAAGAATTAGGAGCTGTAGAAGAGCTAGGATGAGTACCTGCCAATATCCTTTCCAGTTCCGCCCGTTTATCTTGAGAGAAAAGTTCTATCTCAGCAGGTGGATTAGGTATTGCATAAGATGTGGAGGGAGGCAAAATAGTAACTGTATAAGTAGCTCTTTCGGAAATTAAAGTCTCTTGAGACTCATCAGTACTTGCAAGTGGTGGTACATTTAATATTCCTTCATAAATCGAAGCCTCTTGAAGCACATGAATGGGCTCATCCATGATTGCAGGAAGAGGTACATTTGATGCTTCTTCAGAAATTAGAGCCTCTTGAAGTGCAGGAGTGATTTCATCGGTGACTACAAATGTTGGCCTATGTATATAAGACAACAGTATAAGATTTTGAATCAAATAAGAGATAGTAATAGTTACCGATGAAAGACGAAGTAAGATTTGCTTTAGGTTCTACAACAAAAGCAAGAATATCCATTGGTGGCATACTCTCTGTTGGAGTTGGAATAGAAGGTTGTTCTTGAATCAATTCAGCTTCTGTCAAAGAAGTAAATATCATCGGTAAAGGATTGGAAGCTGATGGGGTAAGATCCTTGCTAGGAAGGGAAACAGGAGAGACAGTATTGGGTTGATAAGTCTTGAGAGCCCCTGGATTAATCAAGAAGATAAACAAGTTAATGCTGTGATATTCACCAAAAGTAAAGCATTAGAATTACCTTTTGGAGTACGTGGCTTTATCATAGCTCTTAGTGTGGGTTCTGGAGATTGATTCATGGTTGGAGATCCTTCTGGAGGTGATTCAAAAGATCGAATAATTATTTTCCTCACACTACGTTTTACTAGTATTTTCTTTGGAGCAGGAGCATGTGAGTCTGAAGCTTTCCTTTTCTTACTCACTATAAGGATAAAAGTCAGACTGGAAATGGAGTATCAAATGAGATATATGGATATGAAAAAAGCAGAATATAGTTACCTTGAGAAGTCTATGCTTGTTTAACTAAAGGTACATTGGTGACTTCAATTGTTTTTGACAATGTAAGAGGAATATCATCCCTTATCTTCAGGAGAATCTGATCCAGAGGATCTGAAAATATGGTCTTTCGATAATTATCCCACCAGAGATCAAAATCGGTTGAAGAACGATTGGGGTGTCCAATGAATTCGACAATACGAAACAATCGATAAACACCCCGAACTAATGTGGTTAGCTCAACAAAAGGTTGACTATCTTTTAGCTTGCAGGATATTTTGTCAAATGAGGCATAAGAGAAAGTATAAAGGGCTGGAATAGGAACTCCTTGAATCAATCCAAGTTGTCTGGCACAGTATTGAGGAGAGTAAATTTCAAAACCAGCAACGAATCTGCCTTTTGTTGAAAATCTTATAGAAAAATCAACTGAAGTCAGAATGGTTTGCTAGAAGTCACTCTTATTTTTCTGAAAAGTAAGGAGGTAAGACTTGAACTGGGAAACAAAGAAAGGAATGAAAGAATGTGGGTTCTCCTCAACAGAACAGATTTGAGAAATAAAGTACCGAAAATAAGAAGATGGTTCTTCGGAAAGAGGGATTAATTTCCTACTCAAGGCCTGACAGACTGGGTTATTAGAAATGGAAATCCCAAGGGGTTGAATGACTTGATCCTTAGAAAACCATGCAGGGCAATAGAAAGCTGCCCATACTTGAAGGAGCCAAAGAGGACCACCAAAAACTCCACTAACTTCTTCCGAAGCAATAGGGGAGGAAGCATGGGCTAAGCCCCGATATAGTAAGGCTAACATGGTTTTACCCAACGCTAGTGGGGTCCTTGATGCTAGAGTGGAGGCAATAACAACAAAATCATTTGAAGTCCTAACTATGAGGTGGCAGAAAAGGAATCTACAGAGCCAATATAAAAAAAAAGCAGTATGCTTCTCGTCGGTAACTATATTCTCCTTCTTGAAATACTTTTTTATAAATGCCCCATAGGCCATTTCAGAATCAGATAACTTGCCAAGCTTTGAATGAGAATCAGGAGGCAGGGTAGATAGGTCTATACCCAAAGGAGAAAGTCCAATGAGATAGTATACATCAAGTAAAGTTACCGACATAAGAGAGAAAGGGAAAAAGAAGCAATTAGTGGAGATTGACCAAAAGCAAGATAATGCTCCGATTAGCTCACGATTCACATGGTAATCAAAGCAGCTAAGACGTAGAGCATCATGAATTGAAAAAATGTCCCAAAGGGGACCCTTAGAAGGGAGAAGACGAAGATACCATTGGTAGAAATCTGGTTCAAAGTCTGAAAAAGCCCTAAGACGAGGAGGATAAGAATGCCATTGATAAGCCAAGATAAATGACTCGTGGATTGGAAGCACTTCAAATTGATGACGCGGGAAGTGGATTGATAGGCACTTCGGAACAGAGAAATGATTGTGAATTGCTGGACCGAGAATGAAGGAATCCTCGAAATCATTCTCCACGGAGAACAAATGAAATTCTTCGTTGAAATCTTCAGAATCTCGGAATATATGGTAGCGATCAAGAGCATCTGATGCAGAAAAATAAAAAGTTTGCTCCTTGGCAGCCTTGGAAGCCATTGGGTTCAGGTGAATATCGAGAGAGAAAGCAGAGAATCAAGAAGTTACAGAGAGTCGAAAAGGTGAGAATGCAAGGGCACGAAGAAAGGAAAGATTTTTAGAAGAAATGTTTTGAAGAAGAAAAGCAGAACGCGCAAAGTGAGGTGACGAAGCGACAGTAATAATAAAATGTAAGTGTCTTTTCTTCTGGCATTTAAAAGAATTAAAAGTCCTTTTAATCCTTTTAAAAGGGGGCATATGTTGACATCAAAATAAGAATTGGCATAAGTACTAAATATGCTTTAATGCCGAATCCGGTGTATAATGAAAATCAGCCATCTTTCGAAACATGTCTGGACCAAATTCGGCAACATGCCGAGAAGCAAGTAAGAATGGCATGGTATCCCGAATTCAGTAAGTGATGAAAATATGTATATTTACCGAAATATGAAGAGTTATAGTTCGGGACGTTGGAATATTTATGCTTCATGCCAGCAACCCTTTTCGAGAGGTTCACACTTCGGGAATACACTGAAGAATCACAACCTAGCCACGACAGTAAGAAGTTATGAACAGAAGTGGAGATAATGAGCACGAGCATATTATGGAAGGCTACTGTTCAGATTTGAAATCATCTCAGCGGTTAAGATCAAGTTTTGGCGGACAATAAAACTGGAAACGTGGGTAGAAAAAGCAGTTATTGGAAGCGCCAAAATATTCAAAGTTTGAAAACATGAAAATAACCAACGAGCAATTGCAAGATAGGAGGAGATACAAATACTCAGATAAAGTAAAGAAAAGGACAACAACAATAGAAAGAAAAACCACTCAAGCTTATCTGCACTTTAGTTTCCTATACATTTTCACTTCTTGTATTTACAGTTTTCTGTATCCTTAGTAACTTTCCAGTTCCTTACAGTTTTCATAGGAGTATTGTAACGTAACTTGAAACTCTGTTGATCTCAGATCAGTTTTCAATTCATACGCTTTTCATCCATTCCATATAATCCTGTTCCGAGTTCCATCTATTCCATATAATCCTGTGCTACATTTTATTTTTTGCCATAACTCTCTTAGTAGTTAAATCACAAAACCTACTTTAATAAAAAAACCGAAGATAGAAGTTTCGGTAAAGAATATTTCTCGTGAAAACGAGCGAACAATATGTAATTATTCTAATACTAATAGCCAGTTTCAAGGTTTGAATCTGCAGAAAGCAGCCTCGAAAAATCATAGCAGTAATTCCTTTTTTGTGCAAGCACCTAGAGAGTCCGAAATCGAACAGAAGTAGGAACGTCTATTTGGAAATCTCCTTTCCTTGCTTACGATAAAGCAGCTTGGGCACGTATTTTGTAGGTCTGCTGAGCACGATTATGACCCACGGAAGACTTTCAATGACTAGGATGAAGCTTGGAAGATCATTTAAAGGAGAAAAGGAAATTAGAAATATCATAATTTTCATATGACACTCACTTTGGTATTAAAATTTTTCATTTAATCACTTAAATGTTATTTAAAAAAATGATTACTTAAGTATCAATTCCGATTTGAGTTGCAGAAAATCTACCGTGGCAATATTTTATCAATTTCCGACGTAGCTCACCAGCGTGTCTAATCAACACTAGCAGCTCTAAACAAGGTCGTCTACATCTTTGCCTCAAATATAAACCTTAATGATTTGTCCAAATTAGGGTTTTTGTCCACATTTAACATCAGCTTTTTTTATTTTCAATTTGCAAACAATCAAAGAAGAAGAAAAGGTGGAAGACGATGAGATGCTAATGAAGATGAGGAATTAAGGTAACGAAATGAAGATGAGGAAGGCAATGAAGGTCATCACCTCAATCGAAGCCGGATATGGCCTCAGTGACCTCTCATATTGGGCCTCATCCCCAATTTCACCCCATCGATTCTCGACTCCACGGCCATGAAGAGCTCCATCTCCAAATCAGGAGGAACACGGGGCCAGTCCATCTCCAGATCTGCAGCCATGGCACCAATGGCTCAACTAGAGCTTCTTTGCAATTTCAATTTCCCCCTCCAATGGAATTTAGCAGACAGTAAGAGAATGAAAAAAACAAAACGAAACATAAAGTAGAAGACGAATCAGGAAGGAATCGAAGTCATATTTAGAATTTATCAAACTCAATGGAAAAAATCTGAACTACAGTGCACTGGGAAAGGCTCTCCTCTGTCGTCATTGAACGAGAGAGTGAAGTAAATAGAACCATAGTTAATGACCCCTCATAGAACCACGTTAGAATTGTTTTTTAATTAAAAAAAAAGTCACATATGAATCATCATTTAATTAAAAAAGCCACAAAGGACTTTTGGCCGGAATTTTTCATCGAAGGCACTTAAGTAATTATTTTTTCTCCAATTTGACATTTAAGTGAACCGACAAAAAGTGTAATCAAGTCTTAAAACTTATCACCAAAAGTCACATATGAATAATCATTTAGGAATATGTTTATTAGAAATCCTAAAACTTGTCACCAAAGTCCATTTGAGTCCTAAAACTTGCAAAAAATATAATTAAATCATAAAACTTTTCAAATTGGTTTAATGGAGTCTTAAAATTAACACCGTCTAACTTACTAACAGAAAATGCTACCGTGGCGTTGATATGGATTTTTTTAATTATTTTTATTACCCTATGTAGCGATGACGTGACTTTTAATATTAATTTATATATTTTTTAAATTAAATATTGAAAATAAGCTAAATGTTTAAATTTTGAAAATAAAAAAAAGGAGAAGGAGGGGTTGAAGTCCGACGGGGTCCGCCGCTGCCACCCCACCATTGTCAGGAGGGGCTGGCAAGGTTGGGGGACAGCCGACGACCCTCGCCGACAGTAGACGAGGGCCTATCCCTTGGCTAGATCTGGGTGCGGGGTCGTGACCCTTCCCCGAACCGGGCGTGAGGGCCTGCAGGCCCTCACCTGCTGTTGGCGAGGGTTTCCAACTCCTCCCAGCGATGATGGAACAACGGCGGCAGCAAGGGCTTGCAGCCCTCCTCACCTAACTTCTCATTCTCCCCTTTTTTAATATTTTTTTTTAAAATATTAGATTATTTGTAAATTTTAATTTAAATAAAATTAGTATTAAAAATTTAATTTGGGCCAAAACGATGTCCTTTTAGTTTTATGTTTCATAATTTAGCCACGTCATCGCCACGTAGGAGAGAGAATATATTAAAATAAACCACGTAATCATTTTCCATTAGTAAATTAGACGATGTTAATTTTAAAACTCGATTGAATCAATTTGACAAGTTTTTAGATCTGATTACATTTTTTACAAGTTTTAGAACTCAATTATAATTTCGTGATAAGCTTTAAGACTTTTAGTGAACTTATCCCAAATTTTTAGATAAATCGCTTCACCACTCTCTTCGATTCTACGTTTGCCTCTATGGGGGTGTTTCTATGGCTCTCGAGAGGCACCGTGCCCTCACAATCTTTTGTGGTTAAACTGAAATGCGACAGATCTTAGCAATTCAACAAATTTCAGTCGAATGGTTATGAATTTTTGCTTTTTGATCCAACGATGAAAAGTGCCTCTGGGGAAAGAATTATGGAAATGAGTTCAAATGGGAGAAAAATATATTGATAAATGAATTTCGATTTGTTAACTATTTACCTATCAAATCTTGCTCGATATTTTGGTCTGACTTTGTCATCCAGATAATCCTATAGTAAGATATATCTAAAATAGTACTCACTAGTGAAACCAAATACTTGCACAAACCAACGAAGTGATCCCATCTCCAACAATCCAAAGATTGAAATCTTTATAATATTCTGAACCATTCATGAACATCATAGTATTAAAACGTTCATAGCTCTTACATAGATAAGGAGGTGCACGGCCACCACAAAATAGGAGTTTTGATAAAATATTCACAAGGAAAAGGCAGAATAAATTGGATTGGTAAGTAATCCCAGTTCTAGACTTCCTAACATAAGACCTGATCCCAAAAAAAAACTAAAAGAAAATCATTTATTGGTCCAGACAAATCCATTGTTAATAGACTCGCCCAGTAAGACAGTGACTGGTGTGGAGACACATGCCGTCGACATCCCCTTAATTGTACAGAAGCTGAGAAGAAATTTGTGCTACTCTTTCGCATTTGGCTCCAGAAATTTCGAAGAGTACTTGCTGTAGACGTAAGACTTGACTTTCGGAACGTACTGACACCACCAGCATCCCATCGAGACTACTCGCTGGAGATATTACGCTCCAAACTTTGATGAAATATGCAGCTGACAATAAAGATGGAGAGATCGGCGCGCATCTTTATTTTGTTGGCTATATTGCATGCCTTCAATTCCATCGATTGGTCGATGGCTCAAGACAGTCATCTTCGTCGTCGTCATATTCATGTTGGAGTGATTCTCGATATGGAGTCGCCAGTTGGGGAGATGGCCCAGCGATGCATGACCATGGCCATCTCCGACTTGAATGCCTCAGCCTCGCACTATAACCATCTGATTCTGCACCCTAGAAATTCCATGGGACAGCCTCTCAAAGCTCTATCTTCAGGTGAGTTCTGGTCGATTCTCCGCCTCTGTCATTCTTTGCACGCACATGCGCTCAAGCCACACCATATGGGGAAAAACGAGATTATAGTGAACACTCATTCTGCCACTGAATAAAACCAATCACAGTGCTGAAAATATGATTAGGTTCACGATCACATATTAGTATGTAAGAAGGTGACTAACGGTTTGTATGAGGTACAGAATATTTTCAATTTGTGAGTGAGCGCTTAGTTAAACGAGAGAGGACTTGCCATCTAGTGCTAGTAATTATAATTGATCTGTTTATTGCCATTGGAGCAGCTGTGGAGCTTTTGGAGAATGAACAAGTTGACGTACTGATAGGCCTACAAACATCTGAAGAAACCGAGCTTCTAGCAGAATTGGGAGACAGAGTGCCTATCATCTCCTTTTCTGCTAGCAGCCCTTTCTTGTCCAGAGATAAAAATCCAAACTTCATCCGAATGACAACTAATGATAACTCCCAGGTCGAAGCCATTGCTGCTCTTGTTCAAGAATTCGGTTGGAGTGAATTGGTTATAATACATGAGGACAGTTCCTATGGAAATGGAATTCTACCCGATCTTCTCGCATTAGAAGAAGGCAATGCTCGTGTAGCGCGTCGAACTGTCATTCCACCACAAGCCAGGGACATATATATCGAAGCCCAACTGTATAAACTGATGGCTCTGTCTGCCAATATATTCATTGTCCACATGTCTGCTTCCCTGGCATCTCGGTTTTTCTTGAAGATTAATGAGTTGGGAATGATGAGTACAGGCTATGGCTGGATTGTGACTGATGGGATAGTAAACGAGCTGCCCGTGATGGAACAGTCGGCTTTTGACTCGATGCAAGGAGTCATAGGAATTAGACCTTATATTCCACCCTCAAATCGGCTTCAAACCTTCTCATTGAAGTGGAGGAACAGCTTTTTCACAAATCAGCATCATCAAATTCCTGAAGTAAATGTATATTGCTTATGGGCTTATGATTCTGTCCGGGCCTTAGCCACAGCAGCACATCATTTAGTTCCTACAACTTCTACGGAGAAGAATGATTCTGCAAATAAGCTTGCTCGTCTGGCCGCCATTCCCTCGAGACCAACAGGATCTGATCTAGTCCGCAAAACTCTACGTGGCAAGTTCACTGGTTTAAGTGGGGAAATTCAACTTAAGAATGGGCAGCTGCAACAACCACTAGCATATGAAATTGTGAATGTTGTCGGAACAGTCAAGAGAATCGGCTTTTGGACCCAGCCTAATGGGATAACGCAAGGGCTAAATAGGTCTAGTGCTGCAGTTCAGTCACCCTCTGTGAGAGAATTGGGCTCTATTCGGTGGCCTGGATCATCCTTGGCTACACCAAAAGTTCAATGGGTTATGCCAAAAGCTGCGAAGAGATTGAGAATTGGAGTTCCAATTAAAGTAGGTTTTAAAGAATTGGTGGGAGTGGAACTCGATCCTGTGACAAATGCGACAATGGTAACGGGCTTTTGCATAGACGTGTTCAAGGCTGCAGCTGATATGTTACCCTATGAAGTAAAATTTGTCTTCATCCCCTTTACAAATTCAAACATATTGATGGCTGCAAGCTATTATGACGACCTGATATACCAAGTTTACCGTCAGGTGATCTTTAATGAACCCAGTATTCAGATTGTCTGTTTTTCAAGTCTGTGCAACCACAAAATGACATGCTCTGCTTCCATGCAAGAATGGCACCAGACAAATAGCACATCCAAGTACATAAACATGACATTTTAATCATTAAACAAAAGAGGCAAATATTAATTGATAAAACTTGTAGTCCATCCATTCTTCCCTTTCAATGATTGTTTTACATCTTATTATGTGCATATATTGGGCAGCAGAGATGGAACAGTGATATCAGAATGTGCAAGATGAATTTCTGTTTACATAATTTGGTATGCAAAAATTACAACTTGTTGGAGCCAAATTTCTTTCACATGATGATTCTAGGACAGCACTTGCTTAATATGTTTCCCATTATAGTAAGCATATTCTGGATCATGGTTATCAAGGTGTTGACTCCTGAAACAACTCAATTTCTCTATATATGTCAAGGGAAAAAGAACGTTAACAAAAGACAGTGAGAGATGCAGGTTGAAGGAAATGCCCAAGTATATATGCCAGTGAATGTGCTTGTACCCCTATATACATTGTTTATGATATGTACTTACCCTTTCTTTTGGGTCCTTGGGAATATGTACTAGCACTATGATGCAGCCGTGGGTGATATAACCATCATAGCAAACAGATCGTTGTATGTGGACTTCACAATCCCTTTCACAGAAACTGGAGTAGCGATGATTGTGCCTATTGAGACGTCACGAAGCACAAACATGTGGATATTTCTCCAGCCTCTCACAGTGGATTTGTGGTTAGTCATAGGCACTTTCTTTGTCTTCACTGGATGGGTAGTGTGGACAATTGAACACAATGACAACGATGAATTCAAGGGACCATTAGCTCAACAAATTGGGATAGTGATGTGGTATTCGTTCTCAACACTATTTTTTGCACAAAGTACGGGCTCTCTCTATGTGTTTTCAATGTTGAAGTGACCATGATCCCTTGGATATTTACACCCTGCTGTACAATAACGGTGCGACTTGATATAGTACGAGGCTAAATTGTCTTCTCATGATTTGCAGGGAAAAATTGATCAGCAACTTGTCCAAAGTTGTGGTGATTGTATGGCTGTTTGTAGTTCTAATACTTACTTCCAGTTACACTGCAAACCTGAGCTCAATGCTAACAGTTCATCAGCTTCAGTCCTTGCCAAAAGGCGAATCTATCGGTTTCCCTCTCAACAGTCCAGCTGATCAGACATTTCTGGCCAATGTACCCTTCAAAAAGCACTCTTTTCACCCTTTGAAAAAGGTTGAAGATTATGCGAATGCTCTGAGGGATGGAAGCCAAAAAGGTGGTGTCTCAGCAATTATTGATGAAATTCCTTATGTAAAGCTCTTTCTTTCCAAGTACTCTGCTCAATACACCATGGTTGAGCCCTCACACTACGGCACCAAAGGATTTGGCTTTGTAAGATCTCTTTCTTTTTTCTCTATACAGTGGAGTAATTATTTTGGGATCGATATAATTGATGATTCTAAGGCCTCTTATGCAGGCTTTTCCTAAGGGGTCACCTTTAGTCCCTGACATTTCCGCAGCAATAGCAAAAATGAGAGAAGATGGAAAACTTTACTTGATAAGCCAAAATTGGTTTCAAAATCGTTCTTTATTCACAAATCAAGATTCTGCAACAAAAGTTGCCAGACTTGACTTATACAGCTTTCGCGGTCTCTTCCTTATCACAGGTATCACTTCATCTGTAGCTGCGGTAGTATCTTATAAATATATGAAGAAAGAATCAACGACTTCACAACATGAGGTTGCAGATAAACCTGTTGAAGAGAAGTTCTCCCCAGTGAGTGATATCCCATCGAGAAGAACCAGTTCGAGACACATCAGAAGATATTCCTATTGAATCGGAAGAAAGTGTGAGGTCCTTAACTGATGTAGATACCGACCAATATCATGGTGCTTACATGTGGCAACATACCAGGAACTTTGAAGCTTCTTAGGATTTTTCAGCTGTAGGGATGAAGAGTCAAGTCTTGTTAGAACATTGAACATGTTTGAAATAAGATTAATTCCCTCTTGTACCTTCTGCTCTATTTTAACTACTTCCGCAAAATTAATAGTATGAAATGCCAATATTCTTATGCATGTTAAAGCTTTATTTTTCTCAATACAGGGGCAAAGAAATGACAAGAATATTCCTTATTGTTTTATCATTTCAATTGAGGCTTCATTTGTTTCACGGAAAACGACCTCTAGGGAAAAGCCTTCCGGATTTTCCGGCATTCGGTTCACAGAAAATAAACTAGTTAAGGAAAATATTTTTCGTCAATGAAAAAATCACCGTCAAATCAGATTTTCCAAACCAAATTACGAAAAATATTTTCTAGTTCATTTTTAGGTTTCAACCAAAGACTGAAAAATATTGTCATTTTCTTCGAAAACGACTTTCTGGAAAACATTTTTCAAAAACATCATATTTTTCGTGAAATAAACGGACGCTAAGGCTTGATTTCTATTTAGCATTTAACAGAACAATCTAACATGAAAATTTTCCGCGTCCTATAACAGGCAAAAAGCCCACAAGACCAATCCAGTGGGGGTAAGGCCTTAACAATCTCAGAAATGGCAAATCAATTGGGCAGAGTAAAGTGACAGGCAATCTTATTTATACTGCAACCTATCACATTGTGGATACACGTAAATTAGTCATAACGGTACAATTTTCATTCCGCTCAAACTGAGATAATCAGTGTTAACATATATCTCGAGTTTGAGCACATTAGAGGAATCCCGACCCAAATAAAGTAGGGAGAAAAATATGGAAATTGTTTGTGTGTTGAAGTGACGATCAATAATGGAAAGTCAATCTTGGACCTTGTATTTGGTCACAAGTTTGTTGGAGCACATGGCAATTTCAGTATATGAATTGGAAGTCATTGTTCTCAAATTGGAAAGTCCAACGGGGACTTTGATTTGAACATTGACTCGGTCAACTTGGATTTTCTTATGCATATACACATGGACTTTGATTTGAGCATTGATTCGGTCAACATAGATTGATTCGGTCAACTTGGATTATCCCCGCAAGAATTGGTTGAAGCTCCGTTTCACCGAGTGCTTGGCAGTGGCTTATCTTCGTAGGTTTTGTCCAAGGAGTTTCTCCAAGAATTTGTGTGTTGAAAGCCAATTAAATCTTGTGGTAAAATTTACTAATTCATTTGTGACATAGATGGGTAATTTTGTTTAAGAATTTATGGCTAAACATTGTGTGAGTTATTAGGTGTAATTGGGAATTAGGAAACATTGAGTATTTGAATGACTCGAATATGGTTATAATCTCAATTATATTGTATAATCTCTATTGCAATTATGTGACGCTCTCCTTGTGTATGTAAGTCATATTTACAAACCACATAAATATAATGTCCGAATTATTTTTTTTATTCTGTTATTTTATTATTCACTCACTTGTTTTCGTAAAAATTAGGATAACAAAGTGCTGAAACATCAGCAAGTACCTCTAAAGTCATGCCTAAGTTTTGATGTGTGGTCCTTAGTGGGCCGCAGGTTTCAGAGTGAAGACGAGCCTAAAGGGGGAAGACCACCTACAGTACAAATTTGTATTTTTTTAAGTCCTCCGTCCACTCAAGCCAATTATTACTTAGCATAGATGTTTAATTTGGATGCATAGAGATTTTGCAACATGAGAGCACAGAAAAATCTCTCGAAATTAATGGAAAGTGAGCTCTATAGGTAGAATTTAATTGCATTGAAGCCTTTAGCTTGTTGATTTCTTAGCTGCTCAATTGGTCGATTTGATCTCTAGTGATACTCTATATTCTAGCTCAATGCTTAAACTTAACCGATCAGTAGGAGAGGGAAGAAACATTTGTTGATGATTTCTCGTTGTTGTAAATTTTTCCACCTCGAGTTCCTATTATTAAGTTCTAATAAAGTCCATAGCTATAAAATAAATACCAACAGTACACTACTAAAATATATGTATATTTTAGATTCAAATTATGTACCGACCTGATCCAATGAGGGTGAAGAGTGGTCATCGGTGCCAGAGAGCTCGGATAAGGAGCGACTACTGGTAAGCTTATAGATGGCGAAAGGGGCAGGAATGAATCGAATTATACACCGTATAGGGAGAGAGCAATTCTAAGATATATTTATAAAAAACTAGAATTAACTCATAGAGGCGCCTTTTGACGTAATGGAAATACTTAGCTTTGGAACTCTAAAGTTAAGCGTACTCATGTCGAAGCAGTCTCGGGATGAGTGACCACCTGGGCAACTAAGCGTGCTCAAGTAGGGGCAATCCTAGGATGAGTGACCTCCTGAAAAGTTACTCACTTGTACCATAAAGGGCAAAACCGTGAGGTTTGGTATGGGACTAATCAAAGTGGATAATCTCTCATTAAGTTAATCCAAGGCATCACATATTAAACATTTTTTTCTTGCAACAATTTACATTCATTCAAACTAGATTTCTAACGGTCTGTGGAGATTGGTAAGTGCTTTTGGAAGAGATATTCTTTAGGAGTTGATTTGTTTCCTCATTCGAAACCATCTTAAACAAGAACTATTTTGGGGTTAGAGAGTAAAGCAGATTTTGGCTAAGAGGATTTTGGACAGCCGGTCCTTCTCGGGGGATGTCTGGACGCGCACGGACCAAATCAAACATGATTTCTTGACCTATTTCGCTCGTATCGTTAAGCCTAAACTCAAGTGAGAGCTTTGCAGAGCCGTTAAGAGCAATTGATGGAGTGAGAAACTCCTCTTGCGATCTCCTGATCAATTTTTGTGTGGCTTATTCAGGTGTAACCGGGGGTCGGGAAACACTAGAATGAGTGTGTGATTCGAGCGATTATATTCTCTTCACCTTGATTATAGTGGAACATCTCCTCAATCTTTCCTTTATGTCAAGTTTAGTTCTGCATTCATTTCTTGCTTGGATTACTTGGCTTTGTTTGCGCTTCCTCCGATTTGCATGACAAACTGGTATTAAAAATAGGATAGTTGTTGATATTGTTGATATTAACTTACAAGCGGCTCAATAAATCTTGGTAGATCACTCAAATAAATTGTAATAACATCAAGCTTGTTGGAAACTTGATTGGAGAAAAATTGTTAGATCACTCAAATAAAGGTTGGTAATTTGATATTATGATTGGTAGATTAAAAAAATTGATTGATGCACATAAATGTTAGTAAGTTATCAAAAAAGTTAGTAATTTACAAACAACCACAAAAAACAACATTCGATAATGACTCGAGTGAAGATTGGTGAAGCGAGCTGTTGGTTACCTGATAGGAAACAAGTCGGTCAATCACTTAAATTAAGGTTGGTAATTTGATATGAGTTGGTAAATGTATACGTAGGTGAGTTATGCATATAAAAATAAGTTATTTGAAAGGTTAGTAATTTCAAAGAACCATATAAATGTTGGTAAAGAACTCATTAAGAGTGGATAACCTAAAATAAGTTAGTAATTTAATTGTAGAAAAATTGGCTAGTCACTTAAATTAATGTTGGTAATTTCATACAAGAAAGATAAATATAAAAAGTTGGTAAATTTCGCAAATAAAAGTTGATAAGTTATTAGAGAAGTTGGAAATTGACAAAAAATCAAATAAGCGTAGGTAAGTTCGTATGAAAGTTGGTAAATTACTAACAAGTCTCTTGAGAAATTACAATTTTCTACTCACATTTTTTTGCCATCAATATTAGAAACTTACAATTCTCTATAGAAATTATCGACCACAAAATAGTTATGTCGGAAGCAAGAAAGCTTTTTAATTTTGATAAGAGGGCAAACATAGATTTAGATTTCGTTTGTTTCGTGAAAAATAAATAATTTAACATATATTTTTGTAAAAATGATTGTTTGTATAGAACAATATATATTTCCATTGTTCACGAAAATATTTAGACATAAATTGTGATCAATAATAGAAGCGTTTTTTGTTGGCAAATTTTTTCGAACAGTATAAGCGATTATTTTAAGAAAATATTTTTCAAATCATTTATTTTTCGTGAAACAAACAAAGCCTTAAATGAGTTCAAGAGGTAGACGCAAAAAGTTAGCCACGACAATTAGTGAAACCTAAAGTGTCAAGAGTAATGCTAGACATTTAACTTGATAAAAAATGGCGTGGCAGACTTTAATTAAGCTTTCAAACAACTAAACCATGGAGACCACGAAGAAAATTCTCCAACGTGGCTTCATATATTTCGAAGAGTACTTGCTGGAAACGTAAGATCGGACTTTTCAGAAGACGACTTAATTATCAACATTACCATCCTCAAAACTTGCTGGAGATATTAGGCTCCGAACTTTGGAGCAATATGCAGCTAACAGTGAAGTCGGAGAGAATAGCATGCATCTTCATCTTGTCGGTGATCTTACACACCTTCCGTTCCATCGGTTGGTCGACGGCACAAAACACTCATCATCTTCATGATCGTCCCATTCATGTTGGCGTGATTCTTGATATGGAGTCACCGGATGGGGAGATGGGCCAACAGTGCATGACCATGGCTATTGCTGACCTGAATGCCCCGGCCTCGCACATTAACACTCACCTGAAGTTGATCCTGCATCCTAGGAATTCCATGGGACAGCCTCTCAAAGCTCTATCTTCTGGTGAGTTCTCATCGATTCTCCGCCGCTGTCATTCTTTGCACGTACCCGCGCACAATCCATGCAAACTGGGTAAAAAGAAATTATACTGCGTGTTCATTCTGCCGCTAAATAAACCCAAAATATAAAGAGGTTCGTAGTCACATATTAGTACGTAAAAGGTTGACTAACGGTTTGTATGAGGTAGCAAATATTTTCATTTGTGAGTAGGCGCTTATCTAAACGAGAGAGGACTTGCCATCTAGTACTTGTGTTTAGATTTGATCTGTTTATTGCCATTGGAGCAGCTGTGGAGCTTCTGGAGAATGAACAAGCTGAGGCACTGATAGGCCCACAAACATCTGAAGAAGCCGAGCTTCTGGCGTAATTGGGAGACAGAGTGCCTATCATCTCCTTTTCTGCTAGTAGCCCTTTCTTGTCCAGAGACAAAAATCCAAACTTCATCCGAATGACAACTAACAACAACACCCAGGTTGGAGCCATTGCTGCTCTAGTTCTAGAATTCAGGTGGAGAGAATTGGTTATAATACATAAGGACAGTTCCTATGAAAAAAGAAATAATACCCGATCTTCTCGCATTAGAAGAAGGCAATGCTCATGTAGCTCGTCGAACTGTTGTTCCACCACAAGCAAGGGACATATATGTAGAAGGCCAACTCTATAAACTGATGGCTGTGTCTGCAAATATAGTCATGGTCCACATGTCTGCTTCCCTGGCATCTCGGTTTTTCTTGAAGGTTAATTAGTTAGGAATAATGAGTACAGGCCATGGATGGATTGTGACTGATGATATAGTAAACGAACTGCCTGTGATGGATCCGTCGGTATTAAGACTAGATGCAAGGAGTCATTGGAATTAGACCTTATATTACACCTCAGAGCGGCTTCACAACTTCTCATCTGAATTAGACTTCTTCACAAACCAGCATCGTCAAATTCCTGAAATAAATGTATATTGCTCATGGGAATATGATTCTGTCTGGGCTTTAGCCAAAGCAGCACGTCATCTAGGTCCTACAACTTCTACGCGGAAGATTGATTCTGCAAATAAGCTTGCTCATCTAGCTGCCATTCCCTCGAGACCAACAGGATCCGATCTAGTCCGCACAATTCTACGTAGCAAGTTCACGGGTTTAAGTGGGGAAATTCAACTTAAGAATGGACAGCTGCAACAACCGCTAGCATTTGAAACGGTGAATGTTGCCGAAAGAGTCAAAGAGAATTGGATTTTGCGCCCAATGGAATGGCATGGGCGACCCTCCCCCAGCCCTCTCCGAGTGTCTCTGGTGGCCAGCTACCGGTCACTGGCGAAAAAGAAAGAAAAAATCAGAAAAAGAAAAAAGAAAGAAAAAAGGAAAAAAAATTTCAAAAAAGGTAAATGACAAAAATGCCCTCAATCATATAAAAAGTGAGGCCTTTTTTTTGAAACTAACATAACCACTTCATTTCTTTATTTGAAATAAAATTTACTTTAAATTCTTATTTGAGAAAATGATTATGCGATAGGTTCTTATTTGAAATTTTTCCAGCAAAAATTGGTACAGAGTGCGTGAAGAGGCATTTTGGACGTCCTAAATCATGTGGCACCGTGGGCCTGAATCAGCACGTTCGGACGTTTGGAGGCCACAGCCGGAGAAACGTCCGACCAGATCGCTATAGCTTGGAATTCCAGCATTTCGGACGTCCCTTCATTCGTTGACCAAATGTCCCACCTAAACAAACTTTGGCCGATAAGACTTCGGACTTCCTGCCCTTTTCAGGCGGACGCTGATGCGCAAGGGACCGAATTAAAACGCATTTTTTTGACCTATTTCGCTCACGCTGTTAAGCTTAACTCAAGTAGGAGCTTTGGAGAGTCTCTAAGAGCTATTGAGTGAGTGAGAAACTATTGGGGAGAAGTGCCAAAAAAGTCCTAAATATTTTGCAATAATGTCAATTTAGTCCTAAATCTTTTTTTGGTGTCAATTCAGTCATAAACCTTTTACATTTATGCCAATTAAGTCCTAAACCTTTTAAATTGGTGTCAATTAAGTCCTAAACCTTTTAAATTGGTGTTAATTCAGTCTTAAACCTTTTATTTTTGTGTCAATTTAGTCCTTCTAGTCAATTTTGACCGGAATTTGCTGACGTGGATGCCTACCGGCCAATGACCGGTCACCGGCGCCGACACGGTGCTGACGTGGACAACTTAAATAATATTTTAATAATTTTTTGAATTTTTATTTTTTTTCCTTTTTTTCTTTTTTTTCACCTTTTTTTTTTTTGGGTTTTCCTTCCTCTGGCTGATCGCCGATCCGGCCAGAAGCCAGAGGCCAGCAAGGTTGACCTCGTCGGACACTAGTGAGGGCGGCCTCGCCTTGGTCGGGCGAAGCTCGACTTTGCCAAATCCGACTAGGTCGGGCAAGGCCGGACCTCGCCGGATTTGGTGAGATCCAGCCTTGCCCAGCCGTCGGCGAGGCCCGACCTTGCCAAATCCGGTGAGGTCGAGCCTCATCAGATCATGGCGAGGCTCGCTCTCATCGTGACCTCCAGCAAGGTCAGGCCTCGCTCGACCATGGCAAGACTTGCCCTCACCGCGGCCTCCGACGAGGGCTCGAGCCTCGCCATGGTCGAGCGAGGCCCGACCTCGTCGGATCTGGCGAGGTCGAGCCTCGCCCGACCAAGGCGAGGCCGCCCTTGCCAATGGCCGGCAAGGTCGAGCTCGCCGGCCTCTAGCCTCTGGTCGGTTGCCGGACCGGTGACCGGCCAGAGGAAAGAGAGACCCAAAAAAAAAGTGGAAAAAAAAAAGAAAAAAGGAAAAAAATAAAAATTCAAGAAAACATTAAAATATTATTTAATTTATCCACGTTGGCACCGGTGACCAGTCACCGGCCGGCAGGTGTCCACGTCAGCAAATTCCTATCAAAATTGGCCGGAAGAACTAAATTGACACAAAAATAAAAGGTTTAGGCCTGAATTGGCACCAATTTAAAAGGTTTAGGACTTAATTGGCACCAAAAAAAATTTATGACTAAATTGACACAAATGCAAAAGGTTTAGGACTGAATTGGCATCAAAAAAAGGTTTAGGACTAAATTGGCACTAATGTAAAAAGTTTAAGACTTTTTTGGCACTTTTCCTAAAACTCTTGTGATTTGTTTGATTAAGTTTTGTGGGGCATATTCAAGTATAATTAGGGTTGGAAAACACTTGAGCGAGTGTATAATTTGAGGGATTCTATTCTCTTTACCTTTATTATAGTGGTACATCTCATCGATCTCCTCCTACAGAGTAAGCACACATGGCCAAACTATGTTAGTCATTTGCGTCAAGTTTAATTCTACATTAATTTCTCGCTTGAATTGTTTGGTTTTTGTCCGCACTTCCACCGTTTCATGTAGCAAAAACAATAACATTTGAACCATAAAGAGATATATTCCAATTCCAATGTGTTACCAACTGCAAAAATTATTAAATTAATAATTCCTATTCCAATTTCTCAGTCGTTATATTATTCTTGTTTCCTCATTCCTATATTCCAAATAGCAATATGTATTAACCCTGTTTACTGATCAAGAAACATGCAAATTCCCAAACTCTCTTACCCCTACTAATGAAAACATACATGTGTTTGAATAAATTCAAGATATAGAGATAAAAAGTTAGCGGCAGCAATTAGTGAAAAGTTGATGATTTACAAACAACAAAATAAGCATAAGTAATTCAAGTAAAAGTTGGTAATCACTCAGATTAAGATTAGTATTTTAATAAAAAAGATGAAAAATTTAAAAACTCAAAAAAAATTATGCAAATAAAACTTAGTAAGTTACCATGAAAGTCGATAATTTACAAGCGGTTAAAAAAAAGTTGGTAGGTCCCTCAAATAAATGGTGGTAACACCAAATTACTTGGTACATTAATAGGATAAACATTAGTAAGTCACTCAAATAAAGGTCGGTGATTTGATACTATACTTGGTAATTTGATATTATAGTTGGCATATTTTAAAATGTGATTTGATACTATACTATTGCTGGAAATCGCTGATGCGGACACTGGCCATCCTATATGAGTAGTGTTGACATAGATAATTTTTTTTTAATATTCTTTTTGAACTTCTTATTAATTTTTTTCTTTCGTTTTTTCCCTTTTTTTTCTCTTTTCCTTCTTTTCTCTTCTCCTTTTTTTTTTTTACCGCGACCCTCGCTGACCACTGGCGAGGGTTGCACGGCCTTCACCTAGATCTGGGCAAGGCAACCTTCCCCACAACCATTGAGGCTGGCCTAGCCCAGACCATCGTGGCTGCAAGCAAGGGCCCAGCGACCCTCACCGACCACAATAAAAAAAAAAAAAAAAGGAAAAGAGAAGAAAATAAAATTTTAAAAAAATTCAGAAAAAATAAAATAAAATATTATTAAAAATTCTCTATGTCAGCTCTGGTTGTGTCACATAAAACAACTGGTGTTCATGTTAGCAATTTCTATCTGAGTGTACTCAATTGGAAAAATGTAAAAAGATTTAGGACTAAATTGACATAATTAAAAAGTTGAGGAATAAATTGGCAGAAAGGTAATAGGTTTAGGACTTTTTGGTAATTTTTCCTAATTTTTAGATAACCAAATAAATGTTAGTAAAAACAATAATAAGAGTGAGTAACCTAAAAGCAGTTAATATTTTAATTAGAGAAAAGTTGGTGATCCCTTAAATTAATGTTGGTAGTTTCATATAAGAGTGGATGAATCTAAACGTTAATAAAAGTTGGTAAGTTATTAGAGAAGTTGGTGATTGAAAAAAAAAAAAATCAAATAAGCGTCAGTGAATTTGTATAAAAGTTGGTAAATTACTAATACGTCTCTAGAGAAATCACTACTTGCAGGTTACATTTTTTTCACCAATAACTTAGAATCTTACCATTCTTTACAGAAATAATCAACTACGGAACAGATTATCCAAAAAAATTTTGTGCATGGAATAATAGAATTTGCGTTGGAAGCAGCAAAGCTTTTTGTTATTTGATTAGAGGATAAACATATATTTAAATTAATTCAAGAGATATACATAAAAAGTTAGCCACTAGAATTAGTGAAACCTAAAGTCTTATAGCAATGTTAATTAGACATATTAAGACTAGATTACTAAATTAATTTATTGAATGGCTAGGCAGACATTAACTAGGCTTTATAACAGTTGAACCATATTTAACAATCCAACGAAACTCTATCATATCACTCAATAAATCAATTTTGTAGATCAATTTTAGTATTCCCGTCTTGTTCAGGATCTAAACACCTGTCGCGACCTAAAAAAACCGTATTTTTGATCTTAAGCTAATGGATTACTAGATCAATCAAATTAACTAACCTAGTTCGAGTTCTCCCAGACTCTACTAAATCGCAACTGAGGTCCAATTGTAAGCATGCAAATATTTTCAATGGGAGTCGCCACTAATCATTTAAGGTAGGTTGATTAGAAACCTAAATAAAATAGCGGGAGTACTATTTTATTTCTACGAACCAGAAATTATGAATTCGGGAACTTGGTTACGCTAGATTTCCTAACGCCATTTCGGTACCAATTTCAAGAAAAATACTCAATTTGGCAATTTTGATAAATCTTGACTTAGAGTTCAAAGGTGCAAAAACTTTCTTTTTTGATTTTCTTTTATGAATTTTTTTTATTTTCAAAATGAAATTCGGAATTAAAAATGCCAATTATGTAAACATGCAATTTTAAACTAAAGAAATTCACCTATTCTAGAGTGATCTTTTGGTATTTTTTTTATCAAAATTCGAAATTAAAATCAAGTAAAAAAATAATCGCTAAATCTTTCGAATTAAGTTTCGATCTGAAGCCTGACAAATCGATCCTAAAATTTGAAATACCCGCTATGGAAATAACTCTATCTAAAGTCTGATAGATAGATTTATTTCCACGTGTGCGGTTGCGGATTAGGAAATTTTCCTAATCGATCACATCTTGAAAAATTCTCGATATCTTAAATATCTTATATATATTCAAAAGATTTTGAAAATTCTAAACTCTATCCAAATTTGAAAAGTACTAGATATCCAAGATTTCAAAAGAAATAAAATCCTAATTAGAATAATGCTTATTATCCAAATACGCAAAATTAGATATCAATAAGCACAAAATAGGCAACCAAATATTCAAATCAAATCAGGATATGATAATTACCTGATTTGCAGATTTCTTTCCAAATTTGAATTTGCAGCGGATCGGGATTGCGGATCAGCGGTGCGTTGGGAGCGGCGGCGCGGCAGCGGCGGGTAAGGCCACGGGACTCACGATTGATTGGAGAGAACGAACTCTATGAGACTGGACTGGCACTCTCGATGTGCAGCTGTTCGTCGTGAGGGGACTCGTGGCGAGGCTCACAACTCTCGAAGAGAAGTGTTGATCTTCAAAGCTGAGACGATCTGATCCGTCTCTCTATCAATAATGTCTCTTCTTCTCCTTTGGGCGTCCTTTTGGCAT
Source organism: Syzygium aromaticum (assembly GCA_024500025.1). NCBI lineage: Eukaryota > Viridiplantae > Streptophyta > Magnoliopsida > Myrtales > Myrtaceae > Syzygium > Syzygium aromaticum. Next base: position 958,018 of record CM044887.1, on the reverse strand, counting down.
TCCCTGCACGTGAAATTCAATAGGGGTGCAAGAAGAAAGAGGAAAAAAATATTGATGAAGAATCAGCCTCCCCTTTTGTCTTCTTCTCTTCAACAACCTATATTGGGCCCACGAAGAAGCTAAGATTTGGGCAAGAATTGTTGAAGTGAAGTGTGGATGACTAGTCCACTATGTCGCGAGTGTCTTCTTCCTCCTGTACTGTGGGTGTTGCCGAGAACTTGCGGGAAGAATAGAAACTTTTTCTCTCTTACTCTTTCTCTCGCTCACGTGTGTCTCTCTAAAAATCTGATTTCTGAAATTCTGAAAGCTCTCCCTTGATTATGAGACATAAACATATATTTATAGTATAAACCTAGGTCAATTAGCCGGGCTTTCTAGTCTTAATGGGCTTAGATTTAAGCTTTAATTTAATTCTAAGTGGGATGAATTAATTTGGGCTTTTCTTTAATTAAGCATAATGGCCTAATTTAAGCTCAAATTAAAACAACCAAGCCCTTTTGAGTGTAATTTTCGGCCCATGCTTTCCGAGTGAGCCGAGTCTCATTCGATACCCGAGCTCGATTCACGTGATGAATTTTAAGCTCGCCTGTCACCACCGATTCGATGCAGAATGCAATTAATCTAAATGAACCTAAACTATATGTTATGCAATTTTAATATTTTTGTTCAGGGGTTAAAATTTAATCCCTAATTTTCTATGCAATTAACCATTAAATGATGTGCTAAAATTTAGGTGTCAACAGCTGCTCCTCTTTGAGTGGAGGCTCGCAGAAGTTTCGCTCAAAGACTGAGACCTAAATTTAAACTATGCAAAATGATGAATGATTTGATTTTTTTTTTTTAAATGCAATGATGCGTGATATGCAAATAATAAGGAACGTATGCTAAGGCTTCTTACCTTGTGTAGAGCGGTGAAAGAGCCTTACATGCGGATCACACAAAAAGCGTTCAAGTGAGGGAAAGCTTTATAATGCTGTGAGCTCCATCGATCTCCAAACTTCTAGTCCACTGGAAGTAAGGTTCTCAAGATACAGAATTGCCTATTTGTTACTTGTAGTTTTCTACAAATGCGAAATAGTGCATGATATGAAGAAAGAATGGGACGTGTTGCCTATACCACTAGGCAATCACGAAAAAGATCATGTCACCTCTTCCATTGGGTGAGCATAAGATTAGTTGTGCCACCTATTCCACTGGGTGAACATGAAATGAGAAACTATGCTGCATGTTCTACTGGGCAATCATGAAATGGGGTGTGTTGTCTATTCCACTGGACAACACAAAGAAATATGTCACCTGTTCCACTGGGTAAACATTAAATGGGGTGTGCTGCCTATTCCACTGAGCAACACAAAAGAAATATGTTACCTGTTCCACTGGGTGAACATATGAGAGACCATGTCTCCTATTCTGAAGAGAGAAACTTAGCAAACGTACATGAATTCTTCTTATGTTATGGGAGAGCCAATTGCATTGCACCTGTTTTTACCTGAGAAAAGGTTAAACTAACACATGCGCAGGGGCAAAGAAAACATATTTCATGAATCTACCTGCATTACCAAACTTCACTGGGGAATTTATCAATAAGAACAACCATTTCGTCCATTTGACAGTTTGATCACATTAGCATTACTGAGCTTCACTGGGGAATTTATCAATAAGAACAATCATTTCGTCCTTTTGACAATTTGATCACATTAAATGAGAGACCTTTTGATCAGAAAGGACTTTCCACTCACTCTCAATGAAAGGCTTTTGACCCGACCTTTGATGCGGGTATAAGAATCACTCAAACTTTTTTCGTCGTGCTTGACAAGGGTTTGGATATTCTCAAAATCAGTATGGCTTGGCCAATCTGAGAGGTCTTTATAAGGACTGAAACGCAGGCTTGGTCAAAGGTTTCACAATGGGGACTCATGAGAGTCATGGCTTTGAAAAAAATAATATCACCAGCTGCTCTGGGTTTATAAGTCAGGAATACTACAAAAATGAGATAGAAAAATCTTGCTCGCACTTCTTCGAGCAATATTTACAAGCATTTGAAACTCTACGTTAACTCAAGTGCCCTATTCTAAAGAGACTTCGGTAAGGGTTGTAACGTAGATTCGGGTAGGTTTGAAATGAATTGCCCATTTCCATCAAAGGGGGTATTATGAACATTGAAATTGGTGATCATCCAATCTTGCTACTAGTACCATTGATCCAGCTCTTGTAATTGCTCCACAAATAAACCTTCAAATGGTCTTTTCCTTGAAGAATGATCTTGCATATCGAATCAGTTCTTGCTAAAACCTTTCTTTCTCTCATTTTTTTTTCGAGAGATTTTTCTCTCTTTTTTTTTGTTGTCTCGAGAGATTTTTCTCTTTTTTTTTTTAGACACACACCGTCTACAATGCATACATTGGCCAACCACACTTTGGCTTGTTTTGACTGAATGACTAACATCTGAACTCTCAGGGTCTTTGTCTTCTATTGGTGCTCCGGATATGCTGCATAGATAGCGATGGCTTTTACCTTGCCCCAGTGTAAGGGATGATCACCAATTGGGTTTTTATGAAACGAAATTGCAGGCTCAAGTGGGCTAAGCAATAGATAAAGTGTGTAGAATAGCGAAAGAAATGTTCTTCATCATATCTAAGGCACTCAAGCTAACACAGAATTTGCATGTAGTAAATATACTTAAAGATTAATGCAAGTGAAAGCAAGAAAATTCTAACCATTTTGAACTTTCTAAGAAATTGCCTCAGTATAGGGGTGTTCCTGACAGGGGTAACAAATGAAACTCCGTTCAAAAGGTTAAGCAAATGATAACCTGTAGTGTTTAGATAGAGGGAATGAATGCCTCTCACCATTTTGATCTTCATACTTTTCGTGAGATAATCCTTTACCTTGTCAGCACGGAATTTTCACTCAATTCGCACTAAGGATTATTATTCAGGACGTGTATGGAAATGGCTTCCCTTTTGTCATCTTGAAGTCTCACATGCAATATGATCGCTTCGTTAGGACAGAAATAGATTGTCAAATCAAAAGTCTTCCTCAAACAAAGCTTAGTAACATCAATTGATTCATAAAATTCAACTTGATACTTGATAGAAACAAAGTCAGAATGAGTACAAATCAAGTGTACTACTTCTTCATAGAATCAGAATTAACTAGACTAAAAAAACATGACCATCTATCTCGACCAAAATCAAAGCATCTCCTGGAAGGACTTTCTTCGCAATGTATGGGCCGCCATAATTTGGGGTGAATTTTCCTCCGGGAACAGGAAAGTCTGGGAGTACATTACTCAGGGCTAGATAATTTACCTTGAAGTGTCATTGACGCACTTTTTGGTTAAAAGACTTATCTACTTATGCGGCAATTGGATCGGGTATTTCGTCTCACTCTCAGGGGAATTTGCCTTTCTCTTCACTTCTCTGGGTTCTCCGGAATCACTCAGGTTAACGATGATAGTTTAGTTTGATGTGAGGACTTTGGGCCTCTCATGCCGCTCTAGATCATGCTGAATGTCTGAGGAATTGTCGAGTTTGTTGGTGTCATTGGGATCAAGCTCGACTGCACATAATTCATCAAATTGGATAGCTCCCATACCCCCACGTGTCACAAGATTGTCCCTGAAATATAAAGTAAAGGATTCAGAAGGACAAATAGGGGTAAACATTGCATTTTTTTTTTCTAAATTTTTCTCTTCTTTTAAATTTTTTTTTAAGAATGTTTTAACACGAGAGAGCATGAAGAAGCCCAGGCATCAGAATTCTCATTGGACTATATTTTTCTTTTATTGGTTGGATATCATCACCGAGCTAGTTTGATGTACCTCAACATGCCCTCAAAAATTGAAAATAATTTGTAATTTCATTGATTATCACCGAATGAATTACATTTATTGGAATGGAAACTGGAACAATAAAGTCATAGAAATGAAAAATCCTAAAAAGCAGCTCCTGAGATGGGGCAAGTCCTAGAAAGCAATAGAAATTCCCACGCAAGGGAGTGTGCGAAAAATGTAAAGATGTTACTCTCGCAGGCCAGTGCCCTTTTCATCCAACGATCCTTCCTTGATAGCTCCAATGAGTATGTTATTGAACAGAGCAATGATTTCCTCTATTGCATCATCAGGATCTTCTGTCACTGGAGGTGTTAGATCATCCATATCTCCCCATCCATCGGGGACGATATCACGCGGATCAATATAGAAGCTCGGGGGAGCCGAATATTTCACGTAGTAGTCGAACTTGCCGCTCGGTTGCCCCAGGGTGTCGATCACCTCCTTCTCTTCATGTATCATTCTTGCAGAACTCGGGAATGTGGTCTGGATGTTTGGAACTATGAGAAGATCATCTTGGCCTTGGCAGAGCCACGAAGCACGAAATGTTGATGCCCCAGTATCTAAGAGGTCCTGAACCTTGTGCTTTAGATCAACGTCGTACGACCATGGAACCATCTTATTACTTTCATAAGCGTAGGGCTGAGGTGATGTCAGTACTAATACTTCAGAAGCATCGGGTATAACGATCCCAAAATCATCATCAGAGGCATCCTCAAGAGAGAGCATGTCAATTAGCTCAGAATCCAACTTAACTTGTCCATCGGTTAGCATTGCGAGTTCTTCATTCCAGTCAATGATGACCTGAGATATAGTGGCTACTACCCCGAATTCATCAGCCATCCCAATCATTCCCTTTCTTACCAATTCATCCACTTTCTTTTCTATTTCACCGAATGACACCACTTTACCGGTCGAAACATAACCAGCTCGAACTAAAGCGTCGAACATATCTTTGAAAGGGACCCTGAAGTCTTGAACCTGTTTGATCGCCGGGCCAAGGACAACATTTGCACTGCTCGAATGATCAGGAAGTGGATTGTTCTGCACATTGGGCTTACCGGTTGGCTGTAGTGCAAACGCTCCAGTCTCGAGTAGATCCTATACTCAATGTTTGAGCACTTGGCAGTCGTCTGTCGAATGTCCCACCTCACCTCTATGGTAATCGCATTTCTTCGACAGATCGTATCGCACAAAGCCGGCAGCGTTAGATCTTTGTGACTCCGAACTCAGCAAATTCTTCTTCCTTAGCACTGCTAGTACCTGAGATAACGTTCCAGGAAGTGGAGTAAATTGGCGAGTTTTGCGCTGCGGGCGTGGGTCCTGCCAGCCTTGCTGCCCATAAGAGGTCGGTTGCTTGGTGGTAAATTGTAGTTTCGGGGTCTGAGCTGGCATCTTCTGTACATAAGTCATGTTGACTTCAGGGGCGTGCTCTTGTCTTTCTTACTAGTAAATCTCTTGCCTGATGAACCCGACTCACTGTACCATCCTTTCTTGAGCCCAGACTCAATCTCCTCACCCATGGCTATCAGCTGGCTAAAAGATTGGACGGCCGTTACTAACATTCGTGAACGAACCGGTTGTGGTAAGGTGGACACGAACAACTTCATTAAGTCACGTTCTGAGGGTTCGGGCATGATCTGTCCCGCCATGTTCCTCCAACGAGTGGCATACTCCTTTAGAGTCTCGCCCTTTTTCTGCTCAGCTCTCTCCAGGTCTTCTCTTGTAATGGTGACATCGAGATTGAACTTAAAGTGCTTGACAAAAAGGTTTGCCACCTCTTCCCACGAGTCTTTTCGGTTGATCTGGTGGTTGGTATACCACCTCATTGCAGCATCCTTCAAGCTTGCTTGAAAGGTTTGGATCATTAAAGGTCCATTAGAAACATATCTGTTCATGAGCCTCTGGTACATCTCGATGTGCTGAATTGGGTTTGAAGTGCCGTCATACTTCTCGAAGGTTGGCATCTTGAATTTATCGAGCACTTAGACCCGAGTAAAAACAGACAAATCAACAGGCGGAAAACTTTGAGTTCCCTCCACTTCACGTAATCTCTGGTCGAGCTTAGCCAGTAATTTAGCATTTTCATCATTGGGGGGTGGATGAAGAACATCGGCCGCCGGAGACGCACTAGTGTCAGTCAAAATGACATCGTCCAGTTGAAAGGTTGGATTAGTGTTTACTGCAGGAGCTTTGTCAAGGCGGAGTCCTTGACGGGTTGGAGGCGGGATCTCCGATTGAGAGACAGCATTGATCTGCTGCTGCTTGGCCATGAGATCACTCATCATTTTGGACATAGCAGCCGTGATCTACTCATTGATTGTATTCATGTGTTCTTTCAGCTTTTCATCAATCATAGCTGCAATCTCAGCTTGATTGGCCATCCTTCTTTTGGTCACCGATCGAGTATTATGAGGATGAGGGGGATCCGTGGCAAATTACCTGCAAAAGTAACGATCGAATGAATACAACAAGTAAGAATAATGAGGCGGTCCATGACATCCCTTAGATCCTCAAGATAAAATTTCTTTCAAAAGACCAATTCATCCAGTAAATCCCGAAATTCCAAATTGCTTCATTCAATAAAAACTTGGACTAATTCCAAAATTTACAAATTATAGCTTAACATTTTTCATTGAATTGCTCAGAATGGAAAATGTCTCAAAAGAATTCTTATAAAAATCGTTCAGAAACGACATCCATTTCCAAAAAACGTTAATGGTAAGCTAACATTTCCTTCTAAAAAAAAAAAAACTCCCTAAGCCAAACAAGAAATCAGATGGTCTTCCTCTTTTTAGAGGCTACATGATCTATAGACGAATGGGCCTTCAAGGCACGCCGTAATCGTGTATTCTCTTCAGCCAGAGCATCTGCCTTATCCTGGGCCTTCATCGCCTTTTCGTCGTTGATTTTGATTTGAGTCTGAAGGGTATACTGTACTGTCACAACCGGGATCTTCGGAAGTATCTCAGCAAGGATGGTATGATACTGAACATACCGGTCCGTGGCAAAGTGATGCTTCATCCTTCCAGTGGGATCATCTGCGGGTCAAATCAGCTTCTGAGTGGAACAATTCTGCCAAGCCTCAGAATGACGCCTAAGCTCGACTCTGTAGGACTCGCCTTTCTCGAACTGGACTTGAAATTCATTGGGCCTGAGTGGAGGTGGGACATCCTGCAGAACTCGGAATTGACGTGTAACCCGAAAGGGCTGATAGCGGGTTGTCCCATAAATGCCCATCAAAGATACTGGCTTCTGATCGCCATGGTATAGTCGAGTCTCAACCTCCCGAAACCACACAGCTTGCCAAAAGAAAATCTTAGAGTTTTGATCCTTGAACAGATGGACCTATTGCGTATAGTGCAAACTCTTAGTTTGATCTTGTATTTGTTTGAATCTTAAAATAAGGTTATCAGTTATGCCCATTTCAAATACAGTTATATCTTCCCCAAATTGAGAAAGGTGTGAGAAAAGCCAGATTTGTAAAAGCTCAATTGAGGCTCGAAAAGTTCTATCTTTTTCTTTCTTGAATCGTGTCAGAGATATGAAAGTTTTTGCCAGAATTGTGTTTATAAAACTAACTCCACTACATATTAGTTTTACCGTCCAAGCTATGACAGGATCAATAGCATTTTGACGGAATGGAAAAATGATGAGTCCAAAAAAAACTATAATAAAAATTTTAGATCTCATGAGGACGGAGTTATTTTCGAAACATTCAATAAGAAAAGATAATAGGCATGCTTGACAATTACCCTTTAGCACTTTTTCAATTTCCTTTTCAGTCAAATTCAAAAATTCAGCAAGCACTACCACAAGATCTACCTTAATGGGTGGTTCGACTATATCCAACTCAATCGATTTTCCAATGGCAATATTATATTCTTCCAAAGTCGGTGTGAGCTCAAACTTACCTCCCAACACAAATGTGGTTGTCTCGGGGCACCAAAAATGAGCGAATGTCTGCATGATCCCGCTCTAAACATCTATGTCTAGGATTGGCAACATGAATCCAATGCATTTGAGAACGTACTGCTGACCATTTGGCTTCAACTGGCTCCATAACTTCTTGAGCTCCAGCTTCGGAGCAGGCACGAAACGGATATCAAGGCAACCCATTCTTATATAGACCACGTGCCAAATGACTCAACCTAAATCATGGACCGACTCAAAATAAGATGAAGAAAACCAAAGATAAAGCTCGAGAAATTACCGTCTTTGGGGAGAAAATGTCAATCACAGAGACATGCATATGAATTGTGAGTTTAAATCTTAATCTATCTATCCTAATGGCTTTTGCAAAGTGAAATGATGAACGGAACGACACGTCGCAGCCTCGCGTACAATTGTCATGATTAGTCGCAGCCTCGCGTACAATTGTAATGATTAGTCGCAGCCTCGCATACAATTGTCATGACTAGTCGCGGCCTCACATACAATAGTCATGACTAGTCGGGTCCAATCACTTCGGCTTGGTTCGGTCGACAAGGGCAACCCCCATGCGTTGTAGCCTCACGTGCATGAGAACGACCCTTGAGCCATTTTTTTTGGAAAGATTTTCGGGATTTAAATGGGATAACCTTTAGCGAAGCCTTACCGCCAATGTTAAAGAATCACCTAAATACCATCTTAAAACTATGGGTGTAACCCAAGTCCAGTCACAGATTGTGTGTGGTGTAGTGCAAATACTGTAAATCATGCACAACAATTATATGCAACCAACACTTCAATAGTACGAAAATTAAACCAAATTCCATTCCACCAAACCTGCAAAATAAAGGGTTAGCCAATCACTACTTCCCTTATAACTCCCATCCTGCAAAAACATTTAATACCTAAGAATGAGAATTCAATCAAATTTTGCTAAATCGAGTGATTTTTCAATGAAAATTTTCTGGCCTAAGTCCTCCTTAAATATTCAAAAAAATTCAAGTAATTCCGCAGCGGAGTCGCCAAGCTGTCGCGACCTAAAAAAATCGTATTTTTGATCTTAGGCTAATGGATTACTAGATCAATCAAATTAACTAACCTAGCTCGAGTTCTCCCAGACTCTACCAAATCGCAACTTAGGTCCAATTGTAAGCATGCAAATATTTTCAATGGGAATCGCCACTAATTATTTAAGGTAGGTTGATTAGAAATCTAAATAAAATAGCGGGAGTACTATTTTATTTCTACGAACCAGAAATTATGAATTCGGGGACTTGGTTACGCTAGATTTCCTAACGCCCTTTCGGTACCAATTTCAAGAAAAATACTCAATTTGGCAATTTTTATAAATCTTGACTTAGAGTTCAAAGGTGCAAAAACTTTCTTTTTTGATTTTCTTTTATGAATTTTTTTTATTTTCAAAATGAAATTCGGAATTAAAAATGCCAATTATATAAACATGCAATTTTAAACTAAAGAAATTAACCTATTCTAGAGTGATCTTTTGGTATTTTTTTTTATCAAAATTCGAAATTAAAATCAAGTAAAAAAATAATCGCTAAATCTTTCGAATTAAGTTTCGATCTGAAGCCTGACAAATCGATCCTAAAATTTGAAATACCCACTATGGAAATAACTCTATCTAAAACCTGATAGATAGATTTATTTTCACGTGTGCGGTTGCGGATTAGGAAATTTTCCTAATTGATCACATCTTGAAAAATTCTCGATATCTTAAATATCTTATATATATTCAAAAGATTTTGAAAATTCTAAATTCTATCCAAATTTGAAAAGTACTAGATATCCAAGATTTCAAAAGAAATAAAATCCTAATTAGAATAATGCTTATTATCCAAATACGCAAAATTAAATATCAATAAGCACAAAATAGGCAACCAAATATTCAAATCAAATCAGGATATGATAATTACCTGATTTGCAGATTTCTTTCCAAATTTGAATTTGCAGCGGATCGGGATTGCGGATCGGCGGTGCGTTGGGAGCGGCGACGCGACAGCGGCAGGTAAGGCCACGAGACTCACGACTGATTGGAGAGAACGAACTCTATGAGACTGGACTGGCACTCTCGGTGTGCAGCTGTTCGTCGTGAGGGGACTCGTGGTGAGGCTCACAAGTCTCGAAGAGAAGTGTTGATCTTCAAAGCTGAGACGATCTGATCCGTCTCTCTATCAATAGTGTCTCTTCTTCTCCTTTGGGCGTCCTTTTGGCATTCTCTGCACGTGAAATTCAATAGGGGTGCAAGAAGAAAGAGGAAAAAAATATTGATGAAGAATCAACCTCCCCTTTTGTCTTCTTCTCTTCAACAACCTATATTGGGCCCACGAAGAAGCTAAGATTTGGGCAAGAATTGTTGAAGTGAAGTGTGGATGACTAGTCCACTATGTCGCGAGCGTCTTCTTCCTCCTGTACTGTGGGTGTTGCCGAGAACTTGCAGGAAGAATATAAACTTTTTCTCTCTTACTCTTTCTCTCGCTCACGTGTGTCTCTCTAAAAATCTGATTTCTGAAATTTTGAAAGCTCTCCCTTGATTATGAGACATAAACATATATTTATAGTGTAAACCTAGGTCAATTAGCTGGGCTTTCTAGTCTTAATGGGATTAGATTTAAGCTTTAATTTAATTCTAAGTGGGCTGAATTAATTTGGGCTTTTCTTTAATTAAGCATAATGGCCTAATTTAAGCTCAAATTAAAACAACCAAGCCCTTTTGAGTGTGATTTTCGGCCCATGCTTTCCGAGTGAGCCGAGTCTCGTTCAATGCCCGAGCTCGATTCACGTGATGAATTTTAAGCTCGCTTGTCACCGCCGATTCGATGCAGAATGCAATTAATCTAAATTAACCTAAACTATATATTATGCAATTTTAATATTTTTGTTCAGGGGTTAAAATTTAATCCCTAATTTTCTATGCAATTAACCACTAAATGATGTGCTAAAATTTAGGTATCAACAACACCAATTCATATCGGGGTGTTTTTATGACTCTCAAGAGATACCGTACCCTCACATATCTTTCACTGTCAAATTAAAATGCTACAGATCTCAGCCATTCAACAAAACGCAGCCCAGATGGTTGTGATTTTTTGTTTTTCGATCCAACGAGAGAAGTTCCTCATGGGACAAACCCATTCGTACGTTGATTCACTTCATAGGGTCGAACCCATTCATGCGGTGACTGGTGTGGAAACGCGTGGCTCTCAAAATCCCTCTAATGGCGGAATCTGAGACCTTGACGAAATTTGTCCAACTCTTCACCATTTGGCTTCACATATTTCGAAGAGTTCTTGCTGGAAACATCACACTCGAATTCCGGAAAACGACTTACTAACATCACCATCATCAAGGATGCAAGCAGGAGATACTAGGCTCCAAACTTTGGCGGAAATATGCAGCTGACAATGGAGTTGGAGAGATTGGCGTGTATCTTCATCTTGTCCGTGATGTTACACGCCTTCGGTTCCATCGATCGGTCGATGGCACAAAACAGTCATCACCGTCCTCGTCATATTCATGTTGGGGTGATTCTTGATATGGAGTCACCGGTTGGGGAGATGGCCCAACAGTGCATGACCATGGCCATCTCTGACTTGAATGCCTCGCCCTCGTACATTAACCATCGCCTGAAGTTGATTCTGCATCCTAGAAATTCCAAGGGACAGCCTCTCAAAGCTCTATCTTCAGATGAGTTCTGTTGAGTTTTTGAAGATAAAAAAACAGAGGATTGATGTGCTGAAGAAGAAAAGAAGTATATAGATATGCAGCCAACCAGGAAAACTACGACTTTGATTTCTCAATCTTAAATTTAAAATTGAAAAACAAACTGAAAGTGAGAGAATCGTGGATGAAAATCCCAACAACATATCTAACTACTTCCTAAAGACTAGGACAACGTGATTTTATTGACTAAAACAAACTAAAGAAACGTATTCAAAGAACACGTGCAGTACCGAAGCAATTTGATAACACTCCTTGCTTTAGGTGCTGCAAATCCTGAGCTTCTTCCTTAGATCTTCAAATTTGCTTACAAACAATGGCTTCGTGAAAATATCTACTAACTGATTTTCTGACTTGCAGTAACAAGTGCAATTTCGTCTTCTTTCTGCACTTCCCTTAGAAAGAAAAACTTGATTTTGAAATGCTTAGTCTTCCCATAAAAAACTGGATTGTGAGAAATTGCAATTGCTGCCTGATTATTAACAAGAATTTCCGTGTTATTCCACTAGTTCAGGTTCAAATCACATAAAATTTTTCTTAGCCAAATTGCCTGATTAACTGCTGCTGTGGCTACTATGAACTCAGCTTCTGTTGTGGATTGTGCTACAACTTCCTGCTTCTTAGAACACCATGAGAAAATTCCCGAGCCAAGACTAAAACAATAACTAGAGGTACTTTTCATATCATCCACCGAACCTCCCCAATCACTGTCAGAAAATCCCAACAGCTTGAAATCTTGGCTTTTCTTAAACTTCACACTAAATTCAATTATTCCTTGAATGTATCTCACTACTCTTTTTGCTGCTCTTAAGTGCATTTCAGTAGCACAATGCATAAATCGAGATAAGAGACTTACGGAAAATAAAATGTCTGGTCTTGATGCCGTGAGATACATTAGACAACCAATTAGACTTCGAAAGTAACCCTCTTCAACTCTGTCAGTCCCGTCCTCTTTGCTCAAGCTCTCCTTTTGATTCATTGGAGTGGCCATTGCCTTGCAATCCTCTACACGAAACTTCTTGAGAATTTCATTGGCATACTTCTTTTGACAAATGAAAACTTCATCTTCCAACTGCTTAATCTCCATTCCCAGAAAATATGTCATTAGTCCAAGGTCTGTCATTTCAAAGATCTGCATCATTTCTATTTTGAACTTTTCAACAAGCTTGGCATTACCACCTGTGATTAAGAGATCATCAACATAAAGAGAGACTATAAGCAGGTCATCTCCCTTATGTTTCACATAAAGAGTAGCCTCTGGCATGCTTTTTTCGAATCTGAGGCTTGACAGATGCTCATCTATCTTACTATACCATGCTCTAGGTGCTTGTTTCAAGCCGTATAGAGTCTTCTTGAGCAAATAGACCTTCTCCTCTTCACCTTGCTCCACGAATCCCTCGGGCTATTCAACATAGATCTCCTCTTGCAAAATACCATTCAAGAATGCAGATTTTACATCTAGTTGAAACACCTTCCAACCCTTTTGAGCTGCAATTGCTTGCAAGAGTCTTATGGTGTCCAATCTAGCCACAGGTACAAAGGTGTCTGAATAATCAACACCAAAAATCTGTGCATAACCCTTAACTACAAGTCTAGTCTTGTACTTGTTGATAGAACCATCTGCATTTAACTTGGTTCTGAACACCGACTTTACTCCAATAACCTTTCTATCCTTCAGTTTGTTGGCGAGCTCCCAAGTCTTATTTTTTTTAATCATCGACAACTCCTCTTCCATTGCCTTCTTCCAGTTCTGGTCTTTAATAGCTTCTTCATACCCTGCAGGTTCACAAATGGCCACATTGCATCTCTGATAGATATCAGAGAGCAGTCTTGTTCCATGGATTGGTGGATCGTCTTCTAACTCTTCTTGCCACTGTTCTGTTGCTCGCTCTTCTATTATTTGGAAGGGAAGACTTGATTTCTACTTGCTCGTAGATGTCTCTTGTGTCTGTTTCCAGTTCCACTTCTCATCTTCATTAAAGAACACGTCTCTACTGACAATTACCTTCCCTGTTTGAGGTTGATACACCTTGTAGGCCTTGGAGGAAGAACTGTAACCCACGAAAATACTCAGTTCTGACTTCTTGTCAAGTTTATCACACTTGACCTGTGGAACATGAGAGAAACATATACAACCGAACACTCTAAGGAAATTGAGTGAAGGTTTATAGCCATACCATGCCTCGAATGGAGTTTTGTCCTCTAATGCCTTGGTAGACAATCTATTATGCAAGAAAACCGCAGTGCTTGCTGCCTTAGCCCAGAAATTCTTTGGCAACTCCTTGTTGTGAAGCATGCATTGAGTCATTTCCATTATATCTCTATTTCTCCGCTCACTAACTCCATTCTGTTGTGGAGTGTAGGGAGCGGTGAGTTGGTGCTCAATGCTAGATTATTCGCAAAACTTGTTAAATTGCTCTGAAGTATATTCTCTTCCATTGTCAGACCTAATGCATTGAATCTTGCTGCCACTCTGCTTCTCCACCATTTTCTTGAACTTCTAGAATGTGCCAGCCACTTCTGATTTATGCTTCATGAAAAACATCCAACACATTCTACTAAAATCATCTATGAAAATAATGTAGTACCGACTACCTGCGAGTGATTGAGTTCTTTGAGGACCAGCAACATCTGTGTGGATTAGTTGCAACTTGTGAGAGGCTCTCCAAGTTGACTTAGGAAATGGTTGTCTATTTTGTTTACCGAATTGACAGGCATGACAATTTGATAAATGGTTTGCAAAGACTGGTAAACCATTTGACAACTCTTTTTTCTTCATCAACAACATTCTTGAAAGGTGACAATGGCCTAGTCTCTTGTGCCAGGTCTCAGTCACATTCTCCTCCATGGAATAAGCAGCTTGTTCCTCCTTGGTTGGTTCAAATGAGAAGCTCTTGCATCTCATTTTTGCTTTGACGATCTCCTTTCCATTTGCATCTTGTATGAGGCAAAGTTTATCTTCAAAAAACACCTTGAATCCTCTTTCAATGAGCTAACCAACACTCAACAAATTTTGATCAATATCGAGTACAAAGAGAACATATGAGATTGATTTTGTATCTGAATTTGTTGAGATGACAATGGTTCCCTTTCCCTTCACCGGAATATGGTTACCATTTCCTACTTTGACTTTTGTAATTGTTGAGGGCTTCAACCCTTTGAAAAGACTTCGATCGTGAGTCATGTGGTTAGTACAACCACTATCTATCAGCCAACTCACATTTGATTCTCTGCTTGAGAAGCAAGTGGCTACAAACAATTGATCCTCCTCTTCTTGGTCTGCAACTTGAGCATCTGCTTCCTGCACCTGATTTTTATTCCTACATATCACTATCTCATGTCCATGCTAATTGCATTTGGAACATTTGGCGTCAGGTCTCCTCCAACATTTGAATGGAGGGTGACCTTTCTTCCCACAGTGATGGCAAGGAGGGTATTTACCCTTGAAATTTGCATTTCTGCTTTTGTTGCTACTCGAAGTAGGTAGGACCAAATTTCCCTCTTGGCTTTTCTTCTTTTTCTTCTTGTTTTTTTTCAGCTTCATGATGTTTTGCAAGTAAGGCTCCTTCAATTTCACCTCCCTGCCTCATAGCTCTTCTTTGCTCCTGCACTTGTAAAGCATTCAACAGTTCTGCCAGAGTGATTTTTGACATATCCTTAGTGTTTTCTAAGGATGTAATCGTGGCCTCAAATTTTTCAAGCATCGTTACAAGGATTTTTTCTACAATCCTTGATTCTGGCAGAGAAGAGCCGAGTATTCTGACTCGGCTTGCAATGTTAAGCAACCTATCAGAATATTCTTTGATGGATTCAGTCTGCTTCATCTTCTGCAACTCAAAGTCACGTACCGAATTCAGCACTTGCATCCCTCGGATCCTTTCGTCTCCTTCGTATTCGGTCTTGAGATAATCCCATATCTCATTTGCTGACTTCAAAGACATGATACGAGTGAAGATGGTGGATGAGATTGCAGCAAACAAGCAGGCCTTTGCCTTTGATTTCTTCGTCTTCTTCTCCTTCTACGATTTGATCTGTGCCATGGTGGGATTGTTTGGAAGAGTAGGAATTTCATAGTCTTCTTCCACTGCTTCCCAAAGATCCAAGGTATCCAAGTATGTTTCCATACGTACTGCCCAAATCTGGTAGTTGTCTCCATCAAACACCGACGAAGCAATTGATGAGAAACTGGCTTCGGCTTCCATGACGTGTCAAACTCACACACAGATCCCTCAAGAAGAGTGCTCTGATACCAATCTGTTGAGTTTTTGAAGATAAAAAAACAGAGGATTGATGTGCTGAAGAAGAAAAGAAGTATATGGATATGCAGCCAACCAAGAAAACTACGCCTTTGATATCTCAATCTTAAATTTAAAGTTGAAAAACAACTGAAAGTGAGAGAATCATGGATGAAAATCCCAACAACATATCTAACTACTTTCTAAAGACTAGGATAACATGATTTTATCTACTGAAACAAACTAAAGAAACGTATTCAAAGAACACGTGCAGTACTGAAGCAATTTGATAAGAAGTTCTCATTGATTCTCCGCCGCTGTCATTCTTTGCGCGCGCACGCACTCAAGCCACACGGTGCGGGGAAAAAGGAAATTATATTGTACGGTGATTCTGCCGCTAAATAAAACCAATCCCAGTGCTGAAAAATATGATGAGGATCACAATCACATATTAGTATGTACAAACACGACTAACGATTTGTATGAGCTAGCAAATATTTTCATATTTTGAGTAGGTGCTTAGCTAAACGAGAGAGGACTTGCCATCTAATACTTGTGATTGGAATTTATATGTTTATTGCCATTTGGAGCAGCTGTGGAGCTTTTGGAGAATGAACAAGTTGAGGTACTGATAGGCCCACAAACATCTGAAGAAGCCGATCTTCTGGCAGAATTGGGAGATAGAGTGCCTATCATCTCCTTTTCTTCTAGTAGCCCTTTATTGTCCAGAGATAAAAATACAAACTTTATCCGAATGACAACCAATGATAACTCCCAGGTTGGAGTCATTGCTGCTCTAGTTCAAAGATTTGGGTGGAGAGAATTAGTTATAATACATGAGCACAGTTCCTATGGAAACGGAATCATACCTGATCTTCTTCTTGCATTAGAAGAAGGCAATGCTCGCGTAGCTCATCGAACTATCGTTCCACCACAAGCCAGGGACATATACGTAGAAGCCCAACTCTATAAACTGATGGCTCTGTCTGCCAATATATTCATTGTCCACATGTCTGCTTCCCTCGCATCTCGGTTTTTCTTGAAGGTTGATGAGCTGGGAATGATGAGTACAGGCTATGGTTGGAATGTGACTGATGGGATAGTAAACGAGCTGCCGGTGATGGATCAGTCGGTTTTAGACTCGATGCAAGGAGTCATTGGAATTAGACCTTATATTCCACCCTCAGAGGGTCTTCACAACTTCTCATTGAAGTGGATGAAAAACTTTTTCGCAAACCAGCATCACCGTATTCCTGAAGTAAATGTATATTGCTCATGGGCATATGATTCTGTCTGGGCTTTAGCCAAAGCAGAATATAATTTAGGTCCTATAACTTCTATGCACAAGAATAATCCTGCAAATAAGCTTGCTCATCTAGCTGCCATTTCCTCGAGGCCAACAGCATCTGATCTAGGCCGCACAATTCTACGTGGCAAGTTCACGGGTTTAAGTGGGGAAATTCAACTTAAGAATGGACAGCTGCAACAACTACTAGCATTTGAAATAGTGAATGTTGTCGGAAGAGTCAAGAGAATCGGGTTTTGGACCCAATTGAATGGTATAATGCGAGGGCTAAATAGGTCTAGGTTGCAGCTCAGTCACTCTCTGTGAGAAAAATGAGCTCTATTCAATGGCCTGGATCATCCTTGGCTATACCAAAAAGTCGACAGATTGTGTCAAAGGCAGGGAAGAGATTGAGAATCGGAGTTCCAATTCCAGTGGGTTTTAAAGAATTGATGTGGGTGGAACTCAATCCTGAGACAAATGCGGCAACGGTAACTGGCTTTTGCGTAAACGTGTTCAAGGCTGCAATTGATATGTTGCCTTATGAAGTGCAATTTGACTTCGTCCCAATTATCAATTCAAACAGTGTGGTGGCTGGAGGCTATTATGACAATCTAATATACCAAGAATACCTTCAGGTAATCTTGAATGAACCCATTATGCACTGAGGATTGTCTTTTTTCCAAGTGTGGGTAACCACAAAATAGCAGGTTCTGCTTCCATGCAGGAATAATACCAGATAAAAAGCACATCCAAGTACATAAACATGAGATTTTATTCATTGAGCAAAAGAGGTTAAAATTAATTGATAAAACTAGTAGTCCATCCATTCTTCCCTTTTCATGATTCTTTTACATTTTATTATGTGGAAATAATAGCCAGGCGAGATGCAGCAGTGATATTAGATCAGGCAAAATGAATTTCGGTTTACATAGATGTGCGTGCAAAAAATTACAACTTCTTGGAGCCAAAATTCTTTCACATGACAACTTTTGGACAGTACTTCGCATTGTAGTTGAGCATAGTCTGGATCATGGTTATCAAGGTGTTCATTCCTGAAACAACTCGATATATATATCAGGGGAAAAGAATGTTAACAAAAGAAATTGAGTGATGTGCCGGCCGGAGTGTATTTGCAAGTGTGTGCTTGTATGCCCATAGACATTGTTTATGATATGTGCTTACCAATTGTTTTGGGTCCTTGGGAATATCCACCATCAATATGATGCAGCGGTGGGTGATATAACCATCACGGCAAATAGATCGTTGCTTGTGGACTTCACAATGCCTTTCACAGAAACTGGAGTAGGGATGATTGTGCCTGTTGATACATTGCGAAGCACAAACGTGTGGATATTTCTACAACCTCTCACGGTGGATCTATGGTTAGTCATAGGCGCTTCTTTGTCTTCACAGGATGGGTGGTGTGGGTAATTGAGCACAATGACAACGATGAGTTCTAGGGACCATTAGCTCATCAAATTGGGACAGTGATGTGGTATTCGTTCTCGACACTAGTTTTTGCACATAGTACGGACTCCCTTTATATGCTGTCCACATTCATGTCCTGCTTTAAAATTTCTTTTGATGAGTGGATTAACTGAGTACAAGAACAGGGTTTCACTGGCAATGGACAGTTACTAGAATTAAACCGAAATTTCAGACCCAAAAGAAGTAAAAAGTAGTATCGATTGATAGTAGGCAGAAAAAATATGCCCAGTTGTTTCTCCTGGATATTATACCCTGCTGTACAATAACAGTGTGAGTTGATATAGTACGAAGCTAAATTATCATTTCATGATTTGCAGGGGAAAAATTAATCAGCAACTTGTCCAAAGTTGTGGTGATTGTATGGCTGTTTGTAGTTCTAATACTAACTTCCAGTTACACTGCAAACCTGAGTTCAATGCTAACAGTTCATCAGCTTCAGTCCTCGCCAAAGGGAGAATCTATTGGTTTCTCTTTCAACGATACAGTTTATGAGGCAGCACTAATCAATCTACCCTTCAAAAACCCCTCTTTTCACCCTTTGAAAACGGTTGAAGATTATGCGAATGCTCTGTGAGATGGAAGCCAAGAAGGTGGTGTCTCGGCAATTATTGATGAAATTCCTTCTGTAAAGCTCTTTCTTTCCAAGTACTCTGCTCAATATATCATGTTGAGCCCCCATACTACAGCACCAATGGATTTGGCTTTGTAAGTCTCTTTCTTTTTTTCCCGCACAGTTGAGTGAATATATTTGGATAAATGATTCTTAGGCCCTTTTATGCAGGCTTTTCCTAAGGGATCACCTTTAGTCCCTGACATTTCTGCATCAATTGCAAAACTGAGAGAAGATGGAAAACTTCACTCGATAAGCCAAAATTGGCTACAAAGTCATTCCTTATTCACAAATCAAGATTCTGCAACAAAAGTTGCTAGACTTGACTTATACAGCTTTCGCAGTCTCTTTCTTGTCACAGGCATCACTTCGCCTGTAGCTGTGATAGGATCCCGCAAATTTAAGAAGAAAGAATCAACAACTGCACAACTACATGTGGTTGCTGATCAACCTGTTGAAGAGAAGTTCTCACCAGTTAGTGATATCCCGTTAAGAAGAAACAATTCCAAACATGTCAGAAGATGTTCCTATTGAATCTGACGAAAGTGTGAGATCCTCAGATGACGAAGATACTGACTGACATCATGGTGGTTATATGTGGCAACATACCAGGAACTTTGAAGCTTTTTAGGATTTTCTAGCTGTAGGGATGAAGAGTGAACTCTTGTTAGAACGTTGAAGATGGTTGAAATAAGGATATGTTGCTCTTGTACCTTCTGCTCTATTTTTAATTACTTCTGCAAAATTAACCACGAGAGGTGCCGATATTCTTATACATGTCTGCATTGACGAGAAAGACTTGAGTGAGTGTGTGATTCGAGCGATTATATTCTCTTCACCTTGATTATAGTGGGACATCCCCTCGATCTTTCCTTTGTGTCAAGTTCAGTTCTGCCTTTATTTCTCGCTTGAATTATTTGGTTTTGTCCGCGCCTCCTCCGATTTGCATAACAAACCGGTATTAAAAATACGGTTGTTGTTGATATTAATTTACAAGCGGCTCAATAAACGTTGGTAGGTCGCTCAAATAAATTGTGGTAATATCAAGCTAGTTGGTAATTTAATCGGAGAAAAATTAATAAATCATGTGAATAAAGGTTGGTAATTAGATATTTTCAAAAGTTGATTGATTATGCACATAAATGTTTGTAAGTTATCAGAAAAGTTAGTAATTTACAAACAAACCAAGAAAAAACATTCATAAGTGACTCAAATAAAGATTGGTGAAGCAAGTTGGTAACCTTTTTTTTTGTCTAGAAGTTGGTAACTTAATAGGAGACAACTCGGTGAATCACTTAAGTTCAGGTTGGTAATATGGGATGAGTTGGTAAGTTTAAAATTTGGTAAGTCATGCAAATAAAATTAAGTTATTAAAAAGGTTGGTAATTTACAAATCATCAAATAAACATTGGTAAAGAACTCAATAAGAGTAGGTAACGTAAAACTAGTTAGTAATTTAGGAGAAAAATTGGTTAGTCACTCAAATTAATGTTGGTAATTTCATATAAAAAAAGATAAATATAAAACGTTGGTAACTTACGCAAATAAAAGTTGGTAAGTTATTTAGAGAAGTTGGAAAAGGACAAAAAAAAAATCAAATAAGCATCGATGAATTCGTATATAAGTGGTAAATAAGTTACAAGTCTCTAGGCAAATAACTATTTCCTGATCACACTTTTTTAACCATCAGTATTAGAAACTTATAATCCTCTATAGAAATTATCAACTACAGAACAGTCACGTTGGAAGCAAGAAAGCTTTCTGATATTTGTTTAGAGGACAAACATATATTTAGGTTCTGTTTGTTTCGCGAAAAATGAATAATTTAGAAAATATTTTCCTAAGAATAATTACTTATATCGCTTAAAATAATTAGCCAACAACAAAGATTTTCATTATCGATAACAATTTATGCCTAAATATTTTTGTGGACAATGAAAATATTTATTGTTGTATATAAGCAATTATTTTTATAAAAATGGAGTTTAAATCATTTATTTTCTACAAAACAAACGAAACCGTAAATGAGTTCAAGTCATATACATAAAAAAGTTAGCCATGACAATTAGTGAAACCTAAGAGTAATGCTAGACATAGTAAGACCAGTATCCTGAATAAACTTATTAAAATGGCGAGGCAGACTTTAATTAAGCTTTCAAACAATTAACCCATTGAGACCTTGTAGAAATTTCTCCAACTTGGCTTCAGACATATCGAAGAGTACTTGCTGGAGACGTAAGACCGGACTTCCCAGAAGACGACTTATCAACATTACCATCCTCAAAACTTGCCGGAGATATCCAAACTATGTAGCAATATGCAGCTAACAATGAAGTTGGAGAGATTAGCACTCATCCTTATCTTGTCGGCGATCTTACACGCCTTCCATTCCATCGGTTGGTCGATGGCACAAAACACTCATCATCGTCATGATCGTCCCGTTCATGTTGGGGTGATTCTTGATATGGAGTCACCGGTTGGGGAGATGGCCCAACAGTGCATGACCATGGCCATCGCTGACTTGAATGCCTCGGCCCCGCACACTAAACCTCACCTGAAGTTGGTTCTGCATCCTAGGAATTCCATGGGACAGCCTCTCAAAGCTCTATCTTCAGGTGAGTTCTCGTCGATTCTCCGCTACTGTCATTCTGTGCACGTACCTGCGCTCAAATCACGCAAACCAGGGGAAAGGAAATTATACTCTGCATTCATTCTGCCGCTAAATAAACCCAATCACGGTGCTGAAAAATATGAAGAGGTTCACAGTCACATATTAGTATGTAAAAAGGTGACCAACGGTTTGTACGAGGTAGCAAATATTTTCATCTGTGAGTAGGTGCTTAATAGAAGAACAGCATTGAGCATTTTTATATAGTTCAAGGATTAATTTGAACATGTACCACAAGTTTAGGGAACGCATTAAATAAATTAAAGTTCGGAGATCACATTGCACATTGGGCTAAAGTTCATGGTCCACATTAATCAAATTGAAAGTTCAGAGACTACATTACATACTGGGCCAAAGTTTATGAATCATTTGTATTATTTTTCCTTTTGGTTTTGTCGGCACTATTGCTATTTTGTATAATGGAAACAATAACATTCAAACCATAAAAGGATGTATTCTAATTCCAATGTGTTACCAAATGTGGTAACCATTAGATTAGCAATTCATATTCCAATTTCTCATAATTCATACTGATTCCTCTGATCTTATTCTTGTTTCCTCATTCCTATATTCCAAACAGCAATATGTAAGAAACATGCATATCCCGAACCTTTTTACGCTTACTAATGAAAATAATGTGTGTTCGTGTCCGTACTGAATAAGTCAAACTGTTTTCTTCTTTTGCAGGATATTCTTTTCAAACTTGATTAGTTGATAGAATGAAAGTTCTTGATATCCAAAATTAGAAGACATACATACGTTTGAACTCAAGATACAGACATAAAAAGTTAGCAGCAACAATTAGTGAAAAGTTGATGATGTAAAAACAACCAAATAAATCTACGAACAGATGTTTCATTTTTTTGGCATGGAATAATAGAATTTGCGTCAGAAGCGGGAAAGCTTTTTTGTTATTTGATTAGAGGGCAAACATATGTTAAATTGTTTCAAAAGATAGAAAAAAAATTTAGTCACAACAATTAGTGAAACCTTAAGTCTAATAGTAATGTTAGACATATTAAGGTTAATACCACAAAAAATTTCAAACTGATACACATATGACAAAATTATCTTAAATTAATTTTTTGATCACAAAAAACCCCAAACTAGTACATGTGTAACTAATTTACCCTAAACTAATTTTTTGACCACTAAAAACTCCAAACCGGTACACTTGTAACAAATTTACCCTCCGTAAAATTGGATTAATACCACAAAAAGTCACAAATCGATACGCCTATAACCCAAAACCGGTACACTCATCAACTGTCACATGTCATTTAACTCAATAATTTGACAGCAAAATTTAACGGATAATAACGGAGAATAAATTTATTATAGGTGTACCAATTTGGGGTTTTTTGTTATTAAAAAATTAGTTTGGGATAAATTTATCACAAATATACCAATTTGGAGTTTGTCATGGCATTAACCCGACATATTAAGGCCAGCATCTTACATTAATCTATTACATAGTGTGGTAGATTTTACCTAGACTTTCAGACAACGAACCCTATTTAACCGCCGAACTCGACCAAATAACTCGATACACCAATATTATAGACCATTTTAGTATGCCTGCCGTAGTTCAAAATCTAAACATCAATTCCTATAATGGGTGTTTCTAAGGTTACCAAGAAATACCGTGCCCTCATAATTTTCGACTGTTGGATTGAAATGCAACACACCTTAGCCATTCAATAATCGCAGTATGAATGCTCGTCCTTCTATTCTTTCAAATTCAATGGTGAAAAGTCCATGAGGCACGATGCCTCCACGAAACCATGGACTCCCCCATTCATATAGTGACTGGTGTGGAAACACCTGACTTCTGAACATCCCCCTAGTGGCCGACAAGCAGAGACCTTGAAGATATTTGTCGACTCCTTCCTTCCTATTGGGCTTCAGATCTTTCGAAGACGGCTTGCTGGACACGTCAGACTTCTTTCAGAGAACGATTGTCATCACCATTATCAAGAACACCTGTTGGAGATATTAGGCTCCAAACCTTGTGGAACCATGCAGCTAACAATGGAGTCGGAGAGATTGGCGCGCATCTTCTTTTTGTTGGCGATGTTACACGCCTTCAATTCCATCGATTGGTCGATGGCACAAAACACTCATCATGGTCATGATCGTCCCGTTCATGTTGGGGTGACTCTTCTACATATGTTTTTGCTTTATTTTTCTCAAAACAGGGGCAAAAGAAGTGACGTGAACACATCCTTATCGTTTTACCATTTCAACTAAAGCTTCAATTGTTTCACGGAAAATGACTTCCAAGGAAAAGTCTTCCGGATTTTCCAGCTTTTAGTCCACAGAAAATAAACTAGCTAAGGAAAATATTTCTCGTCAATTGAAAAAACACCTTCAAATCAGATTTTTCATACCAAACTGCAAAAAAGATTTTCTAGTTGATTTTCATATCTCTGCCAAACACCGAAAAGTGTTGTCATTTTTTTGAAACATGACCTTTTGGAAAACATTTTCCAACAACACATTTTTTACGATTTTACGAAACAAACAGAGGTTAAGGTTTGGTTTCAATTCAGCATTTAAGAGACCAATCTAACATGAAAATTCTATGCGTCCTATACCCAGGCCAGAAGCCTACAAGACCAATCCAGTAGGGGTATGGCCTTAACAATCTCAGAAATAGCAAATCAATTGAACAAAGTAAAGTGACAGGCAATCTTATTTATACTGCAACCTATCACGTTTTGGATACACAAATTAGTCATAACAGTACAATTTTCATTTTGCTCAAACTAAGATAATTAGTGTTAAAATACATCTCGAGTTTAAACCCATTAGACGAATCCTGACCTGAATAAAGTATGCAGAAAAATACGGAAATTGTTTTCGTGTTGAAGTGACGATCAATAATGGAAAGTCAATCTTGGACCTTGTATTTCGATACAAGTTCGTGGAAGCACACGGCAATTTCAGTATATGAATTGGAGTCTTTGTTCTCAAACTGGAAAGTCCAACGGGGACTTTTTGACTTGAGCATTCATTCGGTCAAATTGAATTTTCTTAACCATCGAGACCTTGTAGAAATTTCTCCAACTTTTCCATTTGGCTTCAGATATTTCGCAGAACACTTGCTGGAGAGATGAGCCTCGACTTTCCAGAAGACGACTTATCACCATTACCATCATCAAAACTTGCTGGAGATATTAGGCTCCAAACTTTGTGGTAATATGCAGCTGAAAATGAAGTTAGAGATATTTGCATGCATCTTTATATTGTTGGAGATCTTACACGCCTTTCAGTTTCAGTCCATCGGTTGGTCGATGGCACAAAAGACTCATCATCGTCATGATCGTCACGTTCATGTTGGGGTGATTCTTGATATGGAGTCACCGGCTGGGGAGATGGCCCAACAGTGCATGACCATGGCCATCGCCGACTTGAATGCCTCGGCCTTGCACACTAACCATCACCTGAAGTTGATTCTTCATCCTAGGAATTCCAAGGGACAGCCTCTCAAAGCTCTATCTTCAGGTGAGTTCTCGTGGATTCTCCTCTGCAGTCATTCTTTGCACGTATCCGCGCTCAATCCACACAAACCGGGCTAAAGGAAATTATACTGTGCTCATTCTGCCGCTCAATAAAACCAATCACAGTGCTGAAAAATATGAAGAGGTTCACAATCACATATTTGTATGTAAAAAAGTGACTAACGGTTTGTATGAGGTAGCAAATATATTCATTTCTGAGTAGGCGCTTATCTAAACGAGAGAGGACTTGCCATCTAGTACTTGTGATTAAAATTGATTTGTTTATTGCCATTGGAGCAGCAGT
This sequence comes from Syzygium aromaticum, assembly GCA_024500025.1. Classification (NCBI taxonomy): domain Eukaryota; kingdom Viridiplantae; phylum Streptophyta; class Magnoliopsida; order Myrtales; family Myrtaceae; genus Syzygium; species Syzygium aromaticum. Next base: position 932,422 of record CM044887.1, on the reverse strand, counting down.
GGAGCTTTTGGAGAATGAACGAGTTGACGCACTGATAGGCCCACAAACATCTGAAGAAGCCGAGATTCTAGTGGAATTGGGAGATAGAGTGCCTATCATCTCCTTTTCTGCTAGTAGCCCTTTCTTGTCCAGAGACAAAAATCCAAACTTCATCCGAATGACAACTAATGACAACACCCAGGTTGGAGCCATTGCTGCTCTAGTCCAAGAATTCAGGTGGAGAGAATTGGTTATAATACATGAGGACAGTTCCTATGGAAACGGAATCATACCTCATCTTCTTCTCACATTAGCAGAAGGCAATGCTCATGTAGCACATCGAATTGCCATTCCACCGCAAGCCAGGGATATATATGTTGAAGCTCAACTCTATAAGCTGATGGCTCTGTCTGCCAATATATTTATTGTCCACATGTCTGCTTCCCTCGCATCTCGGTTTTTCTTTAAGGTTAACGAGTTGGGAATGATGAGTGCAGGTTACGGTTGGATTGTGACTGATGGGATAGTAAACAACCCGCCTGTGATGGATCAGTCGGTTTTAGACTCGATGCAAGGAGTCGTAGGAATTAGACCTTATATTCCACCCTCAAAGCGGCTTCGCAACTTCTCATTGATGTGGAGGAAAAGCTCTTTCAGAAACCAGCATCATCAAATTCCTGATATGAATGTATATTGCTTATGGGCATATGATTCTGTCTGGGCTTTAGCCAAAGCAGTAAATCATTTAGATCCTATAACTTCGATGCAGAAGCATGATTCTGCAAATAAGCTTGGTCATCTAGTCCACACGATTCTACAAACCAAGTTCACGGGTTTGAGTGGGGAAATTCAACTTAAGAAAGGGCAGCTGCAACAACCAGTAGCATTTGAAATAGTAAATGTTGTTGGAAGAGTCAAGAGAATCGGATTTTGGGCCCAAAGTAATGGGATGACGACTGGGCTAAATAGGTCCAATGTTGCAACTCAATCAACCTCTGTGAGAGAAATGGGCTCTATCAGATGGCCTGGATCATCCTTGGCTATACCAAAAGGTCAAAGGGTTATGCCGAAGGCTGGGAAGAGATTGAGAATCGTAGTTCCAGATAGAGTAGGTTTTAAAGAATTGGTGGGAGTGGAGCACGATCCCAAGACAAATGCGACAACGGTAACGGGCTTTTGCATAGATGTGTTCGAGGCTGCAATCGATTTGTTGCCTTATGAAGTAAAATTTGACTTCATTCCGACCAGAAGCTCTTATGACGATATGATATACCAAGTATATCTTCAGGTGATCTTCAATGAACCCAGTATACCTTGAGGATTGTCTTTTTTTCAAGTGTGTGCAACCACAAAATGACATCTTCTGCTTCCATGCAAGAATGACACCAGATAAATAGCACGTCCAAGTACATAAACATTACATTTGGCTTATTTAACAAAAGAGGTTAAAATTAATAGACAAAACTTGTAGTCCATCCATTCTTCCCCTGTCAATATTCCTTTACATATTATTATGTGGAAATAAATAGCCAGTCTGAGATGCAGCAGAGGCAAGATGAATTTCTAAATACATAATTAAATAACTGTGCATGCAAAAATTACAACTTCTTCGAGCCAAATTTCTTTCACATGATTACTCTTAAACAGTACTTGTTTAATATGTTTCGCATTATACTGAGCATAGTCTGGATCGTGGTTATCAAGTTGTTGATAACGGAAACAACTTGATATTTGATTATATACATCCGGGGGAACAGAATGTCAACAAAAGAAATTGAATGACGCACTGTTAAGGAAGTGCTGAAGTATATTTGCAAGTCTATGTGCTTGTATGCTTATATGCATTGCTCACAATATGTACTTACCATTTCTTTGGGTCCTTGGGAATGTGCACCAGCAATATGATGCAGCGGTGGGAGATATAACCATCATAGCAGATAGATCTTTGTATGTGGACTTCACAATGCCTTTCACAGAAACTGGAGTAGGGATGATTGTGCCTATTGATACATCGCGAAGCACAAGCATGTGGATATTTCTACAGCCTCTCACGGTGGATCTATGGTTAGCCATAGGCACTTTCTTTGTCTTCACAGGATGGGTGGTGTGGATAATTGAGCGCAATAACAACAGTGAGTTCAAGGGACCATTAGCTCATCAAATTGGGCCAATGATGTGGTATTCGTTGTCGACACTAGTTTTTCCACAATGTACGAACTCCCTCAATATGTTTTCAGTGTTCATGTCCTGCTTTAAAATTTCTTATGATGAGTGGATCAACTGAGTACAAGATCAAGGTTTCTCCAGCAATACAGTTTTTAGAATTAAACCCAAATTTCAAAGGCAAGAAGAAGCAAAATAATACCCATTGATAGTAGGCAGAAGGAATAAGCCCCATCGTTTCTAGTGGATATTTACACTACTATACAATAAAAGTGTGTTGAGTTAGTACGAAGCTAAATTGTCATCTCATTAATTGCAGGGGAAAAATTAATCAGCAACTTGTCCAAAGTTGTGGTGATTGTATGGCTGTTTGTAGTTCTAATACTAACTTCCAGTTACACTGCAAACCTGAGCTCAATGCTAACAGTTCATCAGCTTCAGTCCTTGCCAAAGATCAAATCTGTCGGTGTCCCTTTCAATAGTGCACTTAATCAGCCAGTTCTGATCAATCAATCCTCCAAAGAAACCCCTTTTCCCCTTTTGCAAACGGCTGAAGATTATGTAAATGCTCTGAGAGATGGAAGCCGGAATGGTGGCATCTCAGCAATTATTGATGAAATTCCTTATGTAAAGCTCTTTCTTTCCAAGTACTCTGCTCAATACACCATGGTTGAGCCCTTATACAACAGCTCCAATGGATTTGGCTTTGTAAGTCTCTTTCTTTTTTCTCTATAAAGTTGAATGAAATTATTGGGATCGATCCAATTAATGATCCTTAGGCCCTTTTGTGCAGGCTTTTCCTAAGGGGTCACCTTTAGTCCCTGACATTTCTGCATCAATAGCAAAGCTGAGAGAAGATGGAAAACTTCACTCAATAAGCCAAAATTGGTTTCAAAATCATTCCCTATTCACAAATCAAGATTCTGCAACAAAAGTTGCTAGACTTGACTTATACAGCTTTCGTGGTCTCTTTCTTGTCACAGGTATCATTTCGGCTGTAGCTATGATAGCATCATATAAGTTTAAGAAGAAAGAATCAACAGCTGCGCAACTACATGTGGTTGTTGATCAATCTGTTCAGGAGAAGTTCTCACCAGTTAGCGATATCCCATTAAGAAGAACCAGTTCCAAACACGTTAGAAGATATTCCTGTTGAATCCGAGGAAAGTGTGAGGTCCTCAGATGATGAAGATGCCGACATAGATCATGGTGCTTATATGTGGCAACATACTAGGAACTTTGAAGCTTCTTAGGACTTTCTAGCTGTAGGATGAAGAGTGAAGTCTTGTTAGAACTCTGAAGAAGTTTGAAATAAGAATACGTTACTCTTGTACCTTCTGCTCTATTTGAACAACTTCTGCAAAATTAACCATTAGAAATGCCAATATTATTATTTATGTATGCATTCATATTACTTTTTTTGTCTCAATACAGGGGTGAAAGAAAGACGAGAAAGAAGCAACTAAGGGCGACATATCCTCTATTGTTTTGTCATTTCAACGAAGTGTTGGTTTCTTTTTAGTAAACATTGAAGGGACCAATCTAACAAGAAAATTTTATGAATCCTATACCAAGCAGAAAGCCTGCAAGACCAATACAATGGGCACAGCCCTTAACAATCTCAGAAATGGCAAATCAGTTGGAACAGTGTTAGGTGACGGGCAATCTTATTTATACTGCAACCTATCACATTTTGGTCAAACACAAATTAGTCATAACAGTACAATTCTCATTTCGCTCAAACTAAGATCATTAGGATTAACATAATGCTGAAACTTCTGCAAGTACCTCTGTAGTCGTGCTTGAGTTTTGATGGGTGTTAGTGGGCCTCAAATTTCAGAGAGAAGACAAGCCTAGAGAGAGAGAGAGAGAGAGAGAGATAGAGAGTACCATATACAGGACAAATTTGTCCTTGGTAGGTCCTTCTCCGTCCACTGAAGCCAATTGTTACTTGCTGACCAAAAAAAAAAAAAGCCAATTATTACTTAGGGCCGTTTGGTAACGTACCAAACAGTGAAAATTTTTGTTCATTTGTTCCCAGAAATGTATTTGGTAAACTTTTTATTCTCGTGCACATTTTTGCAAAAATTTGTGCCCAAAAACAGTTTTGGAAGAGAAACAAGAAATAAAAAAAAAAGTTACTTCTTGTTTATCGACACAATTTTGAGAATGAGTTCTTTTTTTTTCTTTTTTTTCTTTTCTTTTTTTTGTGTTGTTCTTCTCTAGGCTAGGCCGATCGCCGAGGGCCGGCCAGCCGCTAGCGACCGGCCATAGCCCAGGGCCGACGAGGGCGTCACAGCCCTCGCCAGCCGCTGGCAGAGGCGAGGATGAGAGCTAGACCCTCACTGCCTAGGAGAGGCAGCTCGCCGTCGATCATGGCGAGGTCGGCTTCGCTGTGGGTCACGACGGCAAGACTCGGCCTCGCCCGATCTGGGCGAGGCTGACTTCGCCGTCGCGACCCACAGCGCCGAGGCTCGGCCTCGCCTGATCTGGGTGAGGCCGGTGGTGAAGCATGCGACCAAGGCGGCGGTGAGGGCCTAGCTTGTGGCCAATCGCCGGCGCCGGCAACCGGCCATGGCCAAAGAATTTGCAGGGTAGAAAGAAAAAAAATAAATAATTTAAAATATTATTAATAAAAAGAAATTTTATATAATTACCAAACGTATTTCTGTTCTTTTCTATCCCAGGAATAAAAATTTTGGACAGCTACAAAATGTCTTCAAATACTCAAAAATTGTTTTCGGGCACAGAATAAAAAAGAATCATTTCTAAATAAAAATAGTTTCTGAGCACAAAATGGTTTTCATGCACATTAGTGTACAATTATAGATTTGAATAGATATAGATTTTGTAGCGTGAGAGCACATAAAAAGCTCTCAAAAATAATGGAAAGTGATCTCTATAGGTAGAATCTAATTTCACTGAAGCCTTTAGCTTTGTTAGAGATAATTAGGTACTGTTGATTTCTTAGCTAGATTTGATGTCTAAGGGTGCTCCATAGTCTAGTCCAATGCTCCATAGAGATAACTAGAGATAACCGGTTGATCTCGTACCAACCGGCGGTTGGTACGAGAGGAGAGAAGCATTTGTTGATGATTCCTCGTTTTTGTGAAATTTCCAACCTCAAATTATTATTATTGAGTTCTAATCAAGTCTGTACATGCTTTAAAATAAATACTGACAGTGCGGTACTAAATGACAGAATAAAATATTAATTTAGACGAGTCTAAATAACTTTAAGTCCGCATATCTCTCATATTTGTACATTCCATATTTAGATTAAAGTTTTTTATCTTGTACTATTTTAAATTCATTCAAATTAAATTTCTAACGGTCTATGGAGATTGGTTAGTGCATTTGGAAGAATTAATTTGTAGTTATTGATTTGTTTCCTCGTTTTGGAATCTTTTTAAAGAAGTTAAGAATTAGTTTTGGGTTTTGGCTAAGAAAATTTTGGACAGCCGGTCCTTGCCGGGGGATGTCTCCACGCACACGGACCAAATTAAACATGATTTCTTGACCTATTTCGCCCATAATGTTAAGCCTAACTCAATTGAGAGCTTTGTAGAGCCGTCAAGAGCAATTGAGGGAGTGAGAAACTCTTGCGATTTCTTGATCAATACTTGTGGAGCTTATTCAGGTGTAATCGGGGTAGTTGAGAAAAAATGAAGCGGAAGAGATAACTCTGAAATTTCTGTATATTTCGATAAATAGAAAAGAATACTAGAGAGCCTATTTATAGGCTTAATTAGAGAAAATTATGGAAGCACCTAGAGAGTTCGACGTTGAACAGAAGTACAAACATCTATTTGGAAATCTCCTTTTCTTGCTTTGGAAAAAGTAGCTTGAGCATATGTTTTGTAGGTCTGAGCAGGATTGTGTGTCCGACGGATCATCTAACCCGCAGAAGACTTTCAACTACTAGGATGAAGCTTGGAAGATTATTTAAAGGAGGAAAGGATATTAGAAGTATCACAATTTTCATACGGCGCTTACTTTGATGCTAAAATTTTTCATTAAATTACTTTAAGTGTCATTAAAAAAAATGATTACTTAAGTTTCAATTCCGATTTAAGTTACAGAAAATCTGATATGCAATATATTATCAATTTCCCTGACCGACGTAGCTCGCTGGCATGCCTAGTTAGCAATACTAGCCCTAAACGAATCGTCTACATCTTTGCCTCAAATATAAACCCTAATATTTGTCCAAGTTTTTGTCCACGTTTGACATCAATTGTTTTAGACAACCAAAGAAGAAGAAAAGGTGGAAGAAGATGAGGAACTAATGAAGATGAGGAAGGTAATGAAGGCCATCACCTCAATCGAAGCCGGATAAGGTCTCGGTGACCTCTTAAATCGAGGCTCATCCTCAATTTCACCCCCATCGATTCTCGACTCCATGGCCATGAGGAGCTCCAAGTCCATCTCCAGATCTGCAGCCATGGCGACGATGGTTCGACTAGAGCTTCTTTGCAAACTCAATTTCCCCCGCCAGTGGAATTTAGCAAACAGCAAGGAACAGAAAAAACGAAACGAAACACAAAGTAGAAAACAAATCAAGAAGGAATTGAAGTCATATTTAGAATTTATCGAACTCCATGGAAAAATTTTAAAGTAAGGTGCATTGGGAAAGGCTCTACTCTATCGTCACGGGAAAAGTGCCAAAAAAGTCATAAACCTTTTGTATTTGTGCCAATTTAGTCATAAACCTTTTTTTTTATGTCAATTCAGCCCTAAACCTTTTGCATTTATGTCAATTTAGTCCTAAATCTTTTTTGATACAAATTCAATCTTAAACATTTTGCATTTGTACTAATTCAGTCCTAAACCTTATTATCTTTATGCCAATTCAGTCTTTCCAGCCAATTTTGGTCGGATTTTGTTGACGTGGACGCCTGCCGATCACTGATGTTGATATGGACAACTTTTAATAATATTTAATATTTTTTGAATTTTTATTCATTCTTTTATTCTTTTCTTCTCTTTTCTTTTTCCATCCCTCTTTCCTCTAGCTAGTCATCGAACTAGAGATCGGCCAGAAGCCAGAGGCCGGCAAGGTCAGGCCTTGCCCAGCCACTGGTGAGGCTCGAGCCCTCGCCGAAGGCCACAATGAAGGCCTCTAGCAAGGGCTCGAGCCTCGCTAGCGGCTGGGCAAGGGTTCGAGCCTCACCGGCGGCTGGGCAAGGCTCGCCTTTGCCATTGCCGGCAAGGGTGAGCCTCGCCGGCCCGGTGACCGGCTAAAGGAAGAAGGGAGAGAAAGGAAAAAAATAAACATATAAATATTCAAAAAATATCAAAATATTATTAAAAATTATCCACGTCAGCGCCGGTGATCGGCCACATGCCGGCCACCGTCCACATCAGCCAAATCCGGCCAAAATTAATCGAAATAACTGAATTGGCATAAAGACAAAAAGGTTTAGAACTAAATTAGCATCAATACAAAAAGTTTAGAACTGAATTAGCACCAAAAAAAGATTTATGACTAAATTGGCACTAATGCAAAAGGTTTATGATTGAATTGGCACTAAAAAAAGGTTTAAAACTAAATTGACACAAATAGAAAATGTTTGGGACTTCTTTGGCACTTTTCCCCTATCGTCATTGAATGAGAAAGTGAAGCAGATTGAACTGGAGCGAACAACCATAGGACATTGATTTACGGAGAGTCCAGCCACCTCATAGTTCACGTTAGACTTGCTTTTTAATAAAAAAAAAATTAATGTATGAATTGTCATTTAATTAAAAAAGCCATGTAGGACTTTTGGCCGGAATTTGTTGCCAGAAACACTTAAGTAATCGTTTTTTCTTTGATTTGACACTTAAGTGATCCGACAAAAAGTTTTGGCACAAAACTGAGCGCCGTACAAAAGTTATAGCACTTTTAATGTCATTTTTTTCTTTTCTAAAGGGTGCAAGGGTTGCTAAGGACCTTAGCAGGAATCAAAAACTTTGAATACTCAATACAGCTAAAATGTAATCTCTATAAGAGCTGTCGGTTATAGTGTTTATAGAGTTAGAGGTACTTGGGCATTGTAGAATTATCTACCAGATTTCGAGTAGAAGCAGCACACTCTATTAAATGTAAACTCTTGACAAATCTAGTGGGTTGCAATTTGTTTCTTGGTTCTCAGTCCATGGGAGTGGAAGTAAGTTAAAGAAATTGACCAAACCATTGTTTGCAAATCTTCTAACTCTTCAACTCTTTCATTGTTTGTTAGAAGCCTCTATCAACTGTTTCATCTACAAATGAAATCCGCAAAAAAATTTAAATAGGCTACTTAACCACTCTCTTGGCTTCTATGTTAGCCTCTATAGAGGTGTTTCTATGGTTCCCAAGAGACATCTTGCCCTCACAATCTTTTACTGTTAAACTGAAATGTGACGGATTTTGGCAATTCAACAGATCACAGTCTGAATGGTTGTGAGTTTTTGCTTATTGATCCAACAATGAAAAGTGCCTCTTGGGGAAGAATTATGGAAATGAGTTCAAATGGGAGAAAAAATATATTGATAAATAAATTTCGTTTTGCCTACTATTACCTATCAAATTTTGCTCGATAATTGGTTTGACTTTGTCGTCTAGATAATCCCGTAGCAAGACGCATCTAAAATAGTACTCACTAGTGAAACCAAATACTTTCACAGACCAACGAAGTGATCACATCTTCAACCGTCTAAAGATTCAAATATTTGTAATATTCTGAACCATTCAAGAACATCATAGCATTAAAACATTTATAGCTCTTACACGGATAAGGAGCTGCACAACCCCTACAAAATAGAAGTTTTGATAGAATATTCACAAGGAAAAGGCAGAATAAATTGGATTGGTAAGTAACCCCAGTCCTAGACTTCCTAACATAAGACCTGATCCCAAAAAAACTAAAAGAAAATCATTAATTGGTCCAGACAATTCCATTGTCAATAGACTCGCCCATTAAGACAGCGACTGATGTGGAAACACATGCCGTCAACATCCCCCTAGTTGTACAGAAGCTGAGAAGAAATTTGTGCTACTCTTTCGCATTTGGCTCCAGAAATTTCGAAGAATACTTGCTGTAGACGTAAGACTTGAATTTCAGAACGTACTAACACCACCACCATCCCATCGAGACTACTCGCTGGAGATATTACGCTCCAAACTTTGAGGAAATATGCAGCTGACAATAAAGATGGAGAGATCGGCGCGCATCTTTATTTTGTTGGCTATGTTGCACGCCTTCAACTCCATCGATTGGTCGATGGCTCAAAACAGTCATCTTCGTCGTCGTCATATTCATGTTGGAGTGATTCTCGATATGGAGTCGCCAGTTGGGGAGATGGCCCAGCGATGCATGACCATGGCCATCTCCGACTTGAATGCCTCAGCTTCGCACTATAACCATCTGATTCTGCATCCTAGAAATTCCATGGGACAGCCTCTCAAAGCTCTATCTTCAGGTGAGTTCTGGTTGATTCTTCGCCTCTGTCATTCTTTGCATGCACATGCGCTCAAGCCACACCATGCTGGGAAAAAAGAGATTATATTGTACACTCATTCTGCCACAGAATAAAACCAATCACAATGCTGAAAATATGATGGGGTTCACAATCACATATTAGTATGTAAGAAGGTGACTAACGGTTTGTATGAGGTACAGAATATTTTCAATTTGTGAGTAGGCGCTTCGTTAAACAAGAGCGGACTTGCCATCTAGTGCTAGTAATTATAATTTATCTGTTTATTGCCATTGGAGCAGCTGTGGAGCTTTTGGAGAATGAACGAGTTGACGTACTGATAGGCCCACAAACATCTGAAGAAACCGAGCTTCTAGCGGAATTGGGAGATAGAGTGCCTATCATCTCCTTTTCTGCTAGCAGCCCTTTCTTGTCCAGAGATAAAAATCCAAACTTCATCCGAATGACAACTAATGATAACTCCCAGGTCGAAGCCATTGCTGCTCTTGTTCAAGAATTCGATTGGAGTGAATTGGTTATAATACATGAGGACAGTTCCTATGGAAATGGGATTATACCCAATCTTCTTCTCGCATTAGAAGAAGGCAATGCTCGTCTAGCACGTCAAACTGTCATTCCACCACAAGCCAGGGACATATATATCGAAGCCCAACTGTATAAACTGATGGCTCTGTCTGCCAATATATTCATTGTCCACACGTCTGCTTCCCTGGCATCTCGGTTTTTCTTGAAGGTTAATGAGTTGGGAATGATGAGTACAGGCTATGGTTGGATTGTGACAGATGGGATAGTAAGCGAGCTGCCTGTGATGGATCAGTCGGCTTTTGACTCGATGCAAGGAGTCATAGGAATTAGACCTTATATTCCACCCTCAAAGCGGCTTCAAAACTTCTCATTGGAGTGGAGGAACAGCTTTTTCACAAACCAGCATCATCAAATTCCTGAAGTAAATGTATATTGCTTATGGGCTTATGATTCTGTCTGGGCCTTAGCCACAGCAGCACATCATTTAGTTCCTACAACTTCTATAGAGAAGAATGATTCTGCAAATAAGCTTGCTCGTCTGGCCGCCATTCCCTCGAGACCAACAGGATCTGATCTAGTCCGCAAAATTCTACGTGGCAAGTGTTGGATATGTTTGTTTGTAAAACAAATATTTAAGGCACTTTCCTTGTCCCACATAGGAAAGAAATGAATGTTTTGATCACTGTATCAGTTAAAAGTGGATTATACTATTCTGAAATAAGAAAATAGTTTAGTGGGCTAGACCCCACTATACTCGCGTGCGGGTGCGCAAGTAATTGCGCGTTTATTAGACGCACTTGGCGCGCTGGCGCGTCGTGGACCAAAATTAGCCTTAATCAACAATTCAATTATTATTTTCATTTTCGAAATTATTTTTTAATTTATTTATTTTTACTCATTTTAGCTTGTGACTGGTCGGACATAATTTTCATTTGTGACTATTCGAAAAAAAAACAAAACTGTCTGTTTTAGGACACGAAAAGGTGTGTCCGAATTGCAAGTTCCGAACGTGAATGGTCATGTTAAAACGACGGTTATCACAAACGAAGAGTCATGTTCGAAGTTCAATTTTCGGACATGAACAGGTGTGTCCGATTCGACATGTTAGACACCAAAATGTGTGGTTCACTTGTCGTATATATTTTTTTTAGAGAGCATTTTTTCATTTACCGATTTTCTTTAAGAAAAAACACAGCCTTCTCTCCAATTGTTTCTTTTGAGAGTTTAAGGAGATTTTCTGGAATTGCTATCCAAACAATCTCACGTGACTTTGTTGTATCCTGAAGGGAGTTTGCCAGAAGCCTGTAGCAACTTTGTGGGGCAAATTGATCCTAAAAGAATGTGATTACACGCCTCAAAGTCCGATTAAATTTCGATTCCATTTCTTCCCCGTACAATATTTTCCCAACAGCAAGTTCACTGGTTTAAGTGGGGAAATTCAACTTAAGAATGGACAGCTGCAACAACCACTAGCATATGAAATTGTGAATGTTGTCGGAACAGTCAAGAGAATCGGCTTTTGGACCCAGCCTAATGGGATAACGCAAGGGCTAAATAGGTCTAGTGCTGCAGTTCAGTCACCCTCTGTGAGAGAATTGGGCTCTATTCGATGGCCTGGGTCATCCTTGGCTACACCAAATGTTCAATGGGTTATGCCAAAAGCTGCGAAGAGATTGAGAATTGGAGTTCCGATTAAAGTAGGTTTTAAAGAATTGGTGGGAGTGGAACGCGATCCTGTGACAAATGCGACGATGGTAACGGGCTTTTGCATAGACGTGTTCAAGGCTGCAGCTGATATGTTACCGTATGAAGTAAAATTTGACTTCATCCCCTTCACAAATTCAAACATATTGATGGCTGCAAGCTATTATGACGACCTGATATACCAAGTTTTCAGTCAGGTGATCTTTAATGAACCCAGTATTCAGATTGTCTGTTTTTCAAGTCTGTGCAACCACAAAATGACATGCTCTGCTTCCATGCATGAATGACACCAGACAAATAGCACATCCAAGTACATAAACATGACATTTTAATCATTGAACAAAAGAGGCAAATATTAATCGATAAAACTTGTAGTCCATCCATTCTTCCCTTTCAATGATTGTTTTACATCTTATTATGTGGATATATTGGGCAACAGAGATGGAACAGTGATATCAGAATGGGCAAGATGAATTTCTGTTTACATAATTTGGCATGCAAAAATTACAACTTGTTGGAGCCAAATTTCTTTCACATGATGATTCTAGTGTTGAGATTGATGTCTTATATTATGTTATCCAAGAAATTATGAGGCGATTCCGAAAGGCCCCCTAACGACTGGACAGCACAAGCGCCACCAGAGGCGTTTTATATTCAGTCATACAATGATTTATATGGGAAAAGCTAAATATTTTAGGCTATGTGAGCAATTTTGTAATTTGTGCCATGTAGGGTTTCACTATTTATATTTAAGGCGAAATGGGTCTCAAAAGAGAAGCAGGATGTGAGAAAGAGTGGCTGTACACTTTTTTAAGTTGTTAGTAAAACGGATCTCTTCTCCCCATGGACGTAGGTGGGCGGAACATCTCCCCTGCTGAACCACATAAATTCTTGTGTTATGTGAATTTCCATTACTTTCTCGCATCGTTGATAGGATCGAATTCATATATATTCGACAATTGGTATTAGAGCTTGGTTTGGCGAGCTATCAAGATGGCAGGAAAGGGTTCGAGTGTCAAGTACGACATCGAGAGGTTTAATGGAAAGAACAACTTCACTCTCTGGCGACGAAGAATGATGGATCTTCTGATTCAGTAGAGCCAGTCGAAAGTGCTGCTAGGGAAAGGGAAAAAAACCAGAAACAAGTGATGAAGATTGGGGGGAGATGAAGGAAAGGGCGGTAAGCACCATTCGATTGAACCTTTCTAATGAGGTTCTACAGTATGTGGTGGATCTCAAGTCGGCGCCGCAAGTGTGGACGAAACTTAAGAGCATCTATATGACCAAGTCCCTGACGAACAAACTTTTTCTGAAAAAATAGTTATACTCTCTACAGATGGAGAAAGGCTCAGATTTGTTAGAACACATCAACAAATTCAATCAAATTCTGAGTAAACTTGCAAGTCTGGAGGTTTCAATGGATGATGAAGATAAAGCCCTATTACTGCTATCGTCGCTACCAGCATCTTATGATCATCTGGTGACGACATTCTTGTATGGAAAAGAGACGCTTGAGACAGATGAGGTCACTGCTGCTCTATTATCTAATGATACAAGAAAGAGGGTTAACAGTGCTACGGCACAGGGTGAAGGTCTCATCGGAAAAGTCAAGGAGTAAGAACGGAGAAGAACAATCCAGCGGGGATCCAAGAATAAGGGTCGATCGAAATCAAGAGGGGGTAAAACAAAATTATCTTGTTATTATTGCAAAAAGGAAGACCATTTGAAAAGAAACTGTTTTAAGAAAAAAGAAGACTTGAAGAAGCGCAAGAAAACTTCTAATCAAGCAAGTGTGGCTGATAGCTCAGACGGTGATGATGGAGATCTTCTCTCAATATCGTCAGGTAAGAATCAGTTCGTTGATTCATGGATTTTAGACTCTTGATGCTCTTATCACATGTGCCCAAATAATGAATGGTTTGATTCATACCAGTCATATAGTGGCAAATCTGTTCTAATGGGGAATGATGCGGTTTGCAAAACCATTGGAATAGGGACTATTAAAATCAAAATGTTTGATGGTATAGTCAGAACTTTGGTGGATGTAAGGCACGATCCAGATCTAAAGAAAAATTTGATATCTTTGGGTGCGCTTGATGTAAATGGCTGCAAGTATGCAGCAGCAGGTGGAGTTCTCAAAGTTATCAAGGGAGCTATGGTTGTCATGAAATGAGAGTTGACTGGAAGTTTATACAGGCTCATAGGGAGTACAATAACAGGTAGAGCATCTGTGACTACAGGTGCAGAGTTTGATACAGATAACACTCATCTGTGGCATATGCGGTTAGGGCATATGGGTGAAAGGGGTATGATGGAGCTTCATAAAAGGAAGCTGTTAAAAGATGTCAAAAGCTGCAAATTGAACTTCTGCAAATACTGCGTTTTCGGGAAACAGAGCAGGGTTAGTTTCAGAACTGCAAAGCATACAAGCAAGGACGTACTTGATTATGTACATAGCAATGTATGGGGTCCTGCACCGATCGAATCAAAAGGTGGAGCCGAATATTTTGTAACCTTCATTGATGATTACTCAAGGAACGTCTGGGTCTACTTCATGAAGCAGAAAAACAAAGTCTTCTCCAAATTCAAAGAGTGGAAGGTTGAAGTAGAAAGGCAAACAGGAAAGAAGCTAAAGTGCTTGAGAACAGACAACGGAGGGGATTACAGGTACACGCCATTCTTGGAACTATGTAGAGCTGAAGGGATCACACGTCACTTCACAATATCAGATACACCACAGCAAAACGGTGTAGCTGAGAGGATGAACAGGACACTTTTGGAAAGGGCTCAAAGTATGAGGCTGAATGCAGGGCTGAGTAAAAGTTTCTAGGCAGAAGTAGCTAATATTGTATGATATCTCATTAACGGGTCTCCATCTATAGACATTAAATGCAGAGTACCTGAGGAGGTATGGACAGGAAATTCGATTAACTATTCTGGTTTAAGAGTATTTGGTTGTCCAACTTATGTTCATGTACAAAGTGGACATCGTTCCAAGTTAGACTCAAAGTCTAAGCAGTGCATCTTTCTTGGCTATGAGAAAGGTGTGAAAGGATTCAAGCTATGAGATCCTTGTGACATTCCGAAATTTCCACCAATTGGAATTTATTGAATAATTGAGTTTTATGAAAATGTACTCGCAGTAAATTCTCGCCCGGAACTGATCATTCCTGGGAATGCTAACCATTAGGAAAAGGCTAATAGGGGAATTAAATTCGCGAGACTAAAGAAAATTCGATCGTGAATAGATTTCAACCATTAAATCGCATAAGTGATATTTTGAGCCACTATTGGCCGATCCAAGGATAGTTAGGGGTCAGTTCGCCACTGTCCTAGTAGTGGATCGCAGGTGGTTCCGTAGGACCACAAAACGACTTGATAAATGATTCCGAAATCATTCCGAACGATCGTACCCCTCGGATCAAGTGATTGATCTTCGCGATTTTAATGACAACCGAGGTCGTCACGCACCGAACGGACTTGCACGTGACTCAATTTAATATCAGTCACGAGTCGATTCTGCGAATTTCCCCAGCAAGCTGCTCGTTAGCTCAAGAAACGCTCGAGTTACGTTTAATAGAATTTAATTATTGAATTTTTGCCAAAATTGGACACCGGAAAATTAGGAAGTCGTGACAGAACGTTAGGACGACGTTGCATGTGACACGTGTCAATTTTTGGTGCATTCAAATCCTTCGGAAAAACTCTATTTTGATGAAAAACAGAGAATCGAACCATTTTACCCCTATAAGTTAATAAATTGCTAGTTTTGTTGGACAAGGGCATTTTGGTCATTTTAGGCCCTAAGTTGGATTTGACATAATTACCCTTGGATATTTTTAAGTAAGATTCGATCTGGGCCATTGATTTTAAGATTAGATCGAATCTTGACCGTTGGATCAAAAAGATTAGAGGACATTTAATCTTTGACCCTCTCTTTCTCTCCCCATTTTCCCCCATTCGGTAGCCCTCTCCCCTATGAAACCCCCCCTTCCACCATAGACTCTCTTTCTCTCTTTCTCCTTACCGATCGCCGCCCAAGCCACACCGTCGCCGCCCAAGCCGATCGCCGCCCGCCGGGAGTCGTACATCGTCGCCGCCGTCCCCGATTTAGTGCCACCGCTCTCCCTTCTAGCCGCGATAGTCTAGAACGCGGGTAAGTCACGTTCTAAACCCAATTTCGGATTTCAGGTATCGACGGACGATTTTGAGTGAAACCGGGCATAGGGTAGGTGTGGAATTGCATGATTTAGGAGTGGAAGTATGTGGTGGGCCTTAGAATCGAAATCGAAACTGGAAAATTTTTATTGGAAAATTGGGAATAATAGTGAGCTACGGGTACTGTTCACAAGCTGCGAATCACTGTTCACGAGCTGTGATTCACTGTTCACGAGGCTGTGATGCTTGGTTCAGAACGCAAATTGGATTTTTAGAACCGAGAATTTATGGCGAGAAAGTCTCGTGAAGGACCCGAATCGATTTGAGGCCATTTGGTTAGAGAAAAATAGCAATTTCAGTGTTTTACGTGCGTTTGAATTATAATTAGGTTGTGATGGTGAAGCTAAATGTGTGATTGTGCAATTTGTTGATTTAATTATGCCTGTTGGGTGCACGCGTGGGCCAGATTATTTTAATTATCAAAATTGGCCATGTTATATGCTGAATGAGCATGATTTGTGTATAATTATTGCGTGCACGGGTCACATGTGATTGACCTATTAAATGGCAAGTGATTGTTGCACGTGTAAAAGAATGAGAAATAGTGTGTGGTAAGGTATGCGAGACCGTGGGAATTGTGCCGTCCTAAGGCGTGTACGTTTACGCGGAACGATATCCGGTTTTTACCGGAGGACTGCCAGCTTGAGGCGTGTACTTCAACGCGGGTTGTGCAATAGATGATAGATGTTGAGCCTGAGGCGTGTACGTTTACGCAGGCAAAAAACATGGCCTGAGGCGTGTACTTCAACGCGGGCCGGAAGTGATGTGACGAATGATCACAGTGTACCTGAGGCGTGTACTTCAACGCGGGTCACAGGCGAGTGAAAGTGGAAAGTAAATGGTCGCAGTGTGCCTGAGACGTGTACTTTAACGCAGGTTACTGGCGAGGAATGTGAAAGTGGAAAATGAGAATGGAAGGGATAGTGGGATGAGAACGGTACATGCGCGTGATTACATACGATGTGACTGTGATTGAGTATGGGTATGCGCATGTTTGAGCCTGACCATATTAATTGATGTGCCTGCTTTGTGATTATTTGATGTACCTGCGATGTGATGGCTGGATGTATACGTATGCGCGTGTGTTTGTGAAATTGTTTGGAGGTTCGTGATAGCCTAAGTTGGATTTAGGGGTGAACTTACTGAGAAATGTTCTCACGGTTATTTCAACCAACATTTTCAGAACCCCGACTAGAGACATGAACCCTCCACCACCACTACCAGTACGTTTTGGATTATCAGTGCACACGGAGTACGAAGTAGCAGAGTATCTGATGGGTGTCGATCGGAAGGCCAAGCTTTTAACGAGAATCAATTTTGAGGACGAATGATAGGTCATCGATTTCTTTTGGTTTCGATAGTTTCAGTAAAATGTGCACTGATAGACTAAGGTTTGTAATATTGTATATAATTTGGAACAAGTTTCATTGAGAATTTAAATGTATATTCTCTCAATTCTCCCCAATTTATTTTGTCATGGTGTTTTCTGGTTTTCGTTGGTGCGATTAAAACTCTGATGTGTTTAGATGAGGTCGGCGACAACCTAGGACGTCACAACCGTTCGACCTGAAGCGGGATGTCGCGAGCTTGACGGAGGTTCGGGGAGTGACAATCCTAATGCACGAAAGACCGTGGTTAACAGAGACGTTGTCTTTAATGAATCTGACATGGTGAAGACAAATAACAGTTCACATGCAGATAGCAGAAGTGAAGAAAGATCTACTGTGCAGGTAGAGTCAAGTGTACCAAAAATAGCGGGAGGAAGGGAATCATCTAGTAACTCACCAGAATCACAGGAGACAGTAGAAGATACTTACACCATCACAGAAGGTAAAGGAAAATGTACTCACAAAGCACCTGTGAGATACAGGTTTGAGGATATAGTTGTTTATGCCCTCACAGTAGGTACAAGTGATCCATCTTCCTATCAGGATGTGATATCTAATGCTGATAGTGATAAATGGATGTCAGCTATGATGGAAGAAATGGAATCCTTACAGAAAAACAAGACTTGGAAGATTGTGGAGAAACCTAAAGGCCGAAAAATCATTGCGTGTAAATGGATCTTTCGCAAGAAAGAGGCAGTGTCTGAGAATGAGCAGATAAGGTACAAGGCTAGACTTGTAGCTAAAGGGTATGCACAGAAGGAAGGGGTAGATTATAATGAAATATTCTCTCCAGTAGTAAAGCAGACTTCCATTCGGGTTCTACTTGCCTTGGTAGCCATGTTTGATTTTGAGTTGGAGCAACTTGATGTGAAGACGGCGTTTCTTCATGGAGACTTGGAGGAATAGATTTTCATGGAGCAACCTAACGGGTTCAAAGTGCCAGGAAAGGAAGATCACGTTTGTCTGCTTAAGAAGTCGTTTTATGGCCTTAAACAATCTCTAAGACAGTGGTACAAGCGCTTTGACTCTTTTATAGTGAAAATTGGCTATTCGAGAAGTGAGTATGATTGCTGTGTTTATTTTAAAGTGTCAGATGATAATTCGATTATTCTTTTGATGCTTTATGTTGATGACATGCTCATTGCTGCTAAGAATATGTATGATATTATCTCTCTAAAGTCCTTGTTGAATAATGAGTTTGAGATGAAGGATCTTGGTGCTGCTAAGAGGATCCTTGGTATGGAAATTCATAGAGATAGAAGTGCAGGTAAACTCTTGGTATCTCAAAAGAAGTATGTTGAAAAGGTGCTTGAGCGTTTCAACATGAATAATGTTAAACCAGTAAGGACACTATTAGCTAGTCACTTCAAACTATCTGAACAGCAATACTCCACAAAACATAAGGAGATTGAGGAGATATCTCGAGTTCCCTATGCTAGCGCAGTTAGGAGTCTCATGTATGCTATGGTGTGTAACATGCCAGATTTATTTCATACAATCAGTGTTGTTAGCATATGCATGAGTAATCTAGGGAAGGAACATTGGA
Source organism: Syzygium aromaticum (assembly GCA_024500025.1). Classification (NCBI taxonomy): domain Eukaryota; kingdom Viridiplantae; phylum Streptophyta; class Magnoliopsida; order Myrtales; family Myrtaceae; genus Syzygium; species Syzygium aromaticum. Next base: position 913,435 of record CM044887.1, on the reverse strand, counting down.
ATGCAGTCAAGTGGATCTTTAGATATCTGAGCGGGACTGCAGATTTGGGTATTATGTTCAGTCGCAACGGAGGTTCGAAGGAGCTAGCGGGATATGTTGATTCAGACTTTGCTAGTGATCAAGACAAGAGGAGGTCTACTGCAGGATATGTCTTCACATTAGCTAGCGGACCTATCTCATGGAGGGCGATGCTCCAGTCCACAATTGCATTGTCTACTGCAGAGACAGAGTACATGGCAGTTATAGAAGCTGCTAAGGAAGAGCTCTGGTTGACTGGGTTGGTTCGTGAGTTGGGTTTAGAGCAAGGAGGTGCAGTGTTACATTGTCACAGTCAAAGTGCCATACATCTCGCCAAGAATCAAGTGTTTCGTGCAAGAACAAAGCATATAGATGTGAGGTTTCACAAAATCAGGGAGCTTGTGTCAGATGGCAACATTCACTTGAGGAAGATTCACACAAACAACAATCGTGCAGATTGTTTTACCAAGCCAGTCACTATTAAGAAGTTTGGGTCTTGTTTGGGCTCAATTAATATAACTCGCTGTTAAAGGTGAGGGATGCACTCAATGAGTGCGGGAGTGTACCTCTTATGGAAGTACGGGGATGAAGACATCTATATTTCATATTCTTTCGCAGGTGGCTTTACAGAATCCAAGCCAAGGTGGAGATTGTTGAGATTGATGTCTTGTATTCTGTTATCCAAGAAATTATGAGGCGGTTTCGAAAGGCCCCCTAACGACTAGACAACACGGGAGCCGCCAGAGGTGTTTTATATTCAGTCATATAATGATTTTTTTTTTTTTGGTAAAGGTAAGATTCAGTCATATAATGATTTATATGGGAAAAGTTAAATATTTTAGGCTATGTGAGCAATTTTGCAATTTGTGCCATGTAGGGTTTCACTATTTATAGCTAGGGCGAAACGGGGTCTCAAAAGAGAAGCAGGAGGTAAAAAAGAGTGGCTGTACACTTTTCTACATTATTAGTAAAACGGATCTCTTCTCCCCGTGAACGTAGGTAGGCGGAACATCTCCCCTGCTGAACCACGTAAATTCTTGTGTTGTGCGAATTTCCATTACTTTCTCGCATCGTTGATAGGATCGAATTCATATATATCCGACATCTAGGACAGCACTTGCTTAATATGTTTCCCATGATAGTAAGCATATTCTGGATCATGATTATCAAGGTGTTCGACTCTAGAAACAACTCGATTTCTCTGTATATGTCAAGGGAAAAAGAATGTTAACAAAAGACAGTGAGAGATGCAGGTTGAAGGAAATGCCCAAGTATATATGCCAGTGAATGTGCTTGTACCCCTATATACATTGTTTATGATATGTACTTACCCTTTCTTTTGGGTCCTTGGGAATATGTACTAGCACTATGATGCAGCGGTGGGTGATATAACCATCATAGCAAACAGATCGTCGTATATGGACTTCACAATCCCTTTCACAGAAACTGGAGTAGCGATGATTGTGCCTATTGAGACGTCACGAAGCACAAACATGTGGATATTTCTCCAGCCTCTCACAGTGGATTTGCGGTTAGTCATAGGCACTTTCTTTGTCTTCACTGGATGGGTAGTGTGGACAATTGAACACAATGACAACGATGAATTCAAGGGACCATTAGCTCAACAAATTGGGATAGTGATGTGGTATTCGTTCTCGACACTATTTTTTGCACGAAGTACGGGCTCTCTCTATGTGTTTTCAATGTTCAAGAGACCATGATCCCTTGGATATTTAGACCCTGCTGTACAATAACGGTGCGACTTGATAGAGTACGAGGCTAAATTGTCATCTCGTGATTTGCAGGGGAAAAATTGATTAGCAACTTGTCCAAAGTTGTGGTGATTGTATGGCTGTTTGTAGTTCTAATACTTACTTCCGGTTACACTGCAAGCCTGAGCTCAATGCTAACAGTTCATCAGCTTCAGTCCTTGCCAAAAGGCGAATCTATCGGTTTGCCTTTCAACAGTCCAGCTGATCAGACATTTCCGACCAATGTACCCTTCAAAAAGCACTCTTTTCACCCTTTGAAAAAGGTTGAAGATTATGCGAATGCTCTGAGGGATGGAAGCCAAAAAGGTGGTGTCTCAGCAATTATTGATGAAATTCCTTATGTAAAGCTCTTTCTTTCCAAGTACTCTGCTCAATACACCATGGTTGAGCCCTCACACTACGGCACCAAAGGATTTGGCTTTGTAAGATCTCTTTCTTTTTTCTCTGTACAGTTGAGTAATTATTTTGGGATCGATATAATTGATGATTCTAAGGCCTCTTATGCAGGCTTTTCCTAAGGGCTCACCTTTAGTCCCTGACATTTCCGCAGCAATAGCAAAAATGAGAGAAGATGGAAAACTTTACTTGATAAGCCAAAATTGGTTTCAAAATCGTTCTTTATTCACAAATCAAGATTCTGCAACAAAAGTTACCAGACTTGACTTATACAGCTTTTGCGGTCTCTTCCTTATCACAAGTATTACTTCATCTGTAGCTGCGGTAGTATCCTATCAATATATGAAGAAAGAATCAACGACTTCACAACATGAGGTTGCAGATAAACCTGTTGAAGAGAAGTTCTCCCCAGTGAGTGATATCCCATCGAGAAGAACCAGTTCGAGACACATCAAAAGATATTCCTATTGAATCGGAAGAAAGTGTGAGGTCCTTAACTGATGTAGATACCGACCAATATCATGGTGCTTACATGTGGCAACATACCAGGAACTTTGAAGCTTCTTAGGATTTTTCAACTGTAGGGATGAAGAGTCAAGTCTTGTTAGAACATTGAACATGTTTGAAATAAGATTAATTCCTCTTGTACGTTCTGCTTTATTTTAACTACTTCCACAAAATTAATAGTATGAAATGCCAATATTCTTATGCATGTTAAAGCTTTATTTTTCTCAATACAGGGGCAAAGAAATGACAAGAACATTCCTTATTGTTTTATCATTTCAATTGAGGCTTCATTTGTTTCACGGAAAACGACTTCTAGGGAAAAGTCTTCTGGATTTTCCGGCATTCGATTCATAGAAAATAAACTAGTTAAGGAAAATATTTTTCGTCAATAAAAAAACACCGTCAAATCAGATTTTCCATACCAAACTACGAAAAATATTTTCTAGTTCATTTTCAGGTTTCAACCAAAGACTGAAAAATATTGTCATTTTCTTGGAAAACGACTTTCTAGAAAACATTTTTCAAAAACATCATATTTTTCGTGAAATAAACGGACGCTAAGGGTTGATTTCTATTTAGCATTTAACAGAATAATCTAACATGAAAATTTTCTGCGTCCTATAACAGGCAAAAAGCCCACAAGACCAATCCAGTGGGGGTAAGGCCTCAACAATCTCAGAAATGGCATATCAATTGGGCAGAGTAAAGTGGCAGGCAATCTTATTTATACTGCAACCTATCACATTTTGGATACACGCAAATTAGTCATAACGGTACAATTTTCATTCTGCTCAAACTGAGATAATCAATGTTAAAATATATCTCGAGTTTGAGCACATTAGAGGAATCCCGACTCAAATAAAGTAGGGAGAAAAATATGGAAATTGTTTGTGTGTTGAAGTGACGATCAATAATGGAAAGTCAATTTTGGACCTTGTATTTGGTCACAAGTTTGTTGGAGCACATGGCAATTTCAGTATATGAATTGGAAGTCATTGTTCTCAAATTGGAAAGTCCAACGGGGACTTTGATTTGAACATTGACTCGGTCAACTTGGATTTTCTTATGCATATACACATGGACTTTGATTTGAGCATTGATTCGGTCAACATGGATTGATTCGGTCAACTTGGATTATCCTGCAAGTTGGGTTTCTTTTGTGGAACCAATTTTTCCCCGCAAGAATTGGTTGAAGCTCCGTTTCACCGAGTGCTTGGCAGTGGCTTATCTTCGTAGGTTTTGTCCAAGGAGTTTCGCCAAGAATTTGTGTGTTGAAAGCCAATTAAATCTTGTGGTAAAATTTGCTAATTCATTTGTGACATAGATGGGTAATTTCGTTTAAGAATTTATGGCTAAACATTGTCTGAATTATTAGGTGTAATTAGAGGTTAGAAAATATTGAGTATTTGAATGACTCGAATATGATTATAATCTCAATTATATTGTATGATCTCTATTGCAATTATGTGACGCTCTCCTCGTGTATGTAAGTCATATTTACCAACCACATAAATATAATGTCTGAATTATTTTTTTATTCTGTTATTTTATTATTCACTCACTTGTTTTCGTAAAAATTAGGATAACAAGTCGGTCAATCACTTAAATTAAGGTTGGTAATTTGATATGAGTTGGTAAATGTATACGTAGGTGAGTTAGGCAAAAAAAAATAAGTTATTTGAAAGTTTAGTAATTTCAAAGAACTATATAAATGTTGGTAAAGAACTCAATAAGAGTGGATAACCTAAAATAACTTAGTAATTTAATTGTAGAAAAATTGGCTAGTCACTTAAATTAATGTTGGTAATTTCATATAAGAAAGACAAATATAAAAAGTTGGTAAATTTCGCAATAAAAGTTGATAAGTTATTAGAGAAGTTGGAAATTGACAAAAAATCAAATAAGCGTCGGTAAGTTCGTATGAAAGTTGGTAAATTACTAACAAGTCTCTTGAGAAATTACAATTTTCTACTCACAATTTTTTGCCATCAATATTAGAAACTTACAATTCTCTATAGAAATTATCAACTACAAAATAGTTATGTTGGAAGCAGGAAAGTTTTTGATTTTGATAAGAGGGCAAACATAGATTTAAACTTCGTTTGTTTCGCGGAAAATAAATAATTTAAAATATTTTTTTCTAAAAATGATTGCTTATATAGAACAATACATAATTTCATTGTCCACGAAAATATTTAGACATAAATTGTGATCGATAATAGAAGCGTTTTTTGTTAGCTAACTTTTTCAAGCGATTATTTTTAAAAAAATATTTTTCAAATTATTTATTTTTCGTGAAACAAACAGAGGCTTAATTGAGCTAAAGAGATAGACAAGAAAAGTTAGCCACGACAATTAGTGAAATCTAAAGTGTTAAGAGTAATGCTAGACATTTAACTTAATAAAAAATGGCGTGGCAGACTTTAATTAAGCTTTCAAACAACTAAACCATCGAGACCTTGAAGAAAATTCTCCAACTTGACTTCATATATTTCGAAGAGTACTTGCTGGAAACGTAAGACTGAACTTTTCAGAAGATGACTTAATTATCAACATTACCATCCTCAAAACTTGCTGGAGATATTAGGCTCCAAACTTTGCAGCATATGCAGCTAACAATGAAGTCGAAGAGAATGGCACGCATCTTCATCTTGTCGGCGATCTTACACGCCTTCCGTTCCATCGGTTGGTTGGTGGCACAAAACACTCATCATCTTCATGATCGTCCCATTCGTGTTGGCGTGATTCTTGATATGGAGTCACCGGTTGGGGAGATGGCCCAACAGTGCATGACCTGGCTATTGCTGACTTGAATGCCTCGGCCTCGCACATTAATACTCACCTGACGTTAGTTCTGCATCCTAGGAATTCCATGGGACAGCCTCTCAAAGCTCTATCTTCGGGTGAGTTCTCATCGATTCTCCGCTGCTGTCATTCTTTGCAGGTACCCGCGCACAATCCATGCAAACCGGGTAAAAAGAAATTATACTGCGTGTTCATTCTGCCGCTAAATAAACCCAATCACGGTGCTGAAAAGAATGAAGAGGTTCACAGTCACATATTAGTATGTAAAAAGGTGACCAACGGCTTGTATGAGGTAGCAAATATTTTCATTTGTGAGTAGGCGCTTATCTAAACGAGAGAGGACTTGCCATCCAGTACTTGTGATTATATTTGATCTGTTTATTGCCATTGGAGCAGCTGTGGAGCTTCTGGAGAATGAACAAGTTGAGGCACTGATAAGCCCACATACATCTGAAGGAGCCGAGCTTCTGGCAGAATTGGGAGACGGAGTTCCTATCATTTCCTTTTCTGCTAGTGGCCCTTTCTTGTCCAGTGATAAAAATCCAAACTTTATCCGAATGACAACTAATGATAACTTTCAGGTTGGAGCCATTGCCGCTCTAGTTCAAGAATTCGGGTGGAGAGAATTGGTTATAATACATGAGGACAGTTCTTATGGAAACAGAATCATACCCGATCTTCTTCTCACATTAGCAGAAGGTAATGCTCTTGTAGCACATCGAACTGCCATTCCACCGCAAGCCAGGGATATATATGTGGAAGCCCAACTCTATAACCTGATGGCTGTGTCTGCCAATATATTCATTGTCCACATGTCTGCTTCCCTCGCATCTCGGTTTTTCTTGAAGGTTAACGAGTTAGGAATGATGAGTGCAGATTATGGTTGGATTGTGACTGATGGGATAGTAAACAACCTGCCTGTGATGGATCAGTCGGTTTTAGACTCGATGCAAGGAGTAGTAGGAATTAGACCTTATATTCCACCCTCAGAGCGGCTTCGCAACTTCTCATTGATGTGGAGGAACAGCTTTTTCAGAAACCAGCATCGTCAAATTCCTGATATAAATGTATACTGCTCATGGGCATATGATTCTGTCTGGGCTTTAGCCAAAGCAGCACATCATTTAGGTCCTATAACTTCGATGCAGAAGGATGATTCTGCAAATAAGCTTCGTCATCTAGCTGCCAATCCCTTGAGACCAACAGGATCCGATCTAGTCCGCACGATTCTACGTGGCAAGTTCACAGGTTTAAGTGGGGAAATTCAACTTAAGAATGGGAAGCTGCAACAACCAGTAGCATTTGAAATAGTGAATATTGTCGGAAGAGTCGAGAGAATCGGTTTTGGACCCAAAGTAATGGGATAACGCGAGGGTTAAATAGGTCTAGTGTTGCAACTCAATCAATCTCTGTGAAAGAAATGGGCTCTACTTTATGGCCTGGATCATCCTTGGCTATACCAAAAGGTCAACGGGTTATGCCAAAGGCTGGGAAGAGATTGAGAATCGTAGTTCCAGATAGAATAGGTTTTAAAGAATTGGTGGGAGTGGAACACGATCCCAAGACAAATTGGACAACGGTAACGGGATTTTGCATAGATGTGTTCAAGGCTGCAATCGATTTGTTGCCCTATGAAGTAAAATTTGACTTCATTCCGTCCAGAAGCTCTTATGACGATACGATATACCAAGTATATCTTCAGGTGATCTTCAATGAACCCAGTATTCCTTGAGGATTGTCTTTTTTTTCAAGTGTGTGCAACCAAAAATGACATCTTCTGCTTCCATGCAAGAATGACACCAGATAAGTAGCACGTCCAAGTACATAAACATTACATTTGGTTTATTTAACAAAAGAGGTTAAAATTAATAGACAAAACTTGTAGTCCATCCATTCTTCCCCTTTCAATATTCATTTACAGTTTATTATGTGGAAATAAATAGCCAGTCTGAGATGCAGCAGAGGCAAGATGAATTTCTATATACATAATTAAATAACTGTGCATGCAAAAATAACAACTTCTTGGAGCCAAATTTCTTTCACATGGTTACTCTTAAACAGTACTTGTTTAATATGTTTCGCATTATACTGAGCATAGTCTGGATCGTGGTTATCAAATTGTTGATACCGGAAACGACTTGATATTTTATTATATAGATCCGGGGGAACAGAATGTCAACAAAAGAAATTGAATGACGCACTGTTAAGGAAGTGCTGAAGTGTATTTGCAAGTATATGTGCTTGTATGCTTATATGCATTGCTCACGATATGTACTTACCATGTCTTTGGGTCCTTGGGAATGTGCACCATCAATATGATGCAGCGGTGGGTGATATAACCATCATAGCAGATAGATCGTTGTATGTGGACTTCACAATGCCTTTCACAGAAGCTGGAGTAGGGATGATTGTGCCTATTGATACATCGCGAAGCACAATCATGTGGATATTTCTACAACCTTTTACGGTGGATCTATGGTTAGTCATAGGCACTTTCTTTGTCTTCACAGGATGGGTGGTGTGAATAATTGAGCACAATGACAACAGTGAGTTCAAGGGACCATTAGCTCATCAAATTGGGACAGTGATGTGGTATTCGTTCTCGACACTAGTTTTTCCACAATGTACGAACTCCCTCAATATGTTTTCAGTGTTCATATCCTGCTTTAAAATTTCTTATGATGAGTGGATTAACTGAGTACAAGATCAAGGTTTCTCCAGCAATACGGTCCTTAGAATTAAACCCAAATTTCAGGGCAAGAAGAAGCAAAATAATACCCATTGATAGTAGGCAGAAGGGATAAGCCCCATCGTTTCTAGCGGATATTTACACTCTACTGTACAATAAAAGTGTGTTGAGTTAGCAAGAAGCTAAATTGTCATCTCATGAATTGCAGGGGAAAAATTAATCAGCAGCTTGTGCAAAGTTGTGGTGATTGTATGGCTGTTTGGAGTTCTAATACTTACTTCCAGTTACACTGCAAACCTGAGCTCAATGCTAACAGTTCATCAGCTTCAGTCCTTGCCAAAGAGCAAATCTGTCGGTGTCCCTTTCAATAGTGCACTTAATCAGCCAGTTCTGATCAATCTATCCTCCAAAGAAACCCCTTTTCCCCTTTTGCAAACGGCTGAAGATTATGTAAATGCTCTGAGAGATGGAAGCCGGAATGGTGGCATCTCAGCAATTATTGATGAAATTCCATATGTAAAGCTCTTTCTTTCCAAGTACTCTGCTCAATACACAATGGTTGAGCCCTTATACAACAGCTCCAGTGGATTTGGATTTGTAGGTCTCTTTCTTTTTTCTCTATAAAGTTGAATGAACCTATTAGGGTCAGATCCAATTAATGATTCTTAGGCCCTTTTATGCAGGCTTTTCCTAAGGGGTCACCTTCAGTCCCTGACATTTCTGCATCAATAGCAAAATTGAGAGCAGATGGAAAGCTTTACTTGATAGGCCAAAATTGGTTTCAAAATCATTCCTTATTCACAAATCAGGATTCTGCAACAGAAGTTGCTAGACTTGACTTACACAGCTTTCGCGGTCTCTTTCTTATCACAGGCATCACTTCAGTTGTAGCTGTGATAGTATCCTATAAATTTACAAAGAAGAAATCAACTGCGCAACAACATGAGGCTGCTGATCAACCTGTTAAAGAGAAGGTCTCACCAGTTAGGGATATCCCATCAAGAAGAACCAGTTACACACACATCAGAAGTTATTCCTGTTGAATTAGAACAAAGTGTCAGGTCCTCAAATGATGCAGATATCGATTAACATCGCAGTGCTTATATGTGGCAACATGCGAGGAACTTTGAAGCTTCTTAGGATTTTCTAGCTGTAGGATGAAGAGTGAACTATTGCTAGAACTTTGAAGATGTTTGAAATAAGAATATGTTAATCTTGCATCTTTTGCTCTATTATTTAATACTTCTGCAAAATTAACCAAAAGAGATGCCAACGTTCTTATTTAGATTTGCATTGAAGCGACATATCCTTATTGTTTTATCATTTCAACGAAGGGTTGCTTTCTTTTTAGTAAACATTTATGAGACCAATCTAACAAGAGAATTTTATGCATCCTATACCAGACGAAAAGCCTACAAGACCAATCCAGTGGGTAAGCCCTTAACAATCTCAGAAATGGCAAGTCAGTTGGAACAATGTAAGGTCACAGGCGATCTTATTAATACTGCAACCTATCACATTTTGTTTACACAGTACAATCCTGTTTTTGCTCAAACTAAGATAGCTAGGACAACAAAATGCTGAAACTTCTGCAAAGTACCTTCACAGTCAATGCAATTCTGAGCAAAATTGATAAATTGTAATTCAAAGCCACTGCCAATTCTAAATGTGCTGCAGCAAAATGGAATCTACCATTCTCAACTGAATGAACCCATCTCTCTGTCCGACCAAAAAAAAAGAAACCCATCTCTCTGAAAGATTAACCATGCCAGCATATCTCTTGCTAGTATGAGTAGTTGAACCATTGCCTACCAAGACAAGAAAGAAGCATCTAAATCAGCTTCTCAAAATGCTAGTTTCATTTGGCCTATTAAAAAACCCTTTTAGGCATCCTTACCAAGAATACCAGCTTTCTTCTAAGCAGAATCATCTCTCAAGATATCACAAATACAATCCACAAATTTAACACGCAAGTCTTACCAAGAAAAAGAAGCAAACACCCAATATCGTTTGTTTCAAATTTCTCCATCTGCATTTGTAGTCAAAAGTTGGCCAAGGGTAGTGGGAATTGAATCATTCGTGCTCCTTTGCCAATCTGCAGATACCCAATATCATTCAATTCGATTTTCTCCATCTCTGCAGATTGGCAGAGAGACAAATGATTTAATTCCCATTTCCCTTGGCCAACTTTTGACAACAAATGCACCATTTGCTAAGAACCTGAGAATTACAGTGCGAGAACTCAATCCAGTCTAAACTTAAGAGAAGAAGACAAGGTCATGGAAAACCACCGGGAAGTACAAAAGATGCAATTTATCAAAACCGATGCAGGTAAAGGCAAAATATCATCACAAGAATCTTTTACTAAAGGCAGCAATTGCCCAACAAATTCACAATTTGCAATGAAAAGATACTTATATTCAGAATTCACAATAGTTAAAGAGATACCAGAGATTAGAGGTCTCTATCTACTGCACACAATAACTGTAGTTATCACCACCCAATGCATATGGCAAAACGGTTGAGGTTAACTTTAAGTGCTTTGGGCAGTGTGGATTTTGAAAACTCCAAAATCCACAAGATTGAGCATTTCACCCAAAAGTAACCAAACTTTCTTGGAATGGGGAGTTCTTTTCTTAGAATGACCTTGTACCCTAAACTTTCCCAAGTACTAATAAAAACAAAATGAATACAATTATAAGTAAATTACATGATTTGAAAGCTCCAAAATTCACAAGATCAAGCATTTGACCCAAAAGAAGCCAAACTTTCTTGGAATGGCAAGTTTTTTCTCTAGAATGAAGTCATGGCCCTCAGCTTGTGCTCTAAACTTTTCAAAGTACTAATAGAATTAAAATAAACACAATTATAAGTCAATTAAATGATTTGGAAGCTCCAAGATGTTGCACATTATGACACTGTAGAGAAAGCATACAAGACTAGTTATTCTATCATGTTTAATTTAAGACACGTTGAATATGTCAAATTTTAACTATCTTTTTGCCAAAAGAAAATAATAAAAGATAAGCATAACTTAATGAATAGAACCTTCCAACTAGTTGGTAATTAGCGAGAAGAAGCTCTTCATTGATAGGTAACAAGTGACGAAAGGCTTGTTGAAAAACTTGTCATCAGTTGATAACTGATTGCTCGTGATTTATGTCATTCCCCATGATAATAATTAAGAAGCCTTATAAGTACTGTCAATCCATTGTCCATCCAAATGTGCAGCAGCAGAGAGAGAGATAGGGAGGAGATCAAAGCAAAAATGGAAGTTAACATAGACAACAGGATCGATGAGTGACGGTTTGTGACGTCAGCAGAAGACCATCAAAGGGAAGTGCGCCCTCAACGCACTCTCGTATCATGACAAACTCACAAGCTTTTGGCTTTTTGTTCTTTTACCTGGATAGTTGTTATTATCTCTGTTCTTATTCGGCTACTTGAAGGTGAATTCCTCGTTGATGTTCTATCTAGTTCTGTTCACAGGAGAATTCCTTTTTCAATGTTCTATTAACTTAATTTATCCCATATGATTTCATATTAGGCCACAAAACCTGGATAAAATGTCTCTCATTTTTTAAGTATGAGAGACGATAGTAATTCTCAAAACTAGACGACTAAGAAAGAATGGATCTGGGCACAGAATACGTCAACCAGTTTTGTGTACTAAAAACGATGGACAACAATAAACGTACATCGAACCAACCATCCTTTAAGCAATTGGTTCCGTGGAAACATGCTTTGGACTAGGATGAGTAAAACAAGTTTGGTAGACAACTCATCAAACTGAGAATGTTGTTGTCATTCTTAAAAGACCAGTAGACACCCGAATATACTTCAGTTGGCAAAAAGGATCAAAGCAAGCAACTTCATTTTCCACTTCAGTAGAGTAAAGTCTGACCAAAACTGTGTCAGTTTTACCTCTGGCAGAAGCTCAGACTGTACAGACAGGGACCAAGAGTTATCTGCAAACCCCAGAAATTCCCTCTCTGGTTATCACATATTCACAAGATGTATCAGGGATGTGAGGGGCAAAGAGCAAATGGAGTCTTCTCCTTGTTCCGCAATGCATCCGTTCACAACCACACTCATCCCTCATGTCATTCACTGTACTAACAATCTCTTCATCCCTCGACAAAAACACCCTCGAGTTCACACAATTCGCCCACGCCAGACCCAGCGCGGCACAAACCCGTCTCCCGGATGATTCCAAGCACCCCAAGTTCCCAATCCTCAGCCCGTTAATCCCCTCATTGGGAGCGACCACATCGACCACCTGATTCGTCACCACAACCGCGACATCAAACTTCTCGGCCAACAACTTCAGTCTCCCCGAGATCTTGAAAAACATGGACGACCTCCGTTTGAGATCAAGCGGGTTATTGTCGAACTCCGACCGGAACAAAGCCGCTATCGAGTCGATAACGATGAGCCGAACGGGGAACTGGCCCTTGAAGTTCTCCACGAAGGATTCCATCCTGGGCATTACGTCAAGCAGGTGGTCCGCGGACTGCAGAGGGTGCACGAAGATGTACTCCAAGGGGTCGTGGCGGGGGCCGAGGGGGCGGGCGCGGGAGAGCTGGCGTAGGCGGCGGAGGGGGAAGGGGAATTCGGAGTGGAGGTAGAGGGAGGAGGCGGAGAGGCCGCCGCGGGAGGGCGGGAGCTGGGCGGAGAGGAGGAGCTGGAGGCAGAGCTGGGTCTTGCCGCAGCCGCTCTCGGCGGCGACCTCGGTGACGGAGCGGCAGGGGACGCCACCGCCGAGGCAGCGGTCGAGGACGGGGCAGCCGGTGGTGCACTTCGGGGCGGGCCGGGGACGGCGGAGGAGGTTCTCCGGCGTCATTGTTTCGCTGCTACGAAAGATTTACGGCGTATGTTCATGTCTCGAACATGAGATACGAAATCTTCCTTAAGCATGGGACTTTATGCTAAGGTCTGTGTTTATTCAAATTAATCAAAAATTTCGGAGCTTTGCGCACTTAAATTTTCTTTAAGCCTAGCAAATTTAAATATATATTTTTTTAAGTACGAATGTTAGCACGAATGCTTAGGTTCGATTTTCCTCGTGAGTTTTTGAAATTTCGATGATATATTAAAATTTTGATCGCAAAATGTGAAAAGTTGCCCTTTTGCTTTCGGCTAGGCTGTGAGATGAGCCCAAATAAAGGTTGGTCATTCGAAGTTAGTTGGTAAGGTAATCGAATAAGAGTTGGCAAGTCACTCGAATAAAGATTTTGGTAAATTCCTATGAGAGTTGGTAAATTTAAGATGCCGATAGAAAAGACAAATAAAAGCTTGCGAAGTATTAAAAGGTGGTTAATAATTTTCGAACTGTCTAAAAAGTCAGTACTTTTATTGAAGTGTTTGTAAGTCGCCAAGTTATCGAGAATCAGGAGATGAGCGATTTGCTTTACTAATAATTTCGGACACCTACCATTTCTTTTAGAAATTTACAGACATGTTCTTTTTCAAGCGAAGCGATAGAATCATCCGGTCCATGTGTATATAGTTGCTTTGTTTTTTTTTTAGAAATAAATTAATTAAAAGTCCTAAAACTTATCACGAAAGTATAATTAAGTCCTTGCGTTAACACCATCAATTTGGCTAACAGAATGTGTTGATGTGGTATTTTAAAATTATTTTCTCTCTCCTATGTGGCATTTTTATTAATTTTTTCTTTAAATTTTATCAAATTAGATTAAGAAACTCGAAAAGGCTAAAATTTTATTTAAAAAAATAAAGAGAGAGAATGGCAAGGGCCAGTGGCGTGCCGCCACCACCCATCGCCCTACTGGCCTTGGGCGAGGGTGGTCAGCTCGCTAGCCCTAGGCAAGGGCTAATGAGGCTCGCCCAAGTTTGCCTCACCCAAATTTGGTCACCTAGTCCAAATCTAGCGAGGGTTGCCAGGCCCCATCGAGGGTCAGTGCCCATATTTGGGCAACCCTCACAGACCCTCACCTGGGGTTGATAAGGCCTTGCTTAGGTATGGTGAATCGGCCACCCTCACCTGGGGCCGGTGACCTTCGTCGGCCTCTCTAGTGATGGGCGACGGTGGCACCCCACCAGCCCCCTGCCATCCTGTCTATTTTTTTCCATATTTTTTTAAATTTTATTTTAGCCTTTGTAGTTTTTTAATCTTTTTTAAATAAGATTTTAAGAATAATAACAAAAAAAAAATTCTACGTAGAAGAGAGAAAAAAATTTTAAAAGGCCACATTAGCTTTTTCCTTTAATCAAATTGATCAAGTGGTGAGAAGAAAGATTGGGTATCTCATTCCGCTAAGCATGGTTCCAAATAACTAAATAATAATAACGAGATTATTCAAAAAACCGCACTGTAGCTAAATTAATTAGAGAAAACTTTTTTAATTAATAGAGGCATTTGGGTTTAGTTTGAATGCAATCTCTTTCGGAAGGAGGATGCCATGTCCATTCCTTGATTAGATCTTCCGAGGCCCCACAAGAAATGCTCAGAATTTGCTCTCATCTTCTTCTTGTTGAGGAGTCATACTCAGAAACCTTCTTTAACTTCTCACATTTCGAAAAGTAATTCACATTCGTCGACGGACTAAATTAAGTTATCTTGCGAAGAAAATGCCGAGGCCATCTAGTTGTTTAACGCCTAATCGCCGAGCCATAGGAACCCTCGATTCTTTTTATTGACCTATATATGTCCCCAGATTAAATTTCGCAAGCAACACATCTATTACATTAGGGTGCAATAGATGATCCACGAATTGACAAATGATGGATCGATTGACATCCTTGTCGATCACGCCCGGTTCTGGTCGATCATGCCTGTTTCCTTAAGAAGAACGCGGTGGACCAATGACACTTTGGACACGAACCTTTTCATGCGTAGGTCGAGGAGTGAAGGACGTGGCAGATCTAACATCAAATCTACATGTAATGGTCATTACAAGTCCAGATTTAGCTCTATATTGTATTAACTACGAAACATTATTTTACAAACGGGCTTATATCACCAGATATGGACGGGCGATAATGCTCGAAATTCTCGTCATCTTATGCCCGTCATTTTGCACGAGGATTTGGTCTTTAGCCGCCTAGACATCCTGTTTTGTTATCTCTAGCTCCTGCCATTTCGCTCTCCCTCCATACATCACGACACAATCCATCGTGATCTGCGCCTGCGATCGATAGGACATGTCTGCATGTGACAAATCGAAATCTAGTCAATCTCTAGGGCGAGGCTTTGTAATAATAACAGGAACTGGGAAGAACTATGAGCAAGAGGGGCATAGGGTCTTTGGATTCTACACACGAAAGTTTACAAGAAAACAACCGTCTCCTGTAGCCTTTGCAAAAGGGCCAAAAAAAGTTGTTAAACCCTAGCTCTCTCGATCGGGGTACGCGGTCTTGGATTCTACGCACAAAAGTCGGTCATTTTTGGGTTTCGTCGGTGATGGTTTAGATCGATGCTGCTCATGTTTATGCTGGCGCTACCCTTGTTCTGATTTGGCAATGTTTAGTAAATTCGATTTGATGTCCTTTTCGTCTAATCCTTCTCAAGGATCGCTCATGAATATTCTAGGAATAATTACCAAAAATAATCATACACATATTACATGGATGTCAATTCAGTTCTAAACTTTTTAATTTAATCAATTTTATCATGAATCTTTTGATAATTTGTCAATATAATTATTCCGGTCAATTTCGATCGATAACTGCTGGCATGGACGCCGGCCGTCCTACATGGCACAACCAACGATAACATGAACGATTTTATTGAATTTTTTTTATAATTTTTCTGAATTTTTTCCTTTTTTTCTTTGTCTTTTTTTTTTTTCCTTCTTTCCCTGTTGGGTGCCATAACCGACGAACTGCCATAATCGAGGGCCAACGAGGTCGAGATCTAGTGAGGGACAAACTCTCCCGAAACTATCGAGGTCAACCCTTGTCGGCTTTATGCAAGTTAGGGTTAACAACTTTTTTTGCCCTTTTGCAATTGATCTGGCAAGGGCAACTATAAAAAATTTTAAAACACAAAAAAATTATTTACGTCAACGTCAGTCGTGCTATGTAGGATGATCGGTATCCACGTCAGCCATTGCCAGCTAAAATTGGCTGAAATGACTACATTGGCAAATCGTTAAAAAGTTAAAGACTAAATTGATAAAATTAAAAGGTTCAAAATCGAATTGGCATCCAATATGTTCGTAACTTTTTTTAGTAATTTTCCCAATATTCTAAATACCTCCATACGCTCTTGCCGAAGTAAGTTTGTCATTGTTTCACAGACCTAGGTTCGCACTTTTAGGTCCAGCAAATAAATTAATGAGGTAAATCGAGCCCGATCAATGAGGAAATTAAGAGATAAATAATGTAACGAAGAAAAATTATTAGATTTCACGTCAGATGCTCTGGTCATGTAAAATATTTTTAACACAAATAATCGCACGATAGAAACTCTCATCTACTAATGGAACGAAATCACTTATCAAAAGTAAAAGAAAACTTTATACTTGTCATTGTCTGAGTCATGCTTGTGTTTGCTTCAATGCATGGTTCTTCTGATCGGGCAATCCTTCGACGAGCACGTAGTTACAAACATGTAAGTGACAAATAAGTGACGACTATACTATAATTTATATATTGACGGATATTATCGAAACCATAGTGTTGCATCATCATCCACCCAGAAATTACAAGGAACCCAAAAAGAAGTACCAACTAATATGACTACCGATGAAGCCGACACATGAATAGAAAAGAAAATCTATCCCACGTCAGCTTCGGGGATCCTCATGATGTTGCTGCTATCTCCTTCCTACAGTTTCTTCAGCCAAGCCTAGCTCCCCCAATAACATCATCGACCTTGTTCTTCAACCTTCGCTGTCCTCTTGCCTTCCCTTCTACGTCAAGTCTGCGCTCTCCCTCCATCGCCATTCTCTCCTCCAAGAAAAAACCAAGACTTGCTTTTCCCTAGCTGGCCGGTGACTGCTCGTTTCGCCTTTTTCGCTGCTGTCGTATGAATCGGAGGAGAGAAGCCAAGCAGGATCGCCACAAAACCAGAAAACTAAGACAGTCACGTTGTATCTGTCACTTTTAATGGTGTAAGCATCAACATTTCGATTCGAGATTCGAAAGCATATCTTCTTTGAATGTACTGCACATATCATATCATACGTTCTTTTGTCTTACAGAAATTAGTTTCGCTCTCCACAGTTACGAAACTGCTTGAAAATTCAGTACAATGAGAAATTGTTCAATCCTATGCGGGTAGGGGAGATGTGTAGCACGTCAACAAGCTAATATTCTGAAAATATGGATTATGTGTACTACGTTTATACTATAGGATGTGAGAAAGGATAATTAGCCGGCAATAAATACGAGCACTCAGAAGTTTAGCCAATATCACTTCAATTTTGCGCTACGTATTTTTGCCAACGCTGCGTCTGTCCCAAAGACGCGGTCACGGCGACGCTTGCATGACCCTTGCAACTCAGCGCTCTCAACACCTTCCACGTCACCTTCCCGCCGCTGCCGGTGCTTGCCTGAGTTTTCCCCTCGCCGGAGTCACCCGGCGCTGGGAACAGCATTGCCGATGGGCTCTGCCGGAACTGCCGGCTCTTCATGTCCCGGAGTTCCATCTCTGCCGGCAACTTCACCTGCCCGAAAGTGAGCACGTACCACCGCGGCCTCGATGCAGTAGTCCTCTTTGCCAGTGAATCCGATCTCGCTACGCTTCTTGCCAGCGAATTCCTCGTCGACTCATGCGAATGAAGCACCAGAGGCGACTGATTTGGCTTCGGCTTGCTGTAATCAAGAGACTTGCAATTCCTGGTGAGGTTCAACTTGGCACTGTTCGAGCTGGCCACGGAGCTCTGCAACTTGGACAGCGACTCCGATCGCCGCCAGAACGCAAGTTTTAGCTCGCTTTCTTCTCCGTTCGCTGTTGCCTGGGGAGTCGTCTTCGTCAGAGTTTGCTTGGAGGAGAAAGGCGCTAGCCTGCCGCAGACGATGACCTCGTCCGCGTAGCACATGTCAGAGCTGAAGTCGCTGAAGAACTCGAAGAACTCTGGCACGTCGGACGTCGATTGGTGGTGGTAGGTGGGGAAGTCGCCGGAAGTCTCTGCTTCAGGTTCGTCGTGGAGTGGGAGGTCGCAGAGAGAGAGCGCCTCCTCCGCTTCTTCTGGGTCGTCTGGTAGAAGAAGTTGATGTTCTGCCATGGAAGAGAGAGAGAGAGAGAGAGAGAGAGAGAGAGAGAGAGAGAGAGAGAGAAGAGGGAAGAGGGAAGAGGGAAGTGAAAGGGGATGATAGGGAATGAGATCAATGGAGAATTTAAGATTATAAAGAGGTGAGTTTTGAAGAGGTAGAGAGGTACAGTGTATGGTTAATTGGTTATGCCATTGGAGGTGATAACCAATTCAGAATTGAGAGACAGAGAGAGAGAGAGATACGTTGGGCAAGGAAGGGTATTTTGTCTGATATACGCAGAACATAATTTAGTTGCTCTTGGGCTTATCATAATGCAATGCCATACCTAGTTCCTAGCGGAAACTTCTGCTTGAGCTTATAATGTCTAGGGTGAGATTGTCTGGACTAATGGCTATTCTCTTTGGCCCTTTCGTTGTCAATGGTTTCTAGAAGGAGGATAGAGAGAGAGAGAGAGAGAGAGAGAGAGAGAGAGAGAGAGAGAGTATGCGTTTAGACCTAGTAACTAATGGTATAAAAAAAAGCCACAGAGTACCAATATTCATCGTATAAGGAAGTGTTTAATCAGGCAAAAGAAATACCATCCTGCACATCACCTGGTAAAGTATCTTAGGAACTCATTTACAATTGTAACTTCAATTTTAACTGTGAAAGCAAGGTGAAAATGGTTTGAGCCGATATGGAAGAATGATGACTTTCTTGCCGCATGAATCACAAGTGTCTCCAACCATCTCCTTGCTCAAAAACATGCTCGGTTTTAGGTATGGTGCGCGAATCTAACCTAGGATGAAACCTGAAACTACAACATCAGGAAGAAAAACTTTTACAGCAATTACACTGTATAATAGAGAATTGGAGCATTTCATTGTTTGTGATGTCCTGAACATGGCATGCACATTGATGAGATCCATACGTGCCAATTGCTCTCACGCAAAACATAATTCTTTTTCCATGTAGATGCAATGCATGAACAAGTCAAGGCTAACATTCTGAGCAAGAACGACACAGTAGTTCTTTGCACGAAATCAGCAAAGAACTTGACTTGTTCAAGCATCGCGGTTCAACCAACTTAAATCAATAGAAGCGCGTGGACTCCTTTGTGGGCATCAATATCAGCTTTGCCCGTTTTGATGTTAGCGGTTAAACGTCCTTTTCGCAAGTAGGGTTTCATGTAGGTCAAGTTGCTGACTTGACTAATTAACACACGCTAGTGGCTCATACCGCAAAAGAATTGGTCCCCCCTGATGCGTATAGTCGAGTGGCAGAATCTCCATCCTTAGTTTCTTCACAAAGGGGCAAATCTTGATGCAACCTCGTGAGGTTGTTTTACTGTTTCATTAAGGGATCGGCAGAGATTCTTGTCTGGTCCACGAAGCGTCTGAAAGTGCATTGCAGGTATCGCCTAATGGCACAAAAGGGGGACACAACTTTCTGGTTCATCATCTCGCCATGTCCTTTGACAAAGCAGAGGAAATGATCCGATCAAATCAAGATGAATGAATGGAAAATCTCCAAGAAATCTATGTATTCGAAGGTACAAGATGGGTGCCTAACATATCATCCATTTGGTATGAGAGAGAGAGGGTCTTTGATTCTGATTTGGTTGTTGCCTAGCTACTTTCCAGCTGCTCTACGTAAAGTCAACGCTCTCGTCTTTCTTGCTCCTGAAGTGCAAGATAGGAATTTGTAAGTTTAAGGTTAAATTTTAGGTGGCCTGAGCACTTTTTGTACCATATGATCCCTCACAGTGAATCATATGACTACTGTCCAAGCAGGAGACAGTTAGCTATTAACGGACGGACTATGAGAGTGTGATATAAAGTTAGAGTTATCGATGATGGCTATGCGAATAACGAATGTACTTATCTTTTTATATTTCGTTTCTTGATATGCGATATGGTTCTAATATATTTTTATCAACGAGAACGGATGACTAGGTAGTTAGGAGGCAAGAGCGAAGTTGTCTGTCATAAGTGTTGTCCTACCTTAAAGGGGATTTACTTAATTAAGCCACACATTCACTTAAAAGCTAAGTGTAAACCTTATTTAATGGATATTGATTTTCATAAGTGACCTATTGGAAGGAACAGGGTTTGACAAGACACGTTTATGGCTTCAATAGTCAACTTTCTTATACAAGCACAATGGTCCTTCCAATTGCATGCTATGCCGGCAAGGTTTACAATGCTATTAAGAGCCTACTTCGGACCTCTATTTGTAGTATTTTTTTACTATAAAGTCTTTGACATTCAATATGGTATGCGGAAATAACAAGACGCCTTAATAAATGCTCTTTACTTATTATTGGAAATAAGGTAAGGTGTTTGAATGAAGAGGGTGGGGCGAATCACGTTGAAAAAACCTGTTTAACTTTCTAGAAGGAGGAAGACCCCTGAATAGATGCAGGCATGTCTAGGGAAAAAGACAATTTACCTCTCGAGAATTAAAAAAAAAAGATTACAATATTCTATGCCTAGTTAAATTTGAGGGAAAAGATTAATCTTATCTTGGTGCTTAGAAAAATTCATTAGAGAAAGAACAATACAAGAACTACGATATTCCTGCTTGTTAAGGATAATGGCACAAATCAAGGAATCAAAATCAAATCAAATCACACAAATGCTAAAGTCAAGGAAGAATCTCACGTAACAAGCAAGTGATAAGATTAAGGGATTGTAAATTCAATTTGATTGATTCTAATGGCTTGCAATCTCTTGTATAAATACATGTACTCAGCGCATGAAAACTATATCAGTTGCATAAAATCTTTTCTTCATAATTCTCTCGATTCTCTTAAACTTTGTACTGCTAATGGGAAGATGTGTTTCTTCACATAGACATGATCGGTTGACTTCTTGTCTTTTGCTTTTTCTTTTTCTCATTTGATGGTGCGAGGATTATTACAAGTTGTTTTAGATCAACTTGGTCATTGTTCGGCGGTCGCATGCATGATCGCATCTAAGAATACACCAGTTAGGATATTTGTGTTTTCTTCTAGCATTAAAGAATAAGAATTTTTTTGTAGGGCAATGTACAATTAGTATTTTATGCTTTTTTTGCTTCGTGGGAAATATTCCATTAAAAATTTTTTTTCTCATTTTCTAACGTTAGGATTACTTAAAATGAGTCAATGAAAAATCTTTTCATAGTTAACACAAAATCTATGTTTAAATTCTGGAAATTGATTTCCTTCCTTAAAAATCAGATATTAAATTTTAAAATACGGCTAAATATTGGCGCTTAGATTAGAGACCTCGGCACTTGAGTAGGGGGACCCCGAAGTCTTTGGCATTCAGTATGGTAGGCGAAAATGACAACACGCCTTAATAAATGCCCTTTTTTCTTGTGGAAACTAAGGTAAGCTGTTTGCATTGAGAGGGTTGACGAATAATGTTGGAAAATCTGTTCACTTTCTAGAAGGAGAAAGACCTTGTCAATTGATGCAGGCCGGCTTAGAGAAAAAGACAATTTATCTCTAGAAACTAATCTTATTTCAGTGTTGAAAAAAATTCCTTATGGAAGAACAATACAAGAACCAGGATAGACCCACAATTCTTCACATAGATATGATCGGTCGACTTGTCATCTTTTTCTTTTTCTTTTTCTTTTTTTCATTTGATGGGCCTAGGGTTATAATAAGTTGTTTGAAATTAACTTGGACATAGTTCGGCGGTCGCATGGTTGATCGCAAATAAGGATACACGACTTGGGATATTTTTATGTTAATTCTGGCATTAAATAGTGGATTTTTTTTTTGTAGGGCAATGTATTGTGTTGATTAGTATTTTAGTAAAGCTTTGTTTCTTTAGCGAAAAATATTCTATCAAAAAATATTTTTCTAATTATATTACTTAAGAAAATGAGCCGACGGAAAATCTTTTCATATTTAACGGAAAATCTATACTTAAATTTAAGAAAATAGTTTTCTCTTTTAAAATATTAGAATTTATTATTTGAAATATGACTAGAGATCAACAGTTGAACTAGAGATCTCAGCAATCACGCACAGGAACCCTGGCACTTGTGCCAATCCTTGGTGGAGTCCCAAAGGCCGAGCCTAGGACTCTCAAAGCCGAGCTTGAGACCCAATGCCCATGCCCCGAGTCCTTGACCACCTTTGCCTGCTATGGACTTCCATGCACAAGTCACTAGTGCTCGACCCTAATTCCTTTCGCGGCCGGGCCTAGATCCATAAAGGTTGGGCTCGAGATCCATATGTGCGTGCTTAGGTCACCGGTGTCCTTGCCTAGGGACACGACTCCCATGTTCAAGTCACCAGCACTCGAGCCTAGGTTCGTCCCAATAGCTAATCATGAGAAACCTCAATTCCTACAACCAGAACCCCAGCGCCTGGGTCAGGGGAGCCTAGTGGTTGGATCGGAGTCCCCCGAGGTTGAGGCCTAGTCCCGACATCGAGCTAGGATCCTCCGTACTAAAACTATCAAAATGGCTTACAAACCTATATTTTAATTATATTTCATAAATAAGTCACTTCAAACTTAAGATGTGGCCATAATAGGTTCTAAAAACAAACCAACTAGATGTGAGTCTAGGTTGGTTTAAAACAAATCCAATTTCAACCCAAAAAAATAATCGGCTGAAGAAAAATAAAAATAAAAAACCTTTTTCTTCTTTAATTGTAAAAAAAGCCTTCTCCTCTTTTTAAAAGGTTAATACCATGAGAAACCCAAACCGGTACATATGTGACAAATTTACCATAAACTAATTTTTTTAACTATCAAAAGCCTTAAAATGGAAAATTTGTGATAAATTTACCCTTTGTTAAACCGGATTAATGCCACCAAAAATCAAAAATTGGTAAACTTATTATAAACGGAGGGCAAAACCCCAAACCGGTATATTCATTAATTGCTACGTACATGCCATCCAACGCAAAAATCTGACGGTAAAATTTAACGAAAACTAACATAGGGTCACAGGTGTACCGGCTCGGGACTTTTTTTATAGTCAAAAAATTAATTTTAAGTAAATTGATTATAAGTGTACCAATTTGAGATTTGCGGCGGTGTTAGCCCTAACAAATATTGATTTCACCAACATCATCATCGTTGAGCAGCCCAACAGCGAAAAATTGAAAGTAAAGCCCAACCCAACTTCATCTCCTCAGCCAGCGGAACGAATGAGGGTGGAAAGCAGAGCTCCAAAACCCTAACGTAGCCTGAAAACCCCCCGGCCATTGGGAAGCGGAGCTGCAAAGCGGAGAGGAAAGCCGACGGGGGTAAAAGATCGCGCCTTTCCATTCCCTGCGAGCCCCCAGAAGAAGCCGCTGCTTCTTTCTCTTCCGATGGCCGTGAGTACTTCGATTCGCTTCGTGAATCCCTTCTCTCTTTCTTCGTTTCTTTCTCTAGTGCGGACTCATGTTGCGTGCATTTTGGTGGGTCTCTGTTTCGACTTCGTGCATTCGAGGTTGGATGTATATTGCATCTAAGGCTGTAGTGTAATGGGTATTGGTTGGTCCTTTTCATGGTGAAAGCTTCCACTTTCTTTGGGAAATTTCTGCGATCTTTTTAGTAGAATTGGAGGCCTTAAACCGTGCTGGAATTGAAAACGCTAGTCAGTTTTCAGCTGTTTCTATGAAGAAATTTTGTTTTTTTTCAACACTCGGAACGCTTGATCTTTTGTGTGGGAATTGAATAGCTGTTTCGAAGAGACGGAGTGATGCAGTAGGATAAGGAAAGTAGGTCCTTCAAATCTTGGTCCATGTGATTTCTCTTTTACTTTTCGGAGGAGTATGTATATGGCTGTTTAAGTAGGTTTCCTCTCAATTGCGCGCACCCATATAGTCTGTAGTCGCATGGTTCATCTCTAATATAGTATATGTTTGCCCCCTTCTCTCTCTGGATTAAAATTTGTACTTTAAGATTCATAAATGCTCGAATGGAGAATAATGAGGATAGAAATTGCCGCCTTTGTTAAGTAAAGTAAAAAAAAAAAAAATGCTGTTTGTTTCCACGTTATGTTGAATTCGCTTCTTCCATTTCGAGGCGCTTCCACTGATACCATACTTCCCGACATCGTCAATCAAGTGTGGCTGAACTTTTGGAATTGATGGCTACTGTATTCATCCGCTTTATATCTGGTTTTCCTTACACTGCAGACTATTCCAGTTAATCCTAAACCTTTCTTGAACAACTTGACTGGGAAGCCAGTCATCGTAAAGCTTAAGTGGGGCATGGAATACAAAGGTAATTCCAGCAATCTTCTTAACTTTTCCGATTGGAAACTTCATCACTATGCACTTCCTGCAATAAATATATGATGGGCTTCTTTAGCTGCAATCAGTGATGTAAGTGTGCCTTTTGTTGACTAACCTACTATGATTTCGATTATATGTTTTGTAGGTTTTCTTGTCTCAGTGGATTCCTACATGAATTTGCAGGTTTGTCCTTTCTGACTGATCTGCAAATACATTCTTTTATGATGGTTGACTATCCAGTTTACTTCATGGGCTTGGTAGCTCTTACTGGTAATTATCAATGGTTCGGAAGGAATTCTTAATCTGAAAACTTGTGCAGCTTGCCAACACAGAAGAATACATTGATGGACAATTCACTGGAAGTCTGGGAGAGATTCTGATCAGGTAACTCCCCAACATGCTGGAGAAAAGAAGTCTTCGTCATTCTTTATGGCAAGCTTAAGTTTGTTATATTTTATGTCTGTCCTGAGCAAGAACGAGAGATTGCAGTGACAGTAAAACCGATCTCTTGATGAGTGATTTTGTTTGTCGTTCGCTGTGGCCTTTGCATGCTTTAGTAGTCCTCCTTTTGCTTGGTGTTGCATGTGGATCCTTTAGGGTGGTCAACATATACTCTTGTTTTGTTCTACTTGGGTAAGCTGGGGACTTATATAATTGTAAATATTGTTGTTTCTGAGTTTTCTCATGGACTAAGCTCAGTGTTCAGAAGCTTCACTTCTTTTATATACCCTCGCTCCCTCTTTGCAGATGTAACAATGTCCTGTATCTTCGAGGCGTCCCAGAGGATGAAGATCTTGAAGATGCAAACCAGGACTAATTGTGATTTGGCTTCAAATATCGAACGTAAAGGTCTATGCGGTCTGCATTCTGAGTGAAGCTGACTGTGATGCGTCCAAGAAAACTGTAATCATCAAAAACAAGAGCTGGATTTCGCATTTTATTTGTGTGTCTTTTCCGGAGATACATTTGTTTGTCCAAAACTCCCAAAATCATCCATGGCTTTGTATCTGAATTTGGTGGGACTACTTGTGTTAACCTGAATTTGACTAGATTGTAGCTTCCAAATACGTTGGGCTTTCAGATCACTGCAATACAAGGTTATTATATCTGCAGATCATGTGTTCCATGTATCTTGTCTTGCAAGGCAATTACTCAATCTTCACTGCAAACCTCGGTCAGACAATTGGACGGTGGAATCTGGTGACATGATTAAAGTTTTCTTGCGCTAGAAGGCGACTTTATAAATTCGCAATTCATACTCCGCCGAGTACCCGATATGGAAATGACTGCTCTGAAGATCTCTACTCTAAAACTCGTTACATTTGCCTTATCAGGACACTTTGTGCTTGAGAGATCGAATCGTGCTATTTCTTGGCCACTCCATCTTGAGACGGTTTCTGCTGGAGCTCTGAAAAACTGGCAATTTCCTGGCTGTTTTCTTTGGAGTTAGGATGGGGTTGGGGATTTCGCTCATCTTATTCCCATCGGTATGGTATGGCTTCTATTGCGTCAGTTTCTTTACTAAAAACATGAGGAGATTTCATTCTTCTTTTCAAGTAATCCCCGTTTTTAATTGTCAAAAAGATGAGTTTTGTTCAAAGCCCTGACATGAGGATTACAGGAGAGAACAGAAATCCAATGCAACCGAACTTCTCAGCTCACAAGTCACAAAACACACCAGATCAAGGCAAATACAATCAAGTATAATTGTATGGAAAACCGCATTGACTGTCATTTTAACCTCTTTCAGGGATTATGCAATGAAAATTTGAGGATACAATTACACAAACTAATGTCTAAATTGTCATTATCAATGTGTATGCGTAAAACTACGGCGATAAATAGCACTTTATATATCAGAAGACTAAAAAGAATTACATAATAAGCTTGCTATGACTACCACGTGATTTGAGTGGTCCAACAGTAGGTTTCAGTGTGTGACCTTACAATTAATTTCTCCCAACTCCTGTCACATGTACCCCGACGAAATGTTGTGTACTTTTATTTTCTCTGTCCCCCTCTCTTCAAAATGGCTTAACAGAGGAGGTGTGCGTGTCACCACACGTCACGCAGATACCTACCGTTCATTTGCAAATTTTTCACCATACTCTCGGTTTTTGAGCTGTCAAGAGATCCCTGAGACGCATATGAAAAAAAAATAGAAACATGTCATGGCAAAGCTGTAGCGGAAACCTTATCAAAAGCATGAGCAAAACACAATCGGATGAACAAAATTGAGCTGGTGAACTTGAATCCAGTTGAATCAAAGCATGACGACATACAGAGAATTGAATCTATTAAACGCTGACAAGAGCATGCACACGAGTACACAAATTAAAAGGATGTGGTTGGTTATCGTAATAGTTTGAACTCTAATGCCGTGCCAATTTAATTAAGGCGAAAACTCATCAGATTGCGAGATCCCGCTCTCTAACGCGAGAGCATGCGCACAAATATTTAAATTGCAACGACACATAATTGGCCTTTGCAACTTATAACACCTTTTCACTTTAATACCATGCCATGCCAATTAAGTAAGGTAGGTGGAATTAGCCACTAAGTATGACATTTCAGTCATACCTGCTCTTGAACAATCGTGTGCAAAGTTCTGTGAACGTCCCTAGCCATGCCTTTGGCATCACCACAAACATATAAGTAGCCTCCCTCGGAGATTATTTTCCAAACATCCGAAGCCTGAGATACAATGAAAACCATTGAGAGCCAGTTGATGGAAGTTGAATAAAGAGGATGAGCTAGAAGCAAGCAAACAATGACCAATACCTTCTTTAACATTTTGTGTTGCACGTATTCCTTGGTTGGTCCCTCACGCGAGAAGGCTACAAGAAGCTCAGACAGTGCACCAGCTTTAACAAAGTTGTTCAGTTCATCTTCATAAATGAAATCCTGCAATAGGAAGACCGAATTAGATGCTCACAGTCGCATCATTTAAAATATTTACCAAACTGCCCCCAAATCTATCTAAACATCAACAGAGAAATAGGAAATAACCTACCAGTCTGTGGTTTCTGCACCCAAAAAATAGTATAGATGGTCCAAGTTCCACTCCAGCTTCTTTCAGAGCTAACCTTTCCTGAGACAGATTATCTTGGTGATATCAGGAGCTTGAATAGAGAGGAGATCATGATACAAAACTGAATAAAGACTTGTGCTGAACCTGTAGGAAACCCCTAAAAGGTGCTAATCCAGTGCCTGGCCCAATCATGATAATGGGTACTTTAGAATCTGTAGGAAGTTTGAAGTTCGATTGCCTCGCAAAAATAGGAGCCCAACTGCATTGATCACTCTCATCCAATGGCACAGCATTCTGAAAAGAGGGGGAATAATTTATTAAAATTTTAATAATACAAAGAATACATGTAATCTTCATATCACTCCCCAACTTAAAAAAGGAAAACAAGGAATCCGCAGAAGCCAAGATGGACAAACCACATAATTTACCCATTCAAAATTAAGCATCCTCGTACGCTTGTATTCAACAAAAGCTTGATAACTTTCAGTTTCTTAAGTCCTACTAGCAAAAATTGTCCAACTATTCTACTTCCTTTACACAGAAAAGAGAATAATTAGAAGGGAAGTAACAATCATTTTAAATACCTTCATCCAAGTTGAACAGACTCCTTTGTGAGTCCTTCCAGTAGGTGTTTCTCCATAAACTAGTGCACAGGTAACATGAATTCTAGAGGGCGCCATCCTGGAAATTTAAAATCGACATTCTAAGTTCAGCAAGTCAAATACGATTTTGTAAATAGTAGAAAGAAAATTAGTAAGTACTCAAAATCTATGAATCTTAAAGGCCATTTTACAATCTTAATTTTGTGATGTTACAAAGAGAAGTTCTCTTCTTAGTGATTTAAGAAAACTGTCATTTATGCATTTCAAGCAAGCATCAAGCTCCAAGAAGGAGGGAGCATAGTATACCAGCATGTCTGAAGCTCTCAACTTGCAAACCTCTCTTTAAAGTACGTCTTTAGATCCGGCTTAATGAAGGAGAAGGGAAAATAGAGAGTAATATGTAAGCGTAGAATCACCTAGGAGAGGAGGAGATTGAGTAAAATCTGGGTTGCAGCCGCGGAGCGACTCCTGCAAAGAAGACACCAAGGGGCGGTTTTGCAGAAGGGAACTCGGCCATGACTTCAAGGAGGCTTCTTTGGCTTGCGACTACCCACTGTGCATATTCATCCTGTCACATTTACAAAAGTAGTCCGAGTCAAATTCTACTTTTGTTACAGAGAAACAATAGATGTACTAAGAACAATTACTCAGTCTTGTATACCAAATGGTATGTAAAAGTTTCCATTGATGAATTGAATGAAGCTAACAGCCATGTCTTGAGCCCCGCATATTTCATTAGCCATTTAAATACCTCCAAGTGTAATTCATGCCATTTAATAAGATCTAGCACCGCCTGTACTATTATTATACAAAATACTACCACAATATGATGGAGGTAGAAACATTTAAATAATCTGCAAATCGGACCTTCCCAGCGGGCGATGCGAGATATCTCAGTCGATCAGCCTCATTTGGATCAGAAGCATGAGCTGCTAATGCAAGCAAAGCAGACTGAAACCACATCCACAACACAGTTAATCATCGGTACGTGTGAAAACATTATGACATAATATGAACCATTATACCGTGGACTGACCTTTTTCGGTGAATTCAAGAGATCTGCATATTTAGATAAGGCTGTTCTCAATGTACATGGTGGGAATGGAGGAGGCAATGAGCCACCACTCAGTGGCGTACCATCCTCCTTATCGGTGTGGATGGAGAAATAAGTCTCGGGTGGCACACCCAATAAATTCAATGCTTCATCAACAGTTTCCATTAGATTCTCACAGTAAACACCAACATGATCCCCAGTCTCATATCTGGAGAAAAAGCAAGCATGAGAGGAAGGAAAATCTATAATGTCTCACACAAGAAATCTACAAAAAAAATCAGACTTATTGACGCAAGCGGCAAGAACGAAGACACATATTAGAAACAACACCATTGGCAACTTACGCAACTCCAGTCCCGGCAATGTCAAATTCCAAATGAATGCAGGATCGATCAGATTCGGGAGTGTGGAGTTCTCTCCTTAGGGCAACATTAGCCCTTCATGCAAAAGAAAAGGCAAATAAGAGGGTAAAAACAATGAAATAACCAAGAAGCCAGAGGAAAGTGGCAACATGCATTCTCAAAAGGCACTTATTTCTCTACCTGCATGGGTGTTGAGCATCGATAATGGCATTACCATTGGCACTGCTTAAGCTTTTCTCCAGAGCCGGTGTATCCATAGGGTCCTGATACACAACCCTATATTCCAATACAGCAGCAGTATAAGGAGTAGAAGCACTTGGAGCATCATCCTCATCCCGTAGCAAATTATCCAACTCCGGCCACACCAACTCCCGCCTATCGCATTGACAACCAAACAATTATGAGCTCTCATAGTACTGATCGGCCTATACATATTTGAGCTATGAATTAAACCAAGCATATGCCGAGACACTTACCATGCACTGAAGTCATCCTCGATGCATTGATCATCATCCCCAAGACCCACTGGCACGAGACGCTTCGCACCTGCAGAGCCACAAACCGGCAGAGAGAAAGCAATGAGAACTAGAACAGACCACCTTGTCAAGATGGCTAATGCTTGCTTGGGACGCACTATATTGCTTTCCCACCTATTTATTTCCTGCAAGTGCTACTCTCTAGTAGCACTCGGTGTAGAGCAACATGAATGAGGATAGGTGTGGACTTGCATAGCCTACTCTATGACATCATCAACAAACAAATCTATAGGTAAACCAATCCATTTGTTTTCTTCCCTCTATATTTTCTAAGCATCTATACGTAACGTAAATTGTCTAGCATTTCTGAGTGAAGATGACAAATAAATAACTGACCAATGCCACAGATATGATTGACCAATAAAACAATTTCAGAATCCCAATTGTGTTAGAAAAGAAATAAAACAAAGTTACCACGATAATATAAAAAAGTAAAAATAGAAGTTGATACATGTTCCTTCTGTATGAAATTAAGCAACCATAACCATAGAGGTTTGTTTTGCATTTTGAGAGAGCCCAGAGTTCCAGTCAAGAATCAACTTAAAGTCTAGAGCAAGAATAGGAATGTATGAAGCAGGTTCAAATACCTTGCTCAACAAGGGCATCATCAACCACCTTGGCAACCTATGTCAGGAAAGCATAAATTAAGCTAACGTGGGAAGGTGAAGACTGCGTATAAATCAAACCCAAGGTTCTCCATCTTATATGGACATCAGGAAAAAACACAGATTGCTAAATACTTGATTGGGTTTGAGTCGGACCTTGTTAAAATGCTCATACTGCCTGTTGCCAAGGCCAAACACTCCATATTGCAGGTTTTGAAGCCATTCTCCTCTCTCTTTCCCCTAATAACCACATTTTCGTGCAATCAAGAAATGAGCCAAACTCTAGTCCTCACAACAAACAGAGAGTTGATCAATTTGAGTTTGTCCAATTTACCTCTGTAAACCACTTATAGAACCTTGCTGCATTATCAGTTGGCTCACCATCTCCGTATCTACACCAGCGTTGAAAGTAAGACGACATTGGGGGAGGGAAAAAAAATACAAAAGTAAGGAATTGATGAAACCAGTCGATGATATCTCATTCCAAGTAAATAAAAGCTCACGTGGCCAGAAAGAAAATGGCCAGAGTCTCCTTCTTCAGCTTTTCCTCATACTCGTCATCATCGGCGGCGTAATCATCCTAATTCCAAACACAAACACTCTCAAGAATCACATCAAGTATCCCGAGTCGCAAATTATCATCATCTATT
This sequence comes from Syzygium aromaticum, assembly GCA_024500025.1. Classification (NCBI taxonomy): domain Eukaryota; kingdom Viridiplantae; phylum Streptophyta; class Magnoliopsida; order Myrtales; family Myrtaceae; genus Syzygium; species Syzygium aromaticum. Next base: position 882,009 of record CM044887.1, on the reverse strand, counting down.
CCTCGCAATCGAAACCAGAACACCAATCGAAGAGACAAGTCAACTTTACCATGTCAACAACTTTAAACGCCGCCTTATCATATCTAGCTTTAGCTTCTTCAGCCATTGCCTACAGCCCAAGAACCACAGACCAACATCAAAACACGACCACGCCAATCAAACTACAAAAAGCACGGATATCCACATAATTTCCACGCTGCAATTAAGCTCACGAATAAGATCGGCGCCATCAGTACACAGACTACACACACCTTAGCGAAACCTTCGGCCGTACCAGTCTGGGTACCGAAAAAGATGGTGACTTTCTTTTTACCGTCGTCAATCTCGGACTCGGGCTCCTTGACAATCAGGGGCTTGGGCGGCTCGAAGGATCTCGGCTTCTGGCCGCCGGATCGGCGCCAGAAGAACACCACGACGCACCCGATCAAGACCGCGAGGGAGGTGGTCAGGATCATCGCCAGCTCCTTGTTCGCGAGGAGAAGGGCGGCCAGCTCGGCGGCGGGCTCCGATGAGGCACTGGGGCGGTCCATGTCGGATCAAACGGGCCGGCCCCCACAACAGTCCGACGGGACCCGAAGGCGGCGGCGGCGGCGATGGGGTCTTCGCCGGAGGGTGGCGACCGGCGACGAGGCGCTCGGGGGAAAGTAACCGGGACCCAGATCGTGAATGGGGGCGTAGAATAATGGGTCGTCGCCGGTTTCCGGAGGGAGAGGAGAGTTGCAGAGTTGCAGAGGAGTCTTCTCCCTCTCTCTCTCTCTCTCTCCTCTCTTCTCTCTCTCTCCAACCACAACCCACCAAACCTATCGCCACAGAAGAGTAATTTAGTCAATGCACCTAAAATGATTATCTCTTTCCTTTTTCTTCTGTTTTTCCATCCCCCCTCCTTTCCGGCGGACGCTGAATGTACCGTGTCCCACGTATATTGCTCGTGTTGTTCTTGCACTTTCTATTGTGATGTTACATGAACAGTTTTCAGCTTTCGTTGAGAAAATAGAAGCTCAGCTTTCTTGATCTAAAGTTTTGACTCAATGCATGCGGGTGATCAGTTCCGGTCCAGTCCGGTCTCACTCAGAAATTGAGAACTGGACCAAAGGGTCCGTTTCTCTAGTTTCGAAACAGGGACAGATCTGAAGGTCCCCGAAACCGATCATTTTAAGCACCTCATTTTAATCGGCGTCATCAATAGTATCTTTTTATTCCGGTCGCCAAGCGAAAAGATTTTACACATATTAGCTCGTCTCCGGAGCTTCATCGCACGGAAATTTAAAAAAGGAGGCGAGCATGGATTAGGACAGGAAAACCAATCAATATGAAATATCTATAGTATTGTTTTGGTTTCATGGAATTCTGAATTGATGATAGAACCAGTCGAGCTGATGGGAAGCTCATGTTCTACCGATATGGGGACCGTTTGAGGCAATTGACCTAAACTCAAAGTTCAAGACGGACAACTCCTCAAAAAAATCGAATGAAAAAAAACCTAGTTGGTTCTGTTTTTAGTAAGAGACAAATTTAAGCGAAGTCCGCCAAGTTCCACGTGAATTAGGCCGATTAGAAAATAGAGGAGAGGGAAAGACTAAAGAAGAGACATGAGCGTCGTGGGCGAATTCTGAAAAACCAAAAGAGGAGAGCAAGTAGAAGTATATGCGAGGAATTTTAGATCGTCGGGTTTACATTTAAAAAATAAAAAATAATAATAATCAGTCTCGGTGGTCCGATTCTCCCTTGGAATTGAGAAATGGACTGCTTAATCACCGGTTCAGCTTTTAGGAACCGGGAGCCGGACCGGCATCCTTGAAAACCGGATCAAATCAGCCAGTCTAGTCCGGGCGGTTCCCAATTTTGTCTGCCGGATTTGCTTGCGCCTAGTTTTGAGTTTGATAAAAGATTATTTCAATGTTGAAATCTCCTCTGTATAAAGCTTATACAGAGCATTAGTATGGCAACCTGTGACTGTCTAACGTCAAATTGAATGTGTGATAACTTCACTGCTGAGATGCACAGGTTGCTTCTCGAACTCTGCAAACTATAGCATGTCGAAAGATCACGTGTTAGGCCGTTCATACATAACGGGCACACGTGTTTTTGTACAAATTAGTCTTTTAATGAAAGGAAATATTTTGATTTTGGTATCGATTATGTTTAACCATTTGTTTAACCCACTTTGGAAGACGAGAGTTTACTGCCCATTATCTTGATTTTGCCAGAGATGAATGGGCATTTGACACAAACAGTCTCTGAATTTTTATTTAATATGTAATGTGATCCATAAATTTTTAATTTATTCAATATAGCCTTTAAAATTTTTAATTTATTCAATGTCATACCTGAACTTTTGATATATGCTCAATATATTTCTGAACTTTTGGAATGACTACGTTGAATATTTCCATATAGTTCAGGGACTACATTGAACATGTTCCAAAAATCCATGAACCATATTGTACAAATTAAAAGTTTAGGGACCACGTTGAACATTAGGCTAAAGTTTAAAAATTATATTGAATAAATTAAAAATTCAGAGATCACGTTACATTTTGAATCAAAGATTATTTATGTAATTATCTTATTAAAAAAAGGGTGATTAATTCACAAATGAGCAACTTTGTGCTTGTCCTTTTCATTTGGGACAAGTTTAATTAGGAGAAAGTTCTTGGACCGAGGCCGAATTGGAAGAATGTTGACCTTGCTCTTGCTCAGGTGGACTTTTTAGTCTCATTAGCGTTCGGACAAGACAAGGTGAAAGTTCCCCCTTTGTTTTTCCCTTTTAAAGGGGGTCGTCAATTCTCGTGATGTGTCGTGGATTGGTCTAAGTGTTCAGATGGTGATACAATGTTTAAATATTAAATTATTTAATAATTTTAGATTTTAAAATAGATGGCAACGATTTTATAAAATCTCACATAAAATCTTATAAAATCAGAGCAGATGAAGTCCCGTGTTAAAAATCTTATCGGGCTCCATGACCAGATTAAGCGTGTGAGCCGAAGCAATACTATTTTTAAATATTAGACAGTGCATTCATCTAACATATTGAGCTTTCACAACGATATTTGCTCCTCATTTTCTGTGCCTTTTAGATCACGGTCCATAGCTCTTTTAAGTCAATAGAACCTCTCAGGATCACGCGAATCATCTCATCGTTGAGCACGTCGGGAGAAGCACAAGTAGTACCTCGTCGAAGAGGTGAATTCCTCGAAGCTACCATCGATACCTCGTCCGAGGGTTTTCTGAATACCGTCTCGCTACTCTCTAGTGAAAGGGGATTATTGCGAACCGTCGACTTATCAATGATTATCACGCATAACTCCATGCTCTGGGGAATTGCCGGAGAAAATTGAGCAGACGCGCCGTCCGTATCCAGGACCTGCACAAGAACGATGACGGCTTTCGCCGCCCCGTGAATGGACTCGCGGGAATACGGATAGATATATGAGAAGATCGAACCATTTTTTTTTTACCGGACATCGACGGACGTGGGTGGCATTCAGCCAAAGTTCCAAGCGTATGTCAACTGCTGAGGCCGGGACGAGTTCCAAACACGAAGGACTAGTCGATCGTGACATATCCATTTCTGCCCTGGACCGGGAAGGTGTCGGAGAAACACTGGGACGTGCGCGCATGTGATCCTCCATTAAAAGAACAGCTCAAAAGCGAACTTGCGGGGGGACGAAGATGATGACATTTGCGTGATCTATTTATAGTAGCAGATCCGTCGTATCGTATAGGGACGGGAGCGTGTTTTAAGCTGCAAACTGTGCTTTGTTATTTGCATTCTAATATTTGCTTTCTTCCGCGGTTTTATTTTCGAATTCGCTAGGCGTGAAAGCTTTCTATGTACCTACCTCTCGAGTATTATTATGAGAAATGAATGGAATCTTTCTTTCGACAGAAAAAAGAAAGAAGAGGAAAGATTGTAGCAATGTCGCGAGGGAAGGATGGTGAGCTCTCTCGTTCCGGAATCGACGAATCCAAAAGAGCCTACTTAACGGCAAAGCCAGCTTCAATTCGCCAGTGAAGAAGCTACCCGCTTTCAAATTATATGAACATTGATTGATTAATTGGCGTGAGCGGCGTTTCGTGCTTTCGCGCACTAGTACGAATGCGCTCAACGTGCCGAGCGTTCTCCATGTCATTAATCGAATAATTCGATTAGCAACAGGAATTTGGAAAATCTAGGTGAATCGCTTTCTTTTTTTTGAAGAATCAATGGCCGCTCGAATTGGTGAAGCTACTATACTTGCTTCGGATGTGCTGGGTTGCTTGTGGCTGGGGACATTTGGAAAAGAAGAAATCAAGGCTTAGAAGTTTGACTCCGTTTTGGCATAATCTTTTGAAAAAGGGTCACGAGAAAACCGAAAAAAAAAAAGATCAATTATAAAGCAGAGCTAGATTTTAGCTCCGTTTGTTTCGCGAAAAAGAAGCAATTTAAATAAATATTTTTCTAAAGATATTCACCCGTGTCGCTTACAAAAACCGGCGAGCGAAAAGAAAAAATTCCATCGTCCATGAAATTGTTTACGAAAATATTTAGAACGGGCAAAGCAAAATGCCATCCATAGCTATGTTTGTGCTCTTAATCGGCATCCTATTATTTTGTGCTCAGGTTTTTTTCGAGTGCTCATGACCGGCGCACGCCGTTCCTTGGTCGGTACCGTCTGGCCGCCATTGGCAAATCCTTCAAGCCACGGCCTCATAATATGACGTGAAGAAGTTTTGATCACTTTTGAAGCGTGGGCGATCCTGGCATCTCAACCCACGAAAGGGATCTGCAACCCCCGCAGTAATTCGCGGAAATACCCTAATTGATGACTGGCTCGTTACTCGATCATCCCGTGCGGTCTTCTCGTCGAATGCGAAACACCTTTTAGCACCCTGCTCGAATGCAATTGAGGTTTTAAACTTTCGAGAAGCGCGATCTAATTCTAAACCTTACCAACAATTCCCATTGGTCAAGTCGTACATGATTTGTGGCTAAAGGAATTCCGCCGGGCGCTCGGGGGGAGGGGGAGGGGGGGGGATGACGCCTTAGGTCGGGGGATTCGATCTCCATGAGCGCTGTACACGCATGTACACTATCAAAGGAAGCGAGACCCCCCCCAAAAAAAAAGGGAAAAAGAAAAAGAAGAAGGGCCGGACGGAGTTAACAGGACGGCGTGACTGTACTTATTGAAAGTTTTAGGACTCAATTGCAGTTATTTTCTAAAAGACGAATTAATAAGATAGGTTAAGAAGTTGTCCCTTTTCTTTGGGCTGCGTAATCCACAAAACATTGGCCATGGTCCGTATCCCCTGATAAAGCAAAAGAGAAGGAGGGGAGGGGGCAGTCCGACTTTTTTGGGGGGAAATAAAATAATAAAAATCCAAAATCACCACAAAAGCAAAGCACTTTCTCTCGTCTCTCCTCTTTCGATGTTTTCAAACTTCCCTTCGCAGATCTATCCTGAAAGAGACTGTCTCTCTCTCTCTCTCTCTCTCTCTCTCTCTCTCCTTCTCCTATCTCCGTCGGAGCTCCTCTCGCCTCCGGCTATGGCGGCCACTGACACCCAGTTCGATCTCCGAGTAAGCCCGACCCTTCCCCTTCCCCTTCTCGCCTCCTCCATCTCCACTTTCCTCTCTCTCTGTCGCTCTCTAACCTGCTGTGCATTTCTCTCGGCAGCCGTCGCCCCGCTCCGCCTTCTCCGCCGGGTACCTCCCCTCCCCTCCCCCCTCCTCCGCCGACCCCTGCTGCTCCGTTTTTGCGCCTCCGCGCGCCGCCGGCGTTGATGGGTTTTTTTCCGTTTGTTTTTCGCCTCCCGTGCAGGGAGTACGCGTTCGCCGATGCCGGCAACTTGGACCACTGCGCTCGCTACCTGAACCAGACCCTCGTCACTTTCGGCTTCCCCGCTTCCCTGGACCTCTTCGCCAGCGATCCGGTTGCGTTCTCCTCGGCCCCTCTTCTTCTTCTTCTTCTTCTTCTTCTTTCTCTGTTGTGTGCGGGCGGTGGTGGTGGTGGTGGTGGTGGGTTGTTGTTGTTGTTGAAGAGGTTGAGCTTCCCCGCCGGTGGTCCTGATCCGCTTGCTTCCCCCCCTTCGGCAGGTATCGATCGCCAGGACTTGCAATTGCCTCTACTCTCTGCTTCAGCAGAGGCAGCGCGACGTCGAATTCAGGGACTCTGCTAACGAGCAGAGGCAGAGGTAGCAGCTGATCCTGTTCTAACGATAACACGATTGTTCCGCCTGCAGCAGATCGAGCTCAAATTTTGGGATTTCGTGCTGAAAAGCTCGGCCCTTTTTTTTTTGGTTTTGGCTTATCTTAATTTACCGGCTGTTCTTGGGCTTTAGCATTTTAGGTTCTGGAATCTACTCGCGTCGAAATGTATGTTTGGTTGACAATGCCGTTTAGTAGGATCTGCCGTGAGTACGGGAGGAATGCATTTTTCTGTGGCTAGCGTGGCTAGGGAGAAGTATATTGGGAGAGATTGAATTGGTGCTAGGAGCATGATCTTTCCGTGCATTGATGAGTTTCTTCTTTTCTGAGTAATAGGCTGCTTTCGGACATCTCGAGATTAGAAGCCAAAGTTGAGAGGCTGGAGTCACAACTGCAAGCCAAGGACAGGGAAATCGCTACGATTACGCGAACGGTAAGAAGCTCGGAACTTTGTGAAGTGCTAACAGCTGCAACTCGTGGTTTGGTTGACGATTCGTGTTTTCATGATCAGGAAGCTAAAGCTACAGCTCAGTTTAAGGCCCAAATCGAGAAGTTACAGCAAGAGAGAGATGAATTTCAGAGGATGGTCATTGGGAATCAGGTTAAGATTGTTGAATTTTACCACTGCATCTTGGTTTGGGCTGCATGAAATGTGGGATACTGATTATGGTTAATGTGCTTTTCTGACGTTGTGAAGCAAGTGAGGACTCAGCAGATACACGAGATGAAGAAAAAAGAAAAGGAGTACATAAAGTTGCAGGTTCGCTTCTTCGTTGCATTTTGAAATTCTTTAAGAGAACCCAGGCGCCATGGTTGTAGATGTATCAGCTTATACTGCATTCCTTGTATTTTAACTATCTACACCGTGGCCTTAATATTGAAGTACACCATTTCCATTTGCAGGAGAGGCTGAACCAAGTTTTGATGGAAAAGAAGAAGGAATCTAGATCGGGGATGGAGATAATGAATTTGCTTCAGGTAACCGTTTATTTTGTTGCAGCTTAGCCTTTCGGTCTATTCGTCGGTGGTTCTTGACGATATCTTACGTATAAACAGAAAGAAGGTCGGCAACGTGGGACATGGAACGGGAAGAAGGCCGATAATGACTTCTACAAAAAAATTGTGCGTGACCTTTTTCTATTGCTTAGCTTGATGATATATGGGGCAGTGGCGTGGCGTTCTATTTATTCCTCCACGACATGATTGTTGTCACCGACAGGTTGATGCCTATGAAGCCAAAAATCAAGAGTTGATGGCTGAGAACAATGATTTGCGGGCATTACTGCGGTCAATGCAAGTATGTGTGTTAGGACTTTTTCTATTTATGTTGCACCATCTGCAGTTCTGCTGAGCTAAGAGTCATTGGCTCGTCCTTGGGAGCATTCTGGATGAACTTGCTATTTAGACCATCCCATACTCATTATTTTTTGCATTGTCATAGATTAAATTTGGTTGATTTAGTTGGGCCTGGTAACGTCTGTATTAAATGGACAGTTAGGTCACACAACTGGTATTGACCTGCAGACAGATATGCGTGAATTTTTCAATGCTCCAAATGGATTGCCCAAGCAATCTCAAGCTGTCAATGGAAAACATGAAAATGACCCTTCCCAGTCTCCACTGGGCGGGAGAACGGTGAGCTATCTTTTAAAACTGGCAGTATCTCATTCTTTCCCGTTGAAGTGCTGCCGCTTTTACTTGAGTGACTAATTGTCTAATGTCTCCAGGATGTCTTTGACTTGCCTCTTCATATGGCCAGAGATCAAATTGAAGAAAGCCTTAGAAATAAAATGACTTCTATAAAGGTAATTTTCACCACCCTTGCTCTAAAAAAAAATTAGCGATCTAGCCATCTTCAGGGACATAGTTGACTCCTATGCTCCGACACTATAGGAACGGATGGTCCAATTGCAAGATGCACAGAGAGGGGCAGAAGTTACTTCTGAAGCCACTGAGAGAGAGCTCGAGCTCGAAGCCCAACTTGTTGAGGCAAGGAGCATCATTCAGGAACAGGTACTGAAATACCCTCCCCTGCATAAAAGACCGGCATTTTCAGGTCATTCGTTTTTCTGAGGCTTGTCATACTGCTGATCGTCGTCATTGTCGAACTTGTCGATAAGTTGTAGGTAATATTATCTGGTTGTATCTTGCCTCTTAACTCTTCTTGTTTATGCCTGTCAACCTGTTTACCATTTAGCATCTTTGGCCATAGAAACAGATTCTGATCAAAAGCTTTGTACACTTCACCTGATGAGCAGTTTGTTGGAGGCTTGGAGCTATGATTTACAATCGTTTTATTTTTCATGTCATGCTAGTGTTAATACTCACGTAGAGGTTTGAAACTCGTGCATCAAATTTTGCAATCTGCTTGTGTCTCCTTTTTGCTGCAATTTTTGAGGCACGTTAATGTGCTCCTCTTAACTAAAAAGATATTTGATTTTTCTGATCCATCAAAGGGCGAACCTATACACCGAAAAGTAGCAATAAGGATATCAATATTGCTGATCTCCTTTCTTTTCAGCTTTACAGGTGGGAAATAGTCCAAGTTTAGAGGTCTTGGCTAGTTCTCACTAACTCTTATCACTTGAAAGTTACCCAAGTTGTTTGTATCTAAACCAGGGATGAATTTGTACCCCTTTCCTGATTTTCCTTGTCATTTACATAACTTTCCCTGTCTGGTTCATTTGTCATATGGGTTTGGGGTTGCCGTGGGTCTTGTTTGAAGTTGAACCGCAGTATGACCCCTAACCATTTATTGCAGGCATCGATAATGTCCAAACATCTTGCGAAGACCGAGAGAAAAAGGTATCTCTTTATGTTGCCTTTTAGTGGATTTCATGTTCAGACTTACCTGAAGAAGGAAACCTGATGGACCTGTTTTATGTTTTTGCCTTGACAGGGAACCAATTTCACCATCTCCTCTCGAGGTATAGATTGATCATTAACTGAATTGGCCGTTGTCCTGTTTAGATTTTTTTTTTTATGCATATGATGATGCTAACTAAAAAGAGTTAGTCCTGCTGTATGATCCCTTTATCCCTTTATATTTTGGTGAAGTTGGTATTGGCTCTTAAGAACTCAGTTTAGTGTGTAGAAGATAATGTGACCTCTTAATGTGCATGGAGTAATTTCTTGGAACCTTAACTGCAAGGACGGTTTCTTGGTGGTTCAGAGTATCAAGTTTCCTCTTTGACATATAAACCATCCCCTTTTGATTTGAGGAGGGTTTTAAGAATATTAGGTGAGGATGACACTGAGGATGAAATCACTTATTGCGAGCAAAACCACTAGTTCTCTGACTACTGTAATGGTTCAAACTTTACCTATTATCACATAGGGATAATGCATATCCAAGATGCTTGTCTTCTCTTCCGTAATCTTTAATCAGGAGTTTCATGTTGCTATGTCCTGACTGCTTCATTTTTTATTTTATAGGGACTCCGAACTGAAACAGCCTGATGAGTAAGATTCTCTCGAAGGCGTCGGCTCCTATCAACTCAGTAGGGAAACCGAACTTGTCACTCTGTGAGGATTGTTCTTCAAACATGCCCAATGTTCAGCAATACCCTGAGATGGCGGCATCGAGCCAATATGTACACCTTCATGTACTTCATTCGAGACTACATGAGAAGCTAGTAAAAGAGTTATTATTAGTAGAGCCTAGGGAGGACTGTACCTCATTTTCTGTCAATATTAATCATCTTGTAGCTTGTCTTCAGCAAACGGTGCTAGAGTGAGAGGCTGATAGCCTCTGGGACACTTCGGAAGATTGTGATGGTGACTTTTCTTCTAAGTAACTCACAGTGAAAAGTTATAAGCCACTTAACTTATCGAAAATTTCTCTTCGCTTGGAAAAGATGCTGGACATGAAACATTTTATTGATGAATGATGTGTTATTTTCAAATATGCAAAAGATATTGATTAATATGAAAAAGAGCTCACTTCCTCTAGTGGCCTTGTATCTTCCCCATGAAATGCTATCGATCATATGTCAAAATCCAAACTTCACATATCTTGAAAATTGTTTTCTTAAGTGCTGGACAAAATTGCCGATTTGAGAAGGACAGGACTTGTTTTTGCAGCAAAGTAGTTAGAAGACAATTTGAAAAGGACTTGGTAATTCTACTGTAACGTATAACAGAGAGAAGTTACTTACCACATTAAAAGATAAAAATTCACGTAGTTTCTTACCGTGCAATGCATCTTTACACAAGCAGCGTGTGTCCATCAATACTAGCCAGTGGTCCTTATTCATAAGAGTAGAATCGCAAATAAACTTTCTTCTTTTAAACCAACATATTAAACTAAGGGTTAATACTGCGAAAAACTCCAAACTGGTATAACTGTGACAAATTTATTCCAAATTAATTTTTTTGGCCATAAAAAATCCTAAATTGGTATACTTGTGACAAATTAACTCAAAACTAATTTTTTGATCACTAAAAACCCAAACTGGTACATCTGTGACAAATATAACTTCCGTTAAATTATATTAATACCACAAAAAATCATTAATTGGTAAATTTGTGACAAATAAAGTGGTGAAATCCTAAATTGATATACCCATCAACTATTACATGTTATCCAACTCAGCAATTTGAGAGTAAAATTTAACGAAAACTAATAAAGGGTAAATTTATTATAGGTATACTAGTTGGAAGTTTTTAGTGGTTAAAAAATTAGTTTGGGATAAATTTATTACAAGTATATCAGTTTGGAATTTTTTGTGGTATTAACCCTTAAACTAATTATCTAGTGGTCTACGATCCCTTTTGATAGATGGTTATGAACAATGTTTCAAATTTGGATCTAGTGCTTGAAACGGATATCTTCTTACTTTATCGAAATGCTATTATAAATCAAATGCAAGTATCTGTTTATTGTGCTCCAGAGAAAATTTGTGCTATTTGAATTTTTATTTATCTGTCTGTATTTAAGACCGATGTAAAAATGAAATTGCGTTCGGTTGTTTGAAGGCTAGTAGTACTAATGTCATTCTCAAAAGATGGAATACGGATCGTAACACTTGATGTTCCATAAATATTGTTTAGTATTACATCTATCTTCATAAAAAAAAAGTGAGCGATGATGAAATTTTCCATAAATTTTCTTTCATAATCACTCATAAAAATTCAATTGGTGTGATCCAATTAAGAGCCATTATAGCACAGACATGTATGTGCTCTCATATGGTTCGGTAAAACCTAATATCGTTATTTGCACACATTGCACACATTCAAATTTTAAAAGGTCAAAAGTGAGCTCCAAGCTATATTAATTCAGTCGAAATGAGACAAGCAAGAAAAATGGAGGTGGAAAAACATGTACTAATATTAAGAGGAAAGGAACATACAGGTCCCGTTAATCACCCAATTATGTGGGGATACTTTGGTTAAACACCCAATTATGTAGGGATGCTTTGGTGGCTTAGTAGGTGTCCAAAGAGCCGGTTTAATAAGGTTTTATGTTTCGGTCGTGCCATGGGATAGTAACATGTGAAAAGAGCAAAGCTAATCAGAGACAAGATTTCTGAGATTACAGACACAAAGCTGATTAGAATCATGTTAATAGGGAGTACTATGATTGAATCGTTACACCAATCCCACCGTGAAATCAAGATGGAATACTTTCTCGGCCCCGAATATTGAATGCGAAAAAAAAAAAAAAAGAGGCAGAGAGAGAATAAAACCCAAGAGTGTCTGGCTCATGAGAAGAAGAAAGAGCTACACAAGATGGAGGAAACACATCAAGGGAAGTATCTCTTCAAAACTGGTAAATGACAAAACAAATTAGGAGGATTTGAAGGGATATTAGGGATTTACTTACTCCCAGGATCCTAAGCCGTTATGAATTGATTTGCCTTGCCAGATTTGGCGGATACACTCCCAACCTCCCACATATAACACAACACAACACAGCACACCCCCAAACATCATTCTCAGATCAAAACATGAAACAAATGGATTTTCACAGATCAAAAGCTGAAGGCCGCAGACCAGTCTCCGTGCTAGATGGTGAAGGCTCTTACTTCCACAGGATCCTCTCGAGAGAGCCGTCGGTCGGCAACTCCGGTCGCTACAATCTGTATCGAAACCCCGGTCAAATCCCATTTCAATGGGAGAAGCAGCCCGGGAAATGCAAATTCGAGCCACCAAAGAAGGACCCCGGCAGCAGCCTCCCGAGAATCAGCCCCCCGCCAATCTCGTCCTCCAAGAGCATGGAACTGCCGTCGAGGCCGAACCGCAGCGGTGGCCTCAAAGGGTCTTGTTCGAGCTGGTCGAAGATGAAAATTTGGAGGATGATCAAGACCAAGAAGCTCCAGCTGGCGATGCCCAGATCCAAGAATCAAGCGAGAGGCTCTGAAGTTACGAGCAAGTGCAGTTCAAACGGGTCGTCCTGCACTTCTAGCGACGATAACCGGATGTCGTCTTCTAGCAACTCGAGTTCGTCCACATCGTCGTCGTCGACAGCCTCGTGTTTGTCCTTCGCTGCTCCTCTGCAATCATCAAACATGGCAAAAGGACATACCGATTGGCCTTAAGGACATAGCGATTGGCCTTTTTAATGAGCATGTAGGTGTTCTTCCTTTTTTTTTTGTCTTCTTCTTTTGATTCGAATGTTTTTCATGAATTGTGCTTGTAGTTGTTAGTTTTTGTGGATTTAGTTCATCGGACATGTCTATGGGTTGCATGCGCTAGTGTTGGTGCCACTAATATAGATGTCGTGTATTTAACATAGAGCTATACAGTTTTGATGAAGATTGAGAAAAGCAGTAATTTTTATTTGCTATCTTTGGTGATGATGGGATTTTATGTTGTCGCCCCAAAGATGGTCACTGGATGATTGATTCAATTGAATTCTTGATGGTCAAAACAGAAAAGATGAGCTAATTCCAGCGAATCAAATCGTTCAAAAATTTCAATGAAAGCGAAAGCATACGATTGTAAATTTGAAGTCATTCCAGGCTTGGACGCAATTCAAGATGCCAGCCTTAATTGAGTTTGGTGTTGTCTCTCTTGTACCATGCTGGGTTAGGTATGCCATTTAGGTTAGGGCAAGCTTGATTACATCACACATTAAACGTAAGCGGTGTGTATTTTTTCAGGGATTTTGGATCAAGCTTATGATAAAAATTTGATGTTTGGCTAGCCCAGCACAAACTCTTCGATATATTTCTTGCTGGAAGTATCCTTTAATCCCATTGACAACGAGAGGGACCATGCATGTCTGTTGCCGGGGGCAACAAGATCAAGTTGGTAAGGACATTTTTCTAGTCATTTCCAATGGTCATCGAGGCCCGTTGCCATTTTGTACAAATAGTTTATTCTATTTATGCAGATATGAGAGAAAAAAAAGGCGAAGCCTTGGTCTTGTTTGTTTGTGAGGGCCTCCTCCTTTTCAAAAAGAAAGAAAGAAAGAAAAGATTCTCCATTTTTATACCCTATTTCCTATTTCGACACCAATAAACAAAATGGTTTCTCGAAATTAAGAATCAAAAAGAATTTTTTGAAATTCATTTCAAATAAGAGTCAAGAATGGCTGCTTTAAAGCCCCCCTACCGGTTGTCATCGCTCAATCACAACTTCCTTTTCCACTAAGGGTCCAATTCAAAGAGGAAAGATATACACGAGTCCCGCTAATCACCCGGTTACGGAGGGACGCTTTGGTGGATTAGTAGGTGTCTAGAGAGCCCGTTTAAAAAGGTTTTATATTTGGATCGTACCATGCGATTGTACCATGTGAGAAAAGCAAACTAATCAAAGATGGGGTTTTTCTCTAACCAAAAAAAAAAACACAGATGGGTTTTTTAAGATTTTGATGCTCAGTTGATTGGGATTATACATCAAGCGAGCATTATGATTGATTCGTTACGGAACACTTTCTCGGCCCGAAAATTGAATGCAAAAGAAAAAAAAAAGGCAAAAAAAGGTTGATATTACGAAAAATCCCAAGATAGTACACATGTAATAAATTTATTTCAAACTAATTTTTTGATTATAAAAACCCCAAAACTAGTACATTTGTAACAAATTTACCACATGTTAAATTAGATTAATATAACAAAAAAGCACAAACCGGTACACCTGTGACAAATGGAAGGTGAAACTCCAAACTCGTACACCGATAAATTGTTACATGTTATCCAACTTAAAAATTTAATGATAAAATTGTCACAGATATACCAGTTTGATATTTTTTGTAGTAAAAAATTTAGTTAATGGTAAATTTATTACAAGTGTATTAATTTGAGATTTTTTGTAGTATTGACAAAAAAACACTGGCTCATGAAAAGAAGAAAGAGCTACAATTGGTCCGTTTGTTTTGCGGAAAGCATTTTCCTAGAAAACACTTTCCTAATTTTCTAGTGTTTGGTTTGCTTAGAAAATGAGTCAACGGAAAATATTTTCACAATCAATAAAAAATGTTTCCTTACCAAAGCTTAAAATTAGGAAAGTGATTTCCTCTTTGAACGAATCGGAAAACATTTTTTGAAGTATGATTAGCTATTAGTGCTTGGACCTGAAACTATACTCTTGGGCATGAAAACCTCAACATTGGTTCCTGAATCCTGACATTCAGGACTAGGTCTCGGCAGCTGGGATTGAGACCTCGATGTCCAGGGTCTAGGTCCCCGATTCCCATCCCGAACCACTGGTGCCATACTCAATGCTCCAACACTTGAACTCGAGTCCATAAAAGTTGTACTTAGGTCTTCGACACTTGAGCTCTAGTCCCGACCCTCTTGCTCGAGTCCACAAAGACCATGTGCAAGTCCTCAACACTCGGACTCGAGTCCTTAGTTAATGGAACGTTTGTTCTTATAAAAATATTTTATTTAAAAAATTTGAATTTTTATTTATTTATTTAAAAAATTGAATATTATTATTTATTTAAAAAATCGAATTATTTATTATTTTCTTTTCTTCCTTGTTCTTTTTCTTCTTCCTCAGCTGGTCGCCAGCCATGGCAATGAGCATCGAGCTCGCGGCCTCTGGTGGCGAGCCTTGAGGTTGCCTTAGGCTGATGAGCTTGCGGCCTCTAGCGGCTGGCCTCGAGCTTGCCTTAGGCCGGCAACCTGGAGACCGCTAAGACGCAGGCCGACAAGCTCGAGGCTCAGCCGATCCACGGGAGCCCGAGTTCCATTGAGGTTAACGAGCTCGTGGCTTGCCAAATCCAAGTGAGCCCGAGCTCTGTCCAAGCTGGCGAGCTCAAGCTCGCCTATGGCTATCACCAGGCAAGCCTCAAGCTTGCCTGTGGTCATCGTCGTTCGGTCAAGGCAGAGGAAGGAGGAAAAAGAAAAGGAATGAAAAGAAAAAAATAAAAACAAAATAAAAAATAAAAATGAAAATAATTAAAAATTTGATTTTTAAAAAAAATAAAAAATATTAAAAAATTAGAATTTTTTTTTGCCTGAAATAAAGTCACGAGATTGAAATCATTTTCCAATGAAATCCAAACATCATAAAACGATTTCCTTTGTGTATCACCAAATAAAGAAAAACTAAGCGTTTTCTTGAAAGATAATTTTCCGGAAAACATTTTCCTTTTATCATTAAGTTTTCAGCAAAACAATTGCACATGCCCACTTGAGATGTCGGAAATACATGAAAGGAAGTATCTCTTTGAAACTAGTAAGTGACAAGAAAAAAAGTTAGAGAGGATTCGAAGGGATATTATGGATTTACTTGCTTCCAATTCATAATCCCCTATGAATTGATTTACCTTCCCAAATTTGGCGGATGCACTCCCAACCTCTCATGTATGATATATACACAACACACCCACGTACATCATCCTCAGATCAAGATTGAAAAATGGATGTTCACAGATCAGAAGCTGACGGTCACAAACCAGCCTCTTTGCTAGAAGGTGAAGACTCTTAACTTCCACAGAATCCTCTCAAGAGAGCCAACGATCGGCAACTCTAGTCGCCAGTATCAGTATCGCAGCCCTGGCCAAATCCCGTTTCAATGGGAAATGCAGCCTGGTAAATGCAAATTCGACCCACCAAAGAGCGACCCCATTGACGTCCCAAGAATCAACCCCACTCCAATCACGGTCTCCAAGAGCATTAAACTGCCGTCGAGGCCGGACGACGACAGCGGTGGCCCCAAAGGGTCTTCTTCGAGCTGGTTAAAGACGAGGTTTTGGAGGATGATCAAGAAAAAGAAGCCCCAGGTGACGATGTCCAGATCCAAGAGTCAGGCAAGCGGCTCTGAAGCTACGAGCAAGTGCAGTTCAAATGGGTCGTCTTGCACTTCTAGCGATGATAACCTTATGTCATCTTCTAGCAACTTGAGCTCGCCCATGTCGTCGTCGTTGACGGCCTTGTGTTTGCCCTTCGCTGCTTCTCTGCGATCATCAAGCTTGACAAAAGGGCATATCGATTGGCCTTTTTAATGAGCAAGCAGGCGTTCTTCCCTTTTCTTTTTCTTCTTTTGATTTGAATGTTTTTCATGAATTGTGTTTGCAGTTGTTTAGTTTTGTGGATTTCGTTCATCGGACATGTCTGTGGGTTGCATGCGCTAGTGTTAGTGCCGCCAATGTATGTCGTGTATTTAACATAGAGCTATGCACTTTTGATGGAAATTGAGAAACGCAGCAATTTGTATTTGCTAACTTTGTGATGGTGGGTGATGATGGAATGTTATGATGGTGATCCCAATTTCCTTCAGTGGTCATGGACTACTAAATGATTAATTCAATCGAATTATTAATAGCCAAAATAGAAAAGATAAGCTAATTCCAGTGAATTTAAAATTATTTAAAAATTTTAATGATAGAGAAAGCATTCGATTCTAAATTTGAAGCCTTTCTAGTCTTGGACGCATTTCAAGACGCCAACCTTAATTGAGTTTTGTGTTGTCTTTGGCTCTCGCTTGTACCATGTTGAGTTAGGTGAGTTTGGCACACGTTGAACGTAAGTGGCTTGTAATTTTTCAGGAATTTTAGACCAAGGTCATGACAAACTTTGATTTTTAGCCAGCCTAACACAAACTCGTCGATATATTTCTTGCCGGAAGTATCCTAATCCCATTAATAACGAAAGGGACCGTGCATGTTTGTTGCCAGGGGCAACAAAATTAAGTTGGTAAGGATTAAAAAATTCCTTCATTTTTCTAGTTATTTCCTATGGTTATCGGGGCACCTTTACCATTCCGATAAATGGGCTATTCTATTTATACATGTATAGGAGAGGGGTGCATTCAAGCCTTATTTAATTTGTTTATTAGGGCCTCCTTCTTTTAAAAAAGAGAGAGAGAGAGAATAGATTCTCTATTTTTATACCCCTATTTTCTATTTTGACACCAATAGACAAAATGGCTTCTCCAAATCAAAAATCAAAAAGAATTTTCAAAAATTCATTTGGAAAAAGAGTCGAGGGTGACTGCTTCCAAGCCCACCTGCTGGTTGTAAACACTTGATCACTTCCTTTTACCGCTAAGGCTCAATTTTATTTTACGAAAGATGAATAATTTGAAAAATATTTTACTAAAAATGATCGTTTGTATCGTTTATAAAAACAAATGAATGAAATTTGTTTCATTATCCATGAAAATATTTAGACATGTGTTGTTGATAATAAAAACATTTTTTTAGTAACTAATTATTTAAGCGAAACAAGCGATTTTTTAAATTTTTTTTAAATTATTTATATTCCGAGAAACAAATCAACCCTAAATGATTACTTAGGGACCTTAGCATACAATTTGAGTTGTTTACCTCTCATCCTTGAATCTTAGCCTACGATCTAAGCTGTTTCCCTCTTGACTTGGGATCTTAGCACCGCAAAAGTTTGTTTGCACAAATGATCTAGGCCTGCATTCGGAATTTCTCTAGGATTGGTGGTGTGTAATGATTATCAGCATAACGTTTAATTCTTGGACTAATCCCAACGATCTTAAACACACAATTGCCAGGGTGGTGCTCATGAACTTGCAAAATTGAATCTTTGGAAGTGCTGCACATCCTCAATTTTTCTCTTTCCTTTGCAAAGTCTATCGAGAAATCGCAACCATTTAGGTCTAAGAGATATATTCCTTTGGGGTTTGACACGGATGTTATATCGAAAGGATAATAGAACAAATGATTCTTGAATTATTGGTCAATGATAATAGCACAAATGGCATCACTCTTCCATGTCTCCATGTCAGGACGTACAAGGGTCCAAGGTTTGTGGCGACGGTATTAATGCCAAAATTGATCACAAGACGGTCTAGGACATGCACCTAGTAGATCTGTTTTGTAAAGTTAAGTGATCATTCACTTGCATATCTTGAAGGGAAAATAACATGTCATGCAAGGTCGATCACCTATTGCTGCCAAGAACTATATGCCATGAACTAATCGAGCGTCTACATTTTACAATGAAATCGTTTGAAGATCAATCTTAACTATATATATGGGCCGACGAACGGGCCAAAATCTGGCTTTTTTCCCATCTTGGATTATCAAAAGATGGCCCAATTAGAATAAATTACTAGTCCACGTGCCTCTCTCGCTCCGTACTCTAGCTTAACATAAAGTGTCAGCTATTATTTTTCAATTTTTTTTTTGGGGGAAGTATTATTATAGCCTGGCCACTGTGATGGAGTCAATTATTAGTACTTGCATAAGGGAAGCCATCCAATTTCAATGATAAGATACGGGACCCATAAACCCAATTGGCATCAACACCACCTTCTCCCCAATATGATCAGATGATGTTGATAGGAGTGAACCAGTTATCCAGTCAAGATAAAGGAAGAAAAATGGCAACAATTATGCAAATTTGGTGATTGAGAAAAGGTTTTCCAAGTTGACGAGGAGAGAGAGAGAGAGAGAGAGAGAGAGAGAGAGAGAGAGAGAGAGAGAGAGAGAGAGAGAGAGAGAGAGAGTAGGGGTGTAAGAAATGCTGCCTAACATGGGAAGACATTGAATTATTCTTAGATTTGAACAGCATGATTGTCTTATGGACCGTCGAATGGATTATTGCATAGATGCCTAACTTACTAAATAATGAGTTCGACGAACCTAAGCTTGCTATAGACCAAGTCTAATCACTTTCCGAAATATTAGACCCTTCTGACGATTCCTGTTTTTTTTTTTTTTTAATAAGGAACTTTATTATCTGCAAAACCATTTCTTACGATTCGAGCAAACAAAAGGGTTGATGTTTCTTCTAAGTCAGCACTCATGGTAGGAGCAGCAATATTAGAAAGAGCAATACAAATTGATCGAAAAGTCACAAAGTCTCATTTATGCTCATTTTGAATAACTTCCTCCCAATCAACTGTGGCTCGCTTAAGATAGTGGGGTACGCTCTAACTCTACTAGAAGCAGCACATAGATTTTTCTGAATTTCGACATCGCGTTTGATTTTGTACTTCGCTTTCATCCATGAAAGAAAAATGGGATTGCCTCGTCAACAAAAATAAATCAAATGTAAGAGACACGGACCTATCTTTTTGAGGTACTTGGTCTATTGATTTTATTATATCCAATTAAAAATAAATTTGCAATCAATGAGGTTTAAAGGTACATCAACCCTTATCAACCCTTGTGTAGGGTGGTTTGGGAACCAGTGGACCAGCTACAATAAAAGCTCAGCATCACTATAATTCATGACAGTTCGAAGAGGGTTATTGTGCGCACTGCTCAGAGGTAGCATCATAGATGGAACGAGCTCAATTTGTATTTTATTTCGCCTTAGTTGTTCTATACCTTTCGGCGGCTAGAATGCAACAGAATATATCTAGACAAATGAAATTTTGTATTCGGAAAAATCTTATTTCGAATATTTTTGAGGGAACGAAAAGGGTATCGAAAGAGCTGAAAACTATTCGTGCACCACTCGTCCAATGGTTTTACATTAAGCCAAGATTTGTCGGCCGTCCTTAAGATGGTCAAATGCATACTTTTAGCTTCCCCTTTCGAGCCGCAAAGGATGGCACTAGATGCTTTCCCTTTTGCCTCTTGGGGAAAACCCAATTGAGATTTGAGAGGTATGAGTGCATTACAAGATCTGTTGGCCAAAACAATGGCATGATAAGATCAATGATACGATGAAAATTGAACTTCGGACAAATGATAACCCCTAGATTTAGTGCAGCCGGTTGGGACTTAAGAGGATTTTCAGTCTAGAACTGGAAGCTATTTGTTTTGATCTTATCAACTACGTGCAAATTGCTTTACATCATGGTCATATTCACAAGTCAAATTCCTGAATCTAACTAGTTTATGGGGAGGCATGGTATGATACATTGTATTTCAATACCTACTTTTGAATATGTGAACATCTTAACTTGAATATGATACATGACATGATACATTAAATTTCAATACCTACTTTTGAATATATGAAACAGCTTGACTTGGATGGACAACATTGTATGATATATTAGATTCTTTTCTTGCCTTGTGGACATTGGTTTAGCCGAAATGTAAATTTGTAGCACTATATTAATGGGAAAATTACTAAAAAAAGTCATAGTTCTATTGCACTTTTGCCGATTGAGTCTTAAACTTTTTAATAGTGCAGATTGAGTCTTAAACATTTTCACGTTTTAACAATTGAGTCAATTCGGTCAATTTTGGCCAAAATTTGCTAATGTGGAAGACGACCATCTTACATGGCATGACCCGCGCTGACAGGAATATTTTTAATAATGTTTCAATAAAATTTTTGAATTTTTGTATAATTTTTTTTCTTTCTTCTTTCCTTTTCTTTACTTTTTATTATTTTATGGAGTGAGGGCTGACGACCGTGGTTGGTTGACCCACGCCTGCTCTAGGCAATGGCCATAACGCCCTCACCCAGGCCCTCAATGGCCATAGCGAGTGTGTCGTAGGCCTTGCCAAAAAAAAACAAAAAAATAGTGAACAAAAGGAAAAAAATGATAAAAATTCAAAAAATATTAAAATATTATTAAAAATGTCAATGGTAGTGCCAGTCATGCCGCGACCAACATCCATGTTAGTAATTTTCGAACAAAATAGGCTAGATGGACTCAATTGGTAAAACCTGAAAAAATTTATGACTCAATTGAAATAATTAAATGACTTAGGGCTGAATTTACAAAAGTGCGATATGTTAGGATTTTATGGGTAACTTTTCCTCTATATTGATGTGTCACCAATGTGCAACTGCACACAATTTCGGATGCTGCATGTGTAAGATCTCCCTTTATATCAGCCAAGTCTTTCGAAATTTCTTATGTTAGTGACATATATAAATAAACTTTTTCATATAAGAGATAACGACACAAATAATTTCTGAAATTTGACCAAATGCGTAATTTAGTTCATAAATTTTTAATTTGTTCAATATAGTCTCTAAACTTTAACTTAATGTTCGATGTGGTCCCTGAACTTTTAATATTGTTCAATGTGGTCCCTGGATTTTTTGTACATGTTCAATTTAGTCTTTGAACTATATGAAAATATTCAACGATAACAAATTAAAAGTTTAGGGACCACATTGAACATTAAGTTAAAATTCAGGAACTTTATTGAACAAATTAAAAGTTCAGGAATCAAACTGCACATTGAGCCAAAGTTTAGAGACTGTTTGTGTCATTATCCCTTCATGAAATGTATATTTGATGCCAAGAGACTTGTGATATACATTTTAAGGACCGTCAATCGTCAACATGACATGAAATGGCATGACTAAAGACGCGAATAAAATCGGATATAGATTGAATCTATAGTGAGACATAAGTTAATCCTGATTCGACATAGTTTGAACATACGAGTTGAGATTCATTTCGTAATATTTCAAACCAATCCACGCACTTTTTGGCAATAAAGCAAAAGATTTAGATGGAGTGGTGATCACTGCATTATCTTTCTCGCTTTTCACCATGATTCTTGATCACTGAATGGTCAGTAATTCCCTTTTTTAATCTTTTGTGTCTCCCCCAAGGAAGCTTCCCCTTCAAGCCATCAGTACTTTCACATCCCTACGCTCCACAAACATATTATATATAAATTTGTGCATCCTCCAATGGAGGAATTCCTCATTTTTCAATCTCGCAATCATTGAAAACTTCCGAGGACCACCACCAGAAGATGATAATGTTTACTATTTTGTCTTAGCTTGCCATGAGCCGTAAAGCGAACAACACCCTACATGCAATATCAAAGGACAAAAAGAGAAAATCTCATTAAATTGCAAAAAGGAAAAAAAAAGAAAAATTCCATTCGACGAAGGAAAAATGTGGCATGAAGCGGAGTCCAAAACAAGTGCTGGTATAGACATTGAACGCTATTCTTGTCAAGTTCTACAGTATTATATATCTCTGATCATGGGCGTGTTAGGCATATGTCACTTTCGCTACTCTCATAATTCACACATGATTTGTTAATGAGAGAGCATTTTAAGGGCGCGTTCAGGGTTCGGCAATGGACGGCCAATCGACGAGCAAGTACTGAGAATATCTACGAGTAATTTTAGATGATTTAGAGCACGTCTTTGTCCATCCAAATCAATTAAGACGTATCAAGTGCTTGTCCAAATGATAAATTGTTTTTAATACGGCGTGATTCATTTGGATGGATGGAAATTTCATGGCAAGCATCATCACCGTCAATAGTTGTTCGAGATAAGAACCCAGCCAAAAAACCCTAAGAACACCAAGACAAATCTGTCCTAGGATGCAGATGTTGATTGCACTGTTTTTTGATACCGACATTTATGCCAATTATATCGTAAAAGTTGTCTGTAACCTAGCGCGATATTTCAGTTTTTCCTTCATGTAAGCTCAGTGAAACTTAGGTTCTAGGTTTGATCATTTCCTTCAGCATTCTTGTGTGGCACAGTCAATACACGATGCACGAAAAGAAAATTAGCCTCGCGTGTTCCCGAAGTTGACCGTGAACACGAGACCTTATCACATCAATATTCTATGAATTAAGGAACTAATCAAACATATAATTTATGAGAAGCTTGACTAATTTCTCGAGGTGAGCATCTGGACAATTTGCCTCTTCACGGGCGTTTTTGGTCAACAGGGTTGGTTGGGAGCCCCCTCATGATACTTTTTGCAGTTATATTGAATTAACCACGTAGCTGTCATTATGATAAAAGTCATGTGCAGTCACAAGGATCCAAAGTTCATCTTCCTTCTTTCTCATCATCATGCATGGAGTATGCTCTCCTTTAACTTTCTTGTGCTAAACTAAAATCTCAATCGTTATTCTTATCATGGACCGACCCTCCCACAAATAGGATTCTATTGGATTACTTTTTCTTAACCTAAACTCGAACAAGGAGTTCCAACTTCAAGTATTATGTCAAACTATTTGAAATACACAATCTCAATCATCTTAACATTTCTGCCTTGGCGTTGAGAGATTTCCATATCACGAATTGACAAAATCAAATTTTTTTTTATTGGAATAAAAGTCTTTCCATTACTTCAAGGGACAGGTGAAGAACAAGAGAAGTGTGCTTTGAAGCATAAGAGGCGTCGTGATGCTAAAGGAGGGTTAAAACACCATTTACAAGGAAGTGTTTGAGATTTCTAGGCCTTGACAATTTAATCCAAAAGTTGATTGGATTCTCTTAGGCAGTGTCACCGGTTTTTTTTTTTGGTCGAAAATATCACCAGTTTAAATGTCATAAATTACATGCAAATTACTCTAGATCAGGTCACCTATTTAGGTTAACAATATAAACTTAACTGATTTGTGGGTCTTGTAGGGTTTTCCTCGGGCCTCTACATAATTGGACTTACGCTTGTGCCATGAATTGTTACCAGTTTAAATGTCACAAATTGCATGTGAATTGCTCCAAGTCAGGTCACCTATTCAGGTCAAAAACCTGAACTTAGCTGGTTTGTGGGTATTATAGGGTTTTCGTCGGGCCTCTATGCCCGTGCCTTGAATTGTCAAAAAAAGAAAATTGCAACAATCTCTCATTAATCTTTTGTAGGACCCTGAATGAGTAGATAAATGCAAATTATGCATATCATCCATGAGTGCAAGATAGCATATACCATGTTGCAATCACTTGTTAAAGTATTCAAAATTGTCTGTTCTTGTAGCTTTTAACGAGCATTTCATGTATGCGGTCATCCTCCACTTAGCTAAATGGCTCTTAAATTTTAGTTTATACTTTCATATATGATATCGTAGAAACCCACCGCACTTACAATTTAGAGTCGAAACATTTAACTATTAACGAACTCTGAAATCACCATAGCACTACTAAATCTTAAAGGGGATAATGACAAAAATGATTCCTGAACGTTGGCCAAATGTGCAATATGATTCTTGAGATTTTAATTTATTTAATATGGTCCCTTAAAATTTCGATATATGTTCAAACTAGTTTCTGAATTATACGAAAATATTTAATATTGTTCATGAACTTAAATTTATGAAAAGACAACATCAAATATTTTTATGTAGTACATGGACTAGTTTGAACAAGTACCAAATGTTCTGGACCACATTAAATAAATTAAAAATTTAGGGATTACATTGAATAAATTGAAAATTCATAGATCACATTGTATTTTGTGCCAAAATTAAGAAACAGATTGTGTCATTTTGCCCAATCTTAAAGTAAGCAGATTTTCCTTTTTCTAAAAGTTTCTTTATTTTCATGATGATTCGCTATAATTGTTTCGGAACGTAAGAAGTCGCATATATCGCGTTTCAAAATTATATGCGAAGTTGGATCATCGCAATTATACCCTTAATTTAATGGAGTTGATTCGATCAACGTGGACAACTCTGACTGGTTTGTGTTTGTATTTGTTACACATAACCTGTGATTGGTTTGTTTTCCCATCACAAGAAGCCAAAATGTTGCTATTAAGCCCATGTGAAACCAATCTTCTGACGGCACATACAACAAAAACACGATTCCTAATCAAACCTTCATGCGTGTTTGCTGGCATCTCCATTCAGACATCACCAGATGGAAAAATAAGGAAAATAATTCGTAGTACGTGTTTTGATATTTCACCTGGTTTTAATGCAAATTACTTAAAATCGTATCGATGGATTTAAATACCGACATAGAAGTATTGCATGAAATCAAATCACATTTTCATCATTTGAATTACTCATAATTTGTCGAAACTTAAGCAACATTTGCATTTACAAAATTTTTGGTGAAAGTGAGATCTAAAATCAGTAGGTAACCGATAACTTGCACCAAACAAGTACTCTAAACCAATTCAATAATCTCAAAAATGCAAAAAGGAAAGTCCATGGACAGTTGAGCTACAAACTATTGAGTACCTGTCGATCAAGCAGTGGGTAAATAGGAAAAGGACGGTGCAAGTCTCGTATGCAATTTGTTAGCAGTCAAAAGATTTTAAAATCAAATCACTAAGACATGTACAATTGAGAAGAAGAAGAAGAAGAAGAAGAAGACGAAGAAGAGGAGGAGGAGGAGGAGGAGGAGGAGCTTGTTACATTTGACTTTGTAATAAACAAAAGAGGAAAAGTACATTGGTACTAATTTAATTTCAAACTTTTCATTTGAATTAATTTAGTTTTAAACTTTTTGTATTTGTACCAATTCAGTCAATCCAATCCAAGCCAAAAATTATTGATGTGAACTTTTTTTAAATAAATTTTTTTTATAATTTTTCTTTTTTTTCCTTTCCTTTTTTCCTCTCTCTTTTCTTTTTGGTAGGTTGCTAGCCACTGGCGAGGATTGGCTGCTTGGGCAAGCGCTGGAGAGGTCAACTCTAGCCTAGGTCAGGCGGCCTCGCCAAGCATCACTTGGGTGAGAGTTGGCCTCGTTGGGCCTTTCCTGGGCAAGGGGATGAGATCTTTGTGGACGAGACGCAAGAAAAAACAGAGTATCTCTCTATCTAACGTCAACCACCACGGATTGTGAAGGCTTGGACAATAACAAAATTGTTTCTCAAATTAAAGTATCATGAAGTTTCTTGATGTGAGTTGCGAAGACTTGGCGAGGCCAACCCTTGCCTAGGCGATGCTCGGTGAGGCCGCCTTGGCCTAGGCGAGGGTTGGCCTCGCCCAATCTAGCAAGGGGGGCCCTTGGTCGCCGTCGATTGTGGTGTGCAATGGTGACCCTTGCCTAGACGAGGTCAACTCTTGACAACCATCAACAAAAAGAAAAAAGGAAATAAAATAAAAGAAAGAAAAAAAAATTTATAAAAAAAATCAATATTAGTGTTCGCCGTACGACTGTTGGCATCCACATTAGCAATTTTTGACCTAAAGTAGCTAGATTGACTAAATTGTCATAAATGCAAAAGTTAAGGACTAAATTGGATAAATTAAAAGGTTTAATATTGAAATGGTACCAATACAATATATTTAGAATTTTTTTTGGTATTTTCCCTAAACAAAAGTTAAGGAAGCTTTACTGGCCAAAATGATAAAACCAAGAAAAAGCCTATCTGCCTTTTCCAGTGTTCTTCACTAATGTCAAATTTGCATCAAATAATCAAATATTCAATTGCATGCAAATTGTCAATCCTCTCTTTGGCATGGGGAGCATTATTATTGATGTGTCGTTATGTGCAAATAAGTGATGATGAAGCCGCTATTTTCTATTCTGTATTTTATTTTATTTTATTTTATTTTTTCGGTTTGAAATTCGAAATTCTCATTTTGTCCCACCAAATTCTAGTTCATCATAGGGACGTGACCCTAGCAAAAATGGGGCCCTAGTTTAAAAATAAAAATAAAAATTGAACTCAATGAATAAGTCTATGTTGAATATCATTGTTAAAATTTTTTTTTTCGCTTCGAATTATCAAATAGAAAAGAGGTAGGCAAGATCGCATACCATCTGTTCACTCCTTGGGGGCAATCTTCTAAATGATTGATTGATTATGGATAAGGCATTGTCTTCCACTATATAGAGAAACGAAGAGATTAGCTTTACTTAGAATAATAAAGCATGATTAGGGCTTATTAAATAACATCCAAGGGAAGCGGAAGTACCCTTTTCATTCACCATGCAAAGCTTGAAAAAGTGGTGGCTGAAAACCAACAACAATTAGACCCCTTGTCCTTGGACTTTGAGGCATACTTATATGGGCGATGGAACATGGAAGAAAACCCTTTAAAAAGGAAAGAGAGAGGGAAGACTTTTTGGTACTCAAAACAATGCAGTATAATTGCGCTCCTGAAAAGATAATGATTTTGTAAAACAAAAGAACATGATCACTTCTGTAGGGTATATGGAGGACGAGGGTTGTCATCATCTCACGCAAGTGATAGGTTTCATGAGAATAAATGCACCATTCTCAGTATCTTCTTGATTCAATAAAAGATTTATCGGAATAGAGAGAATTACGAAATCGTGTTTTGAGTAAACGTACCGGAGATGTGTGAATTAGTAATGACATGTAAGTTTATAAGTTAAATATTCAAAGGGGCGTGTTTGAAAATAACATTTGGGGCTTGTTCGTAATCCCGTGATTTTTAGTCCGGTTCCCGATTCCAATACGGAACTGCCCACCCAAACCACTAGGAACAAATTGATTCTTTTTTCAATTTCTTAGAAATCTATAAAAACTAAAAAGCCCTAATCGCATTCTTCATCTGACCCTCTACTCAACTCTTACCTAATACCCTTTTGCTGCCCAACTCTTACCCTCTTCGAGTAACTCTTTCACAAACCCTAATAGCATTCTTAATCTTCAAGACTATTACCCTATGCTTGCCTCTTCTTCGTAGGTATTAGCTTTCGCTCCCTCCTTCTCCTCAACCCCTTGAGCCACTGCTGCTTCCATCTCATCCTGATAAAGACCAAAGCAAAATGAAAATCA
Source organism: Syzygium aromaticum (assembly GCA_024500025.1). Lineage (NCBI taxonomy): Eukaryota > Viridiplantae > Streptophyta > Magnoliopsida > Myrtales > Myrtaceae > Syzygium > Syzygium aromaticum. Next base: position 854,067 of record CM044887.1, on the reverse strand, counting down.
GTTAACAACACTCCTGCTCGTGGTGGACATTCTTAGGCGACCATGTTTTGCAACGCAACCCAACAATGGCTGATCGAACTAATCGCATTGTAGCACCAAAACTTGCAGCCAAAACAAACCGAGCTGCTTAGGAAGCATTGGAAGGCAACGAAGTGAAGAGAAGTGAGTAAGAAAAGCAAGGCAATGAAGCATCGGAAGGCAAACTCGGACTACTGGTTCCATTGGCCACCCGGTCCGGTTTTAGGACCAAGTGGGCTGGTAGTGGGCCGGTTCCTAATCCTAGAAATTGGGAACCGGTCCCTCTAGTCCTATTTTCGGTTCCTAGGTGGGAATCGGTCCATCCGGGAACTGATAACTCGTAGTCCGGATAACCCAATTAAATGATGAGAAATTAAAAGTCGAGCACTTAATGAGACCAAGCTCGCGATACCCTCGATTATTCTCGACTTAAAAGATTCAATAATAGCTAATTCAGGAAGGGATTGCTTGATTCACGTAATAGGAAAAATAATCATGGTAATTAGAATCCTGCTAATCGTATCACGAAAACCTACCAATAATTGATAACTGTGTTTGAAAACAGGCACGTAATACGCGATATGATATTGAGCCATGGTAATTAGTATCTTGCTAATCGTATTACGAAAAACTTACCATGGCTTTGTTCGAAGGCTTCAAGTTTCCAAAGTTCAATGCAAGCGGAGTGATCTTTTTGTGTCCCACGTTAGTCACCATCTTCTCTGCATAAATAGCGCTCAATTCTTCAATTGAATCCTCCAATGGGATGTAATTTTACTTTTGCTAATTTAATTGGGGAAAGAAACATAATTCTCGTGAGTATTTCACCATGACAGCTACAACATGTTTATATTCTGCGCTGTGGTCCTCCACCAGATGGTCCTTTGCATTTACAAGTCATTTCTTTTTGGTTTCGAAGATGGCAAGCAAAGGGTACGAAAATCAAACGACCAAACACAGCCAAAGGGTATGAAAATCGAATTTAAAAGACGCAAGCGAATCAAGTTTAGTGCAAGTTGTCGATTTAGAGGGATTTTTTCTTGTGGGGATTGGGATTGTTGAGTACAAGAAAACTCATTGATGGGGATATAATTACTTCCATCCGTTGACTAAGTAATTTAAATTTTTTAATTTTCCAGATTAGTAAAGTTTAATAATGAGTGATTATTCGGGGGGTTATCATGTGTGGGAGCGAGATTCACGATGCTTATTCACGTTGGAGAGCCATTTGAGACTCCGTGAATAAAGGTTAAAAGCATGATTATGTGTCCTTGTTGCTTCATGAAATAAGAGTGAGATTCGCAATGCTTTTTCGACATTATCTCCTTCTTCTTTTTATCTTAAACCCTTGAAATTTCACAAAATCTAAATGTTGACATATTCATATATGAATTTTTCATAATCTTCTATTACTTCGATAGTTTTCTATACTCTGGTAAAAAAGTGAAAAGGATAGCTTTTTTGGCTTTTTTATAAGTTGCATCAAATAGACTCTAGATTTATTGACATACATAGAAGAGGAATGCTAAACATGGTTTACTAAATTGATAGAGTGAGAAATATGGTATGTTCTAATTGAATCGCAAAATGTATTGGTTTCCCATATTGATATGTGGTGGGTCTCGCCGTGTTGGGACTCCACACTTTAAAAGTGGGATTCTTATCGTGCATCGGACTCTTGTTAGTAGGCTACCGTGACAAAAAAAAAAAAAAATCAAGGAAATGCAAACCCCACACATTCAAATTGCATTTTTACATTGTATTATTATTGCTATGTTATTGTTGAATTTCAATATATATATATACTGTTTGGGTGTGTGATAGATGGTAAATGAAACCTTTAAATTAGTGAATCGCAGACATCCGGTAAAGGTACAAATCACGATGATTTTTATACTTATCTTTGGTCATTCGATTATGTCTTGTAATGAATTTATCTAAATCATTCTTATACCAATTTATCCGGTAAATTGTTGAGAGCTCGTGGATGACTTTATAAACCAATTTTGCAATATGAATCAACCTGACTTTAGTATTATTCTTATTCTTGTCCTTATATCTATGGACCATCTTTCTTTCTTAGGGGTGAGCAAGATGGACCGCTCAAATTGGAACCGGACCAGACTAGACTGACCGGTTTAGTCCGGTTTTCGAGAATATCGGTTCGATTTCCGGTTCCTAAAAGTGGAATCGATTATCGTGAGGTCCGGTTCCCGGTTCTAGAACTGGACTGGACCGGACCGAACTGATAAATATATATTTTTCTAATTTTTTAATATATATTTATTTACTTTTTAAAATTTTTGAAAAAAATAAAAAACCTAATCTAATGTCCCCAATTCCCACTTGTCTTTGCCAATAAGTGATTGGTCCTATTGAAACCGGATCGAACTAGATCTGATTGCCATAGTCTCAAGACTAACAGGTCCGGTCCCCGGTCCTATATAATGGGAATCGGTCCTTCCAGTCCAGTTCCTAGTTCTTGGGTAAGACCGGATCGGATCATGAACCGCTCACCCCTAATCTTTCTATCATTATTACTAGCATTGGATGACCCAATTTTGAATTTCAAGCGGCGACATCACTTGTTAAGAATGACAATAGATTCTCATACATGACAAAAAAGAAGAAGGATAATTAGCAATGAATAATAGGGTTAATATCATGAAAAACCCTAAATTGGTACATGTATCATAAATACATCAATGACAAATGTACTTCAAACTAATTTTTAACTACCAAAAAAACTAATACGCTTGTGATAAATTTATTCTATATTAGTTTCTGTTAAATTATATTAGCACCACGAAAAATTCCAGACCGGTACACCCGTGATGAACATAGAGTAAAATCCCAGACCTGTACATCCGTCAACTGCCGCGTGTTATCAAACTTAACAATTTGACTGTAAAACTTAACGAAAACTAATGAAGGGTAAATTTGCCAAGTAAATTTATCACCGGTATATCGGGTTTAGATTTTTCGTGGTATTAATCCCGAATATCACGTAAGAAGAGAAACGATTGGAGTCCAACCTAAAAAAAAAAAAAGGCAAAAGGGGGAAAATCGGAAAAGGGGGAGGAAGGGAAGGGGAGGAAGCGGACATGCATCATCAGCCGCTTTTTTATTTTGGCCTTTGCCTGCGTGTGCGTTAGCCTCCATGTCTCCGTTTCTTTAGCCTCGTTGCCTCTGCTTTTCGCCTCTCTCTCTCTCCGTCTCTCTCTCTCTCTGTGCAAGAACCGGTCCTCATCGAATCTCCTCCCCCGCTTCTCCTGCTTCGGTCTTGGGTCCTCCTGGAACCCAAACGGCAGCACGAGCCACGGTTCCTTCTCCTCCTCCTCCCTCCCTTCCTTCCTTCACCTTCTCGCGTGCCTGCGTCTGTGCGTTTGTGCGAGATAGAGAGCGAGAGGGAGAGAGGGAGGGCCGTTCATGGGTTTGTTTGTTCTCATGGCAGAATTTCATGCGTCCTTTTCTCGGTACTTGCGGTTCCCCCTCCCTCCTTTACAATCTCTCTCCATCCCACCCGCAATACCCACAATCCCCCCTTTTTCTTTCTCTCCTGGGCTCTATTTTGTTCTCGTGGAATTTGGTTTCTCTTTTACCGCTTTTTGCTCCTTATTCAGTGCGTCCTGTGGATTTCCTTCCTTTGCAGGGCGTGAAAGTTTGGATTTTTATCGTTGTAATGCGGTGAGCCGATCGGTTTCTTCCTCGTCGAGCAATGTCCACGGACACTTCCTTCGAAGGTAATTAACTTTTGTCGCGCGATTCATCTCCGGTGTCGGAAATTTGTGCCTGGATTGGGTTCTGGGTGTTGTGTTGTCGTGTTCTTCGGAGTGGTTCTTGAGGCTGGTCATCGACGGTTTCGGTTGGCCTTGGCTTTTCTGGAATCGCTCGGGTTGCATGATCGTTTGGCACATGAATGGCGTGTTAATGTGTGATTCCGGCGCGTTCATTGTCAATCAAAGCTTCCGGTTTGCTTCGTAAGAGTTGTTGGTAATCATGGATCTTTCCATGCCTCTCGAATTCTTTCTCCTACAGTGCTGTTTTTATATGGGTAATCTGAAAAGTTTGTATTTTTCTAGCTTGCGGTTTGGTTTCTCCTTATCAGCTGAGGACTTTTGTTCCAATGCCAATAATACCGATTTTGGTTTGACTTTTTTGGAGTTTTGGTATGAAAATGAAACAGTGACTCAATCTTGGACTAAGGGTGATGGTAATCGTGTCATTTTGTAAGAGATGATAATGATCATTCTAATTTGTGGGGAATTAGCATTATGTTGTTTCTCTTTCTTGCTTATTTTTGGGGACCTTGTCGGGGAGCTGCGCTCTTTTAATTCTGCAGTTTTGTGGTCATCTCATTTTCTCTTTTATCTTCCAGAAGATCTGCTTGACCCGTCTAAATGCAGCAAGTTGAGTGTGGATGAGAAGAGAGAGCTCGTTCACCATGTGTCAAAGTGGCCAAATGGTGCTGCCGAAGCACTCCAAGCATGGAGCCGGCAGGACATTCTCCAGGTCCTCTGTGCGGAGATGGGAAAAGAAAGGAAATATACGGGTCTGACGAAGCTGAAAATCATAGAGCAACTTTTGAAAATCATATCTGAAAAGAAATTAGGCGCAGCAGAGGCCACAGCGGAGCAAGAACAGCAATCTTCGCCTAGCCCGAGACCTTTGAAGAGACAGAGAAAAGCTGAAAATCCATCTCGACTTCCGGTTACATCGAGCAATGTTCCGATCAACAATGCTGGCGGTGACGCTGGCACTATTGTGTTTTGCAAGAACTCAGCCTGCAAAGCTACCTTAAGCAGAGAGGACCGATTCTGCAAGAGGTGTTCATGCTGCATATGTTTTCTGTATGATGACAACAAGGATCCTAGCCTTTGGCTGATTTGCAGTTCAGAGCCTCCATCTCATGGTGATTCATGTGGCATGTCATGTCACCTTGAATGTGCTTTGAAACATGAACAGTCTGGCATTGCAATAGATGGGCGGCATAGAGGGGTTGATGGGTGCTTTTCTTGTGTATCTTGTGGAAAAGTAAATGATCTGCTCGGGTAAGATCCCTTTTCCTACATTTTGAGCCTGTCTGTGCCTCCTGATGAACTGTGTGAATCAGCATGAAGTTCCCTTTTCTTTGATGGGATATACCCTTCATCAACTCTTTTTTATTTGCGCATGATCGCATGATTCATGTTCACAATTGATATCTCTTTGAACAAATTCTCAACTAGATTGCACAAAGTTAATGACATTATCCTCCAGACTCCACAGAGACAATGACATTGCTGTTGTGTCACTCACCAAATGTTAGATGGGTTGTTTTCTAGTTGATGAGGGTGTTAAACGAGTGGGGGTATAACAGATCAGCTTTTATGTTGAGGACCTTGATATAGTAATGCTTCCTATTGAAGGCTGATAATTTCTCCAGATTAGACTTGTCATGGTTACATTGGTTGAGTGCTGGAGTCCAAATTACGGATTTTGGAATAGCGAGTATTATTAGGAGAATCCTTGCTTGTGTTGGGGGCATGATGGACCAAGCAGATGAGACATTAGCTATAGTCAGTCTCCAACTTAGCTGATGGAAAGACAACACCATTCAAATTCATGAGATTACATGTATGTATCAATTGTCTTAGGAATTATATTGCGAGACACAATTGCTTCTCGAGCCTAGTCCTTTTAAGCTTGTACTCAACTGGGAGGAATCTGTTGGTGGATCTCCTTTCTGTTCCTAACTAGTTGCTCTCGCAATGGTACCACTACCCCCAGTTGTTACTGATCCAAGAGGCACCGCATATTTCTTGTCAGATTCTCCAGGCAATTCCTATGATTGTCAATTACTCCTGACAAAGTTACTTTTGCTTTTTGTCAAGCCTACTTTCTGGTGTTCTTCATTTGGATTGTCCGCAATCAATGACCCTTTCATTTTTTATTTTAAAAAATTTCCATTGGTGAATTATGTTATATGAAACAATCAAATTTCAGAGTTGGGAGAATATGCACTGATGGGGTTTTCCCCTTTGATGTGAACTGATGCTAAGTATCTGATGTGGGAAATGATGTGATTCCTGTGGAATTATGCGCATGTATTGGAGAGAAAATTAGCTTCTGCAATTTATTTGTCAAAGAGGAGTTTCTTATTCTTTTTTATTTGAGGGTGGGGCTTCATAAATAGTGGTCCGTTTTGAAGGAACATGAGTGATATATTGGATCTTGCCATATTTTGACGGTGCGGTGCTGTGCTGTGGTATTCATTTTCATGTACTCTCTCTCGAATCTGTCTCAAGCCCTTTAGCTATTCTTGAGTGTTTCCTGATGCAGTCAAGAAAATGGTGACTGCCAGATGGTGGTTTTTCAGATATCATTGCCTAATTGATTGTGAGATCATAGGGAAACTGCACCTCTACTGTGAATGTTGTAAGAATGAGGTTTGAGAATATCAAATTATGGTTGTTGTGTGCGAATTCAACAAAGTTTGAGCTGATGGCGGTCGTGTTAGTTCTGTAACAGATGTTGGAGAAAGCAATTGATGACCGCGAGAGATACCAGACGAGTGGATATACTATGCTACCGTGTAGCTCTAAGCAAGAAGCTTCTTAAGGGAACGGAGAAGTATCGGAAGTGTTACGAAATTGTCGATGAGGCTGTGAAGAAGCTTGAGGCTGACGTAGGTCCTCTGACTGGTTTACCTGCAAAAATCGGTAGGGGAATTGTTAATAGGCTTTCGACAGGACCGGAGGTTCAGAAGTTATGCGCTTATGCCGTGGATGTGCTGAACTCCATGCTTTCTCTCACCAACTTGCATTCATCTCCAATTCCTGCGAGACAAGGTATCCTATCTTCCATTTGTAGGTGATGATTGTGCTTGGAAAATCATATCTGGATTTTTGTTTACATGGTGATGGCTTCTGATGATATCCTTGACGAAGGATCTTATATCCTGTCTATCTCGTCACAAATGCTGTGTCTATTTACTTCTGCGAGTAACATTGTTTCATTGTAAGGAACTTGGATTTTCTGATATCCTTTGTCACGGAACTGGCTAAAGTTCAAAATATATGTTTTGTGTACATTGCACAGGCTTGACTTTGATAGTCCCGGACATGGTCAGATTTGAAAATATTACCACTACATCTCTCACTGTGATGTTGTGTTGCGAAGATCATTCACCTGATGATTCTCTCCATTACACCTTGTGGCATCGGAAATCATACGATGTACAATATCCAGAAGAAGCCACATGCACCCTGGCCCCAAATATGAGGTTTATAGTCTCAGGACTAAATCCGGACACTGAGTATTCTTTCAAAGTTGCAGCATTTAATGGTACATGCCAATCTGGCACATGTGAAGTTAGGGCTTCGACGAGTGCTGTTGCTGATGAAGCCTCAGACCATTCAGTAGCAGAAAGAAGCCAAAGCCCGGCTACAAATTGTAGTAGCCTTTCCAATCCTTCATCGGTGGAAGATGAAAGTAATAACATCAGTACGTGTGACACCAAAATGGATAGTCAATTAATGAAGCATCTTTCTTATGGCAAGGATTCTGAGAAATTGGTACCTGATTCTGCTGTCGATGGCACTGGATTACGTCAAGAAGTTGGTCTTAATGAAGTACCCTTGTTGGAGGAGAACCATGATATGCGGATCACCGGATCGTTGCCCCGTATCCTGAACGAAGAAAACAAGCACACACAAGAAGACAGAATGATTGAGGCAATGAACATTGATAATGGGTCGAATATTCATGCTAGGGCTAACATGGAATGTGTCCCATTCGGTGGGAGCTTAGAATCTGCACTACCCATTACTCCTTGTAAGCTGGAGACTTCTAGGGACGGACTAGGAAGGATCGGGAGATTGAAACCGAGCAACAGAGATTTGGAAATTGGGAATGGGAAAGGAGATGGTCCGCAAGATGGAAGTACATCGAAAAAGCGAAGCAGTGAAAGTCGGGATGAGGAATGTGAGGCAAATGCTCATTCTGATAGGGATTTTGAGTATTGTGTGAAAAAGATTAGATGGCTAGAGTGCGAGGGACATATTGAGAAGAACTTCAGGCAGAAATTTCTTACTTGGTATAGCTTGAGAGCAACGCCCCAGGAGGTGAGGGTTGTGAAGGTGTTTATAGATACCTTGATAGGAGATCCCAAGTCTCTTGCGGAGCAGCTCATTGATGCATTCTCAGACTGCATATCAAGCAAAGCGTCATCCGTTGTGCCGTCTGGGTTTTGCATGAAGCTCTGGCATTGAAGTTTCTTTTCAATGGGGGTTGATGCTTTTAATTTTGGATCCACTAGATTTCCCTCACTGAAATTCTTTGAATCACGATTCTTCATATGAACATTGTTAAAATTATTTTTATCACCAGCATTTGTTATTATGCGATGCTGTAACAGCGGTAGAATGCATTTAAGTAGATTTTCTTTCGCCTTACAGAACATTGACGTTAATCCTACAGTGGTTCCTTTACTTGTCGTGGAGGATATCTCTTTTCTGATAATCCTTCTTGCTACTACGGTGCCTTCATCCTATTTTGTTTTTCCTCTCTCCCTCCACTCATTGTTTTGGCGGTTGCAACTTGCGACACGCCTAACTAGACATCGACAATTGCTTTTAAAGGATCGTGGATACTCAAGTTTTAGGGAGGACATGATACTCGACAAGAGGGCTTAGGGGTAGTCTTTGGTTGTAGCATGCATCAACAAGTTGGTTTTGAAATTTGTGCGAGGTTTCCGTTGGTTTGGATCAAAGAGTATTAGGCCTTGGCTGTTTGTTCTGCTGTTAGTGAATTAGTATGGCACTTGAGTAGAAGTAATGTTTGCATTAGAAATGAGCTCCGGCTAGGTTTCTTGTTCTAAAATCTCCATCCACGGTCTATTTGAACCGTGTCACTGGTTCTTATGAAGTTGGAGATAAAACTGCCGCTAGACAGAGTGACCTGTGCTTTCCTTAATAGGCTCCTTGTTAAGTGGCAGTAGCAGATCACCTTAGTTCTGGAACTCTACAATACTGAGCCAAAGTGATTCCAGATTTGGTTTCCTTATTTGTTGTCAATTAGGATGCATTTATTTTGTAGAAAATGAATGATTTGGAAAATATTTTCCTAAAAATAATCGCTTGTGTCATTTAAAATAATTAGTCAATGAAATTTTTGGTCATTATCAACAAAATTTATGTTTAAATTTTTTCATATACAAAAAAAATATTTTTCTTTTATTTATTTTTGTAAGCGATACAAGATTGATTATTTTTAGGAAAACAATTTTTAAATTATTTATTTTTCGTGAAACAAACGGGTTCTTAAACTTGTTTTTAGTTATTAGTCACTGACGTGCAGCAAAGTTCAACTGGTAGATTGTGACCAACTTAGCTTGTGCAGTTGGAACAAGGCATCCTTGTTTTAAGCTGGAACCAACGGAGGTGGTTGAATAAAATAGGGTGGAGATACAGCCTTAAAGCACCAAAGTAAAGTCCAAGGTGCACAGAGGAGCCGACCGATCAACTAGTAATAAAAAACAAGCAGCAGCTCGAGTGGTGGTAACATCGAAGCCTTATTATATATATAAAAATTCACCATCCCCTCGTGGACCTCGCACCTTTTTGCCTTCCAGGACAACCCACAAACCACGAGCAGCTTCGCCGACCAGGCTTGTCCTTTATCACAGAAACTATGTGCACTACCCACAGGATTTAGCTCTTGATCCCAAAGCTTTTTGTAACAGCTGCTCATTCCACTGTTCTCTCACCGATCTCAGAAACTCTTCCTTTGGGTACTCGTTGAGTATGTCTGCATCGATTTTTACCGCTCCGGTCGTCGGATCAGGCTACGTCGGCTTGCAACTAAAGCAATCTAAGCTGTTCCCGGTAAAAGATTCCAGAGGATGGCGCCAGAGAACTGTCTCCAATGGTTCTAAAGCTTACTGCATGAAGGTAATGCTTGCCCAGATAATCAAATGATCTAAAGCTCTTCTGGGCTTGCACCGAAGCTCATGCCATTTAACCATCAGCTTCCTCGTTTTGCAATTCAATTGCCTTTGTTTCATTCCATAGACATGGAATCCGATCAACAACAAGAAGTTCGAGACCCTTTCCTACCTCCCTCCTCTATCAGATGATTCAGTTGCCAAGGAGATCGACTACATGCTCAAGAAAGGATGGGTCCCGTGCCTCGAATTCGATGAGGTACTTGATGTAACTAAGATCACAAATCCCATAATCTGTGTACTTCCGTAAATAGTAATTCGATTCATTCTAATACAGAGCAAGATTAAGGGAAGCAATACTTTCAAGACATTTGGCCAAAGTTCAAACTTTACAATCCTAATCAGCTGATCCAATCGGGCTTGTTATGAGTCATCCTATTACCTGCGTACTCATAAAAGTGGACGATCTTTCTGTATCAAATCTTCAGATCGGAACTTTTTGGCAAGTCGATTCTGTCAGTGATCTGTGTTCTGAATTGACAATCTTTCTTATGGAAGGTGGGGTTCGTGCATAGAGAAAATAGCAGGATGCCGGGGTACTACGATGGGCGGTATTGGACGCTCTGGAAGCTGCCGATGTTCGGCTGCAACGATGCCTCCCAAGTTCTTCACGAGATCAGCGAGTGCAAGAAGGCCTACCCAAATGCCTACATTCGCTGCCTGGCATTTGACAACAAGAATCAAGGTCAGTGCATGGCCTTTATCATCCACAGACCTGCCTCGACTTGAACCACAGGGCATCGCTTACGTTATGCTTCAATCAAATAACTCTTCACTGTCTTCAACTTCGAGACAGATCGCAATATCTGGAACCCGTATTTTCGTTTACTGTTGAAATGTAGGAATGTCTGTGATGTTTGATGTTCCTCTCTGTTTGCTTTTGGACGATGAATTGAGGTTTTAGAGTAATAAAGGAGGGACTTCATTTTGTTTGAATGAGTTTCGGCCTCAAGTGAGACCTGCATGTCCTTCTCTTCTTTACCAGATATTCTTCAGCCTCAGCAGAGACATGCATGAAAACTTTTGACATTCTGCCAGAAGAAAGCTATCATCCTCGTGGACCAAACTGAGTTAGTGGCATCATGTGCCGAGGTCCGTCGAGTATAAGAGATTCATCTCCCTTGAGAATAAAACAAAATAGCAATTCATATGACATTGTTGTCAACTTTTCCTCCGCATTCACTTAGGCAGGATGGCTAAGTCAAAGTATACTAAATATACCTTAAACCGGTGTTCGTATTGTTGTAAGAGTATCCATTTTCTTGATAAGGATCTTATTGAAGAGTGCCTCAAAGACATCTGTCACGTCACCAATTAAGGAAACTTAGCAAATTTTCTATGCACTGTCCTGATGTGCCATCAATGTTGCGAGAGTAGCATTATCGCATATTGAGTGTGCTTAAGTTCTTTGAAACGATCGTCACCGCGACCCTAATCTAAAAGATTGAACACTTAATATTGATGACCATTCAATCCATGTGATTAGGATGATTTTTCCCTTGTTAAGGATCTCCAATATGTACATGAGTCTCTTTCCTTAATGACTGCCAATAGCCCAACTTTGACGCACCCCCCTAATGGATTGCCCAAAAATTCTATCTTTATCGAGGAACGAATTCATAACTGACCAGAACGTCTGCCACTCAAGTTTCTATCCTTGTTCACAGCAAACCTCCCATGGATGCTATCTTAGTAAATGCCTCTCGAGGCCCCATCCCTATAGACTCTAAACCCTACTAAACATCGGGTGGTGCCAACTAGAGCTGATCACTGGGCATGCCGTTGGGGGTCGGGTGAGGCCTAACGTGTTATCTAGGACCCGGTCCATCCAGAAAAACAGGACAGACCGATCCAAGCCGAACCCGGTTGGATCGGGTTTTATAATTACAAATTATTGCCGAAACCCTGTTAAATAATGTTTTTCAATCCATTGGACCTAGGTAAGCCCATGGACCATCAGACAATACCTAGGTCAAACAATGCCCTAAACTAGACGTATGAAAAGGAGATTGCTCATTCTACAGGGTTACTCCAGCATGGTGAATGAACGCTCCTACCATCACTAATGGATTTCAATAATGAGAATGTTATGTCATAGTCATCGTAATAATCTCATGGTCGTTAAAGTATACTTTATAGCCAAGTCACAACATGAATGACTATTAAAATAGCTAGCCCAAACAATGAGACCTATGTTCAATAAATTTGGCCTTTTGACTGCTCCGGACTAAGAGTATGCAACATCATGTACTAAAAGGGCAATCATCTCCGAAATGGAGAGTTTCTCCTTTTTCCAAGTATGAATTATTTAATCAATGCAAATCTCGCCGACTCCCACCAAGAATAGGAAATAAAGAGTCGCGTATTCTTTTGAAATCAGCAAGCTTACCTGATTGAGATTCCTAAAGTAAATAAGTACTAAGCTCTATATATTTCTCCATCTTTGTCCCTCTCAACTGTAAAATTTCGTCTCACGATTCTCTAGACTTCATTTCTCATTTTAATCAACCATAAAAGAAAAAAAAATATAATGAGAGCCATGTTAGGGAGAACATGTTGGACACTAAGGTGGTCTGAACTCTGAACATTACATCATCAGATCTGACTCGTATAAATTAGAAGGCCCAGTAACGTTGGACCTACACTTTCTCTTGGCCCTCAACAATATCAAAATTTCCTCCAACTGCGTTCCTCAACCATGGCATTGGAAAAGGGAAGAAATATAGCATATACTGCTTGCATCAAGGAAATTTGACACAGACAGCCTTACCCATGTTGAATTTGAGGAATATAACTACCTGCTCTCTTGAATCGATGATGTATAAGGCCATGCTCTATAGTAATTTTTTTTTTGCACCGGCGGTATATGCTACATTTATTCTTAAATTTTTTTTGTCATTACACGATAGCCGATTTGAATACTGCAAAATAATTAATAATGAGGAGAAACTTTGATCTAAACATTACTTGAATATAATTGATTACTAGACATTGATAGGATTTGACTTTTCTTTGTTTAGTAAAATGAAATTCTGTCTCTATCTTGTAATCAAAATTATAACTATCTTGTCAATAATCCTTCGGAGGTTTCTTCACTGATCATATAATATACGGTCATCACGTTCGTAGGTTTAACTTTACTCGAGTGGGTGCTTCGGAACCTTGTTCTCTTCAGGTATCCTTAACCAATGCCCTTTCGAATCATGAGTCATGATGTCTCTATGATCCCTTTAATAATGATACGAATTGAGCTAGTTGCACAAACACAATGAAATAGAGAGTAAAAGCAAGAACGAAAAATCGAGACACAAGATTTTATCTTAATTCACCCTTAAACTAGGGCTACATCCAATAGATGATTTCATTATAATTACCACATCCCACATCTTTGTTATAATTTTCAATTACAAAAGAAAGAGATTATTTATATACTTAGTAGCTATTTATTGACTCAAACCCAAACTAGTAATAAAATACGGGTCTAAACTAAGAAAGCCCTCTAGCGTAGCAAAGGTACGACCCCCACACGCTCACAAAGAATGGGACTTCTGTCGATGGGGAGTATAAACCACATTTCAATATCAATGACGTGAAGAAGTAAGTCAATCACTTTTTCATAAAGTTATGATGCGACTAGACGATGAAATTTATGTTTAGAAAGACTGAGTTGAACAACCGATCCTTTATTTAACTTCAATCAACAACTCTAAACCTTTTTGTACTCATTCATCTGCCTTGCATGCGTACAACATGAGCGGGAATGGATCTGAAACCTGAATCACCCGCTTCCAGAACTATGAAAAAAACAACACTCGGGACCACTGAAAACCCAAAAAGAAAGAAAACTCTCTCTCTTTCTCTCTCTTTCAAATGCATGGGAGAGGCAAATTGTTGCAGAGCCACATATAAAAGGGATTTAATTGAAAGCGAAGGTAAGTAAGTGGTCTTTGAATCTTTAATAGAGCGGTTCAAAAAGATTCGAGGGACTGCCCGAGACCCTCGTTTTGGAGTCGTCTCCATCTTTTGGGTCTTCACACACCAACGCTTTGTTCTGTGCCCATCTCTGCTGAGGTGATGATATCGATGAAGCTCGTGAAAACAGTGAAATGTCGCTTTTCTCTGTCATCATGTTAAAGACCCGTCTCTCTTTCTTTCTCTTCTCTCTCTCTCTCTCTCTATGCCGAAGAGGGAGAGAGAGAAAGCAGCAGACATTCTGGTTAGGAATAGGTAGGGGAAGAGAAGACATTCTTGATTTTCTTGGTTGGTGTTTGAAGTGCTTTTCTCTGTCTGTGCAGGTGTTTCGGTTGACTGAGCTTGAAAAGCAGTGAATGTAGTGGTTGCTTGGTTAGGAATAAGTGGATCATGTCTAACTAAAGTTTTACACATAACATTGCATCACATGAACGATGTCTAATTTCATTAAGGATCACCATAATCTAGATGACGACTCTTGGAGTAATCTTGTGAGTATGGCATTTGGTTTTCAATGTGCAATCTTTTGGACATGATGCAATTCTGCCTTAGCAATGCAAAAGTGGAAAAGAAAAACAAAAGATTATTGCTTTTCTATGGCCGGTGCTACCAGGGAGTGGGATTTGGTAGCAAGGTTCTGACTTTGGCTATTCTTTTTCTTTTCTTTTGAGCTGGTTTATGGATTAAGCATGTTTATCTCATGGTAGTTAACAGACCATTGTTCCAAGACAAAGAGGCTACGGTTCAAAGGATCAGGTGCTTCTCACCTCTCTTTCTTTGCTTCGTTGGAAGCAATTTTATATATATATATATATATATATATATATATATATATAGAGAGAGAGAGAGAGAGAGAGAGAGAGAGAGAGAGAGAGAGAGAGAGAGAGAGAGATTTATCTTATTCTACCAAATCAATCACATATTAAAAAAAGAGTAAGATTGATACAAAGCACCATAAAAGCATGGTCAATTTCGTCCATCACATCGATGGTCTACTTAAGTGGGTCAATACCATGATCTGTTAAAGTGATCAAACAATATTTCTACGGTAGCAATCTTAATTAATTATCTGCAAGTAGTGAGCTTTCAAGTAGAAGAAGTTCATGTTGAGACTGTAACTAATCATGTGACTGTGACTAAATCTTTCCTTTCAAACCCCTAAGGCGTGGCTACATTTGCTGAATCAATGCTTTCGATTACGAGCCTATGAATCGATAGAGAGAGGGAGAGAAGGTGAAAGAAAAAGAGAAGGAGCTTCGTATGATTGAGGGGTCTCCACTTGTCTACGAGATCTGGTGACTGTTTAAAGTAGGTTAGCCAACAATAGCCTTGAGTCTAGATGAAGCGCTCCAACATTGTATATTTAAAAAGTTAAAGAGATCTTTGCACGATTTTGTGGTTGCTAAACAAGTGAAGCAAGTGAACCCTATTCAACAAAAGGGTTTCAATGTTTAATATGGTAATTACATACTTTGAAAGCAAAGTTACCATTTATACGCATATTTTTTACATACTGCGGCAGAATATTGTGATCATCATTTCCTGTTATATCCAAAATCATACCGTTGAAGAAATTGATCAACAGACATCTACTAAGAGATCTTAACAATTGATGAGATAACTTTTTATTGGGTATTTAAAGAAATTGATGATACTTAATCGGAACTTTTCACATCACTTGGCAAGTAAGTTCTCATAGGATTTCTTATTGCACATAGCATGTTCCAAAGAAATCTCATTATGTATCGAATGATGACATAATTTAACCTGCCCCAATTATATTAACTCGAAAAAAGGTGTGGATTTATCTCGGAGGACTTGCATGAGAGTTGACTCTTATCCGAAGTAGCACACCGACGTTTGCTCATGCTTTTGTTTACGCCATGCATTTTACCAAAATATTTCTGTGAAAAGATATATAAAAGTCATAAGATTCTCCTAAAGAAAACTACTCCATGGAGCTGACCTTATGAACTCTAACTTCAATATCAACCTGCTGCATTCTGTGGTCTGGATTTATCTAGTTCCTATCTGATATATTGCTAAAAAAACCGAGGATATAGAGAGAAAATCAATACTTAGGTTTATGTACATGAAACCACCTTCGTCCATGGTATAGAGAACAACAAATAGACTAAAAGAAACAAAGTTGGAGAAACATAAGTAAGAATTTATTAGTATACCAACAATTTTTGTACTCACTATGTTTTCCCTGATTACAAACTGATTTCTTAGTGATAAGAACACCAATCTCAGCTAAAAGGTTTTCGACGTTCGTAATCTTTTGACATTTGTTCGCATTTTACCATATCTCGAGCCAATTAGCTCCTTAAATGGAGTTTTGAGTATCTAATTAGGCATTCTTGTAGGTTGAGTTTGTTAATTAGCCCTTTGACTTAACTTCGGGTCACTGTTTCTGAGGCCAATTAACTCCTTAAATGGAGTTTTGAGCATCTAATTAGGCATACTTGTAGGTGGAGTTTGTTTAATAACCTCTTTGACTTACATTAGCTAGCCAGCACAAACTTGATGTGCAAAGTTCCTAAGTCCTCTGCTCCCTAGTTACAATTCCTCACTCTGCTCTTAGTTCTTTGTGCCTACCCTATTTAGAGAACGGATGGTACAAGAAACACTTCAATCAAACGAGCTTCAAATCTCATTCATCTAAATTCAAATTGCGGGAGAGGGTCTCCATGGAATTGATACCCAATTCTTGTTTCAACTAACTTTGACATTTTCTGAGGCTTGGACATTAGGACAAAACCTACACACATTGGTCATCTAATTTTAAGTGCAATATAAAATATATTGGTATAGAGACAGTTGTTAATCAAGTGAGATTAAACTAATAGAAGCTTTTGCTTTTGAAACAAGCAAGGTCTCTTGATTTGGGTTTCATGTTCTGTGCTGTAAAAACATCTTCTAGAGCTTATAAAGCTACCCCACGAGTGTCGCCTACCCTAACATTGAGGGAAGTTCTATAACTTGGTCGCTTTTGATTAAGCGTGATTTAAGCTGACTTTGAACAGTCTACAATTGCGAGGACTAGAGGAGAGCTAGAGAATCTTCGACATTAAAAGGAGCTGTGCAATTCGAAAGAGCAAGACCAGTTTTTAATGAAGTACAGAATTTGAATTTGCCAAAGGCCGAAAGCTGACTTTGAATATGCCAAATTCATGTGGCTAGAGTCCTAAGAGAAGGGTCGCCTAAATAAGTGGCGTAAAATAGGACAAGGAAGCTCTCCCAAGTTACATGTCCCTTTCATCTATTTCACGTGGGAATTCGAAATATACATGTTGGTTTCTTGATTTGAGTTGGTGACTGACTTGGAACTTTGATTATCTTGAAATGAGTCGGTGAGGTTGCCCAACTTGAAGATGCAACGAAATTTGATCTATTGTCGAGTGAATTTGCATTTGGATTTTGAGCAGTAGAATGTGTGATTTAATTTCTTGGTAACTACCTTATATCATAACAAAGCTCCTTAGGAAAATTGTCTAAAAAGTCTTATATCTATTATACTTTTACCAATTCAGTCCTAAACTTTCAAGTTTTACCAATTGAATTATAAATTTTTTCATATTTTTCTAATTGGGTCTACCTGCCAAATTTTGGCTGGAAAATGCTAACATGAATGATGATTGTTATATGTGGAATAGCTGGTGATGACGTGGAAATTTTTAATATTTTTTGAATTTTTATTTTTTATTTTCCTTTTTTTTTTGTGTCGGCAAGAGTCATCGACAACCATTGTTGGCAATGCAGGCTTTGCCTTGACTGGGCGAGAATCGCTTTGCCCGCGATCGGTGGGCTACAAAGGCCTTGGGTGAGGGACCCAGATTTGGCGAGGGCCTTTGTGTCCTCACCTGTGGTTGGCGAGGCTGCGAGCGCCTTGGCAGCCCTTGCCTAGTTTGGGCGAGGCCTTTGCAGTTGGCAAGGGTCGCCAGTGACCATTGTTGCACAGAAAAAGAAAGCAAAGAAAAATATAAAAAAAATATTAAAAATTTGAAAAATATTATAAAATATTATTTAAAATTGTCAACATTAGTGATGGCCATGCTACGTAAGATAGTTGATGTCCATGTTAGTGATTTTCAGTCAAATTACCTAGATAGACTCAATTTACAAAATACGAAAATATTTATGATTGAATTGGCAAAAATGTAATATATTTAGGATTTTTCGGATAATTTTCCTCACCTCCTTCACGGTGGATGATTGATGAATCATGCAAAGTCATGCAACATTAGTTCTAGCGTCATTATCTGTCTATTATTGATTGGTCTATTGATTGCTTACTTATGATCACGTGCTTTCACACTTAACCCACCAATACAATATACCGCATATTCGATGTACTAATTGAGTCGCTTTCTTTGAGTTTAGATATTGAAAACTAGACCGAATCTAAATGATGATAATCAATTGTGATATTTCGCTCTTTCTCGTGTTATGAGTACTTGAGAAATCAAGACATTTCTTATGAAATGTGCTCATCAATAAGTATTTCAGAAACACTTGGTCACATGATCTAGTTGGAAAAGGGATAAGAGAGAGAGAGAGAGAGAGAGAGAGAGAGAGAGAGAGAGAGAGAGAGAGAGAGACCATAATGAATTTGCTGTAGCAAAAGCATTGAGCTAGGGGCTCCTCTATGAGATAGGACTTTGGCACAAAGTACAGAAGGAAGCACGTGTTGCCAGACCATGCAATTGCATCTCCAAATTGAAGGAGCCAAACCAAACCGTTATAGTCCATCATTCTAGACAAAATTATTTTGACCCCACATTACTCACCCTCAAATTTTCTATATTGTCCCTCCAGCTTTAATACTTCTAGTACTTAGTATTAGTACCTGCTTCCTCAAATTCCTCTCATTCGCTTTTCACAACATAAGAGCAAGCACAAGGTTTTATCAATTTCTTTTCTTTTTGAAGTCAAGTACATGGCATGCATGTGTATGCATGGTGTCTGAAGTGACATCGGTTGTCATGCCCCTTCTTCTATGTTATCAGCAACAGGTTGCATT
The DNA here is from genome assembly GCA_024500025.1 of Syzygium aromaticum. Lineage (NCBI taxonomy): Eukaryota > Viridiplantae > Streptophyta > Magnoliopsida > Myrtales > Myrtaceae > Syzygium > Syzygium aromaticum. The sequence goes on along the minus strand of CM044887.1, from coordinate 835,066 downwards.
AATCTCTCCCCCATATAAGGGCAGAAGTCCCGTACGCATGCAACCACCCTTGGAATTAGAACACCTAAAAGAAGATCGAGAGAGTAAACTAAGTTTTAGAAGAAAACATCCCTCTGAGCCCTCTCTCTCTCTCTCTCTCTCTCTCTCTCTCTCTCTCTCTCTCTCTCTCTGCTCTCTTATATTATATCAATGTGTTGGTTCCCTTAATCCTCGCTTTGAAGAAAGAGAAGAAACAGAGAACAGATGAAACAGTGAGTTTCACAGCTTTGTGAAGTGTGGCAAGTGAGAGACAATGAGATACATCAGAACAAACAGCTTGAAGCGGCTCTTCTCTTTGAAAAGGCGCGGTTTCGATGGAGATGTTCCGAGCCCAAGTAGCGTCAACGAACAAGACAACAAACACACCTCCAAGATTGCTTCGGAAACAGAGCCTTTTCAGAGACCCACTTGGAAATGCTTCTCTTTTGAAGAGATTTTTCAAGCCACTCAGGGTTTCAGCTCAGGTTGTTCCCTTTTCCTGCAATATTTTCACTCTTTTGCTCGACCCTTTGGGTTCTGCCTCTTTTCCATCGTCAATGGGGCTTAAAGTTTGTATCTTTTTGTGGGAATATCAGATAATCTAGTTGGGAAAGGAGGGTATGCAGAGGTTTACAGAGGAATGCTGGAAGATGGGGAAGAAATAGCAGTGAAGAGGCTGACCAGAGGCTCTAGCGAAGAGCGAAAAGTGAAGGAGTTCTTGACAGAGATTGGCACAATTGGCCATGTTTGTCATCCAAATGTGTTGTCACTGTTGGGTTGTTGCATTGACAATGGTCTCTACCTCATTTTCCAGTTCTCTTCAAGAGGCTCTGTTGCCTCTCTTCTGCATGGTAAGCTTTGCCTTGCTCATTTCCTTTTTCTTTTTCCCTGGAAGTCTTAAATATCTCATTTTGTTCTGTGTTTCTGTGCATAATTCTTGGCAGATGAGAATTTGCCCACAATTGAGTGGAAAACCAGATACAAGATTGCTCTCGGCACGGCTAAGGGTCTCCATTATTTGCACAATGATTGTCAGAGAAGGATAATTCATCGAGATATCAAGTCTTCAAACATTCTATTAACTGCAGATTTTGAGCCACTGGTACTTTTACACCATCTCTCGGTAGCTTTAGGATGATAGCAACAAAATCTGGAAAAGAAGAAAGTGTGGTTTGCTTTCTAATAGGGTCTCTTGTTCTCAATGTCACAGATTTCTGATTTTGGGCTTGCAAAATGGCTACCATCTCAGTGGTCTCACCATTCAATTGCTCCTATTGAAGGCACATTTGGGTAATTTCACATATTTTGACAGACTCTTTCCCTTTCAAATGAAGCTGTAATGGACCAGAGTTAAGTGTGATCGACACGCCGAAAAGTTGTCTTTTTTTGCAGACACTTGGCACCAGAGTACTTCATGCATGGAATAGTGGATGAGAAGACAGATGTGTTTGCTTTTGGCGTTTTTCTACTGGAACTTATTTCTGGCAGGAAACCTGTTGATGGGTCTCACCAAAGCTTACATAGCTGGGTAATAACAGCAGCTGCAGCTACCTCGCTTAGAAAATAGAAAGAAAATATGCCTTCAAACTCAATTCTCGATGAAGTTTGCCTTCTCATTGAGGGAATTCATTACAATTTGTTCAAGTTTTCGATTACTTCTGATCTGTTTAATGACTAAACAATATAAGCATATTCATTTCTTTTCAATTGAACTTTTGTACAGGCCAAGCCAATAGTGAATCAAGGGGAGATTGAGAAGCTGGTGGATCCAAGGCTTGGAGGTGCCTATGATGTTTCACAGATGAAAAGACTTGCATTTGCAGCATCGTTGTGCATCCGGTCTTCATCCATGTGGCGCCCTACCATGAACAAGGTAGCTGAATCTCTTGCTCTTGCTTCTTTTTGATAATCACATACTTGGTGCTATGATTATCTCATACCGTACAAATGATTTTATAATTATAGTCTCACTTGTCCAAGATAATAAAGCAATTTGATGTTATGGTGAAGTTAGACTTGATCAGTTTTTTATAATTTGTTAATCAAGGATGCCGCTGTGTTGTGGTGGAACCACCAAATAATTACAAATAGTAGTCTCTTGAGAAAGTGTCATTTTGCCAAATGAGGAAGTTATTCTTATGCTTAAAGCTGATAAGCCTAGGCAATATGCATGTTCTCATGAACTTGATATGACTTTGTATATGTTGTCACCGAAATCTTGGTCATTAACTCAAGTTCTTGATAAGGAACAGTTACATCATACTAATACACAATGAATCTGGTGGTGACCATGATTTGGTCAACTGTGGGATTGATTAGAGAGCATTCATTTTTGCATATGTTTCTAGGAATTAAAATTTATTAATTGCTTAAAACTATTGGCCTTGATAGGACTTCGCACATCCCTCGTTCACCAGGCAATTCTACAAAATACCCTTATTTGTTTGTCATTGCGGTGGTGATAGGTCGGAATCCAAGCCTTCTCTCAATTCCACCTTAGTCAGCAGATGTTCTATCCTACCTAACCTAAATCTTTACGCTAGAAACAAATATATGGAGCAATGAACATGAATGTGACAGTGCTATTGACATATAATTAGTAAAACGAAAGAAAAATCAGGCCCGCTTCTCAATGTCCCTACTATTTAAATCAACATTTCGTCGTATACATGGCTAGGAACTAAAAAAGAAATGTCAATGTTCTCTGGTTTCAAGCGAAGCAGTAATGGAATCCAATCCGCCTAAGTAATCTTCTGTTCAGACAACACTGGTTTTATATTAGTTTTTTATGTGTTGGTGGTTCAAATATCTTATACATCAAATTGCACACTGACCCCACTTGCACAGCAGTTTCCGCAAACAGTAAAAAATGCAACTATTTAGATTTCAGCCTTTCTCAGTGAAATTCACGATTGAACTTCTCTCTTAATCAAGATGAAATTCAAATGTTTTTGTTGGTGAATTTTTGGCAGGTTGTAGAGGTAATGGCTGAAGAGAAACTCGACAAAGAGAGGTGGAACATGCCGAAGGAAGAAGAAGAAGAACAAGAGGAGTTCTGGGGATTTGAGGACTTGGAATGCGAGCATGAATATGAATCCTGTTCCTTCTCTGGTTCTCCTCAGGAGTCTATGTCAACTGGAAGTTCTTAGAATTCATAGGCTTCTTTAATTAGGTACTTGAAAAAAAATGAGAATATAACTGGAATTTCCTGCTATGGTGTAAATATTATGAATTTGCACAAAAAAAAAAAAAGACATGTAGAAAGAGGCATGGGGAGAGGCATTATTAGAGCAACCCACTCCTTTTCTCAGCTGTCCCTATGTGAAAAAAGTTTTGTGGATATGCAATTCCATGGACATAGAGTGGATACTGATCAAACTCACTGCTCCTAAACATCTTTGTTTGATCCATTCTTATTTCTGGACAGGTTCACAAGTCAAAACTTACCCACCTCATGAAGTTGCAGAATCACTCTGTTCATAAGATGTTGACAATATTGAAAGGTTGCACATTCCATTTAGCTGGTGAAAAGAAGCAGTGATCATTTATCCTGTTGCAGAGAAATTCGAATTATTGGTTTCAAAGCAAGTACCTTTTTACCATTTTTGAAAAAGTGAGAATCTTCTTGGGTCCAACAAAGAAAAAACAGTGGAGAAGCAATTAAAAAGAAACCTAAGATTGGCAGGGAACGAATTTACGATGAGCTCCTGCAATAGGCATCCATGCAAGAGGGATATGCCACACTAGAAAGAACAATTTGTCCATCAATCACGGTGGTGGTTGGAAAGCCGACTTCAATTCATTTCAGGCACGCCCTGTAGCTGAATTGCTATTTCATTTAAAGATCAAACTGGCACGAGCAGACATCTCCTTTAGGCTTCACTGTTTCGAGGGGCTAACTAAACCTTGAAATGGAAAGCATTGGCACTACACTGCTGTCCTTGAATTTCATCTCCAAAGCATCGTCGGCAGTCCATAGTTTCACGTGTGGCCAATTAATAATCTAATACAAGTTACATTTGGCAGCCCATGCTAGTTTAATTACTCATTCTTATTAAATCGTTATCTGAATCGACCTCAATTATGTATTAAATCTAGCGGGAATTATGAATCTTGAGACTCTGGTAATGTGTCCGGACATGGCAAATGGAAGAAAACAAACATCAAGAGACATAAGAGTCTTGTTAGCAAGCGTCCCAGAGCACTTGTAAAGCATATCTAATGCGAAAACATTCAATTTTGAAAGCATGGATTGCGTGTATTGCGAAGGTAGCCAGTGCAGTGGAAATCGTACTATTTGTCAATTGCCCTAAGACACTTTTTTAACAAGAAGAAAAAACCTAGACACAAATCTATAGAAAAACACATACACACTCATTGTCCAATAGTGAAGAAATGGGGAGAAGAATATTAAAAGTGCCAAAAGTTATGTACGACATTCATTTTAGCGCCAAAAGTTTTTTTGGATTACTTAAAAATGCCATATCGAAGAAAAAATGATCACTTAAGTGTCAAATCAGAGAAAAAGTGATCACGTAATTACTAATTCTGACCAAATTGATTATGTGGCATTTATAATTAAAATTTTTAATATGACTTGGCAATTTTTTTTAAAAAATCTGATCCACGTGGACATCCAAACAACGTTGTACAATCTGACTGGCATTGAAATGATTATTTTTTAACAACGATTAGCACTTAAGTGGTTACTTAAACAAAATTTGGCACTTAAACAATAATTATTTACAACTTTTAGACAATGTCATTTATAGTTCATATACAAACTGGGCACGCCGGCAAGCCACATAGGACTAAGAAGTTAATAAAATGTTGCCATGTCGGATTTTCGGTGACCCATATAAGAATTGGCACTTAAGTGATCTTTTTTTTTTTTTAAAAGTAGCACTTAAGTGATCCAAAAAAACTTTTTGCGCTAAAGTGAGTACCGTACATAACTTTTGACACTTTTAGTATCATTCTCCCTGAAGAAATGTGACCATAAATGATTTTTTATTTCATGAAAAGATTGTTCTTCAATTTTCGCTTCTTTTTCTTCTCCAACTTTTTCTATTTTATGGGTGAAGGATATGAGCATACATTATTGCCGCCCTAAGACAATGAGAGACAAACGACAAAGGATTGGGAAACATAGCATTATCAGCCACCAAAACCGGCCCGATGAGACATGTCGAAGAGGACACACTCGTAGACAAGAATGAAACTTAACGATTGTCTCATCTTTGTCATTCCACAGAGTCCCATTCAAATGGACCACCATATATAGCTGTCCTCTCTTGCGTTCATGTGTAATATAATTGGGGTTTGCTACGTTATTCTCATGCCTCCTCATCAATCTTTGGAATCGCTGAATGAAACTTGTTCCACCATCAAAAGAAAAAGGGGGAAAAAACTAAATTTACATAAGGACTAGTGGAGAGATTTGGTCATGTTGGCCTACCCCAGAACCTTAAGCATAACCCAAAATATAATTTCATTTTTCCTCTCATGAATTCAAATGCCAATGTGCTGTATTTCTGTGTCCTACTATATTGAATCATTATCTATTCATGTTAAGAAACTCCAAGTGGGAATTTGATAAGTGGTAGGGATTCCTTGGATACCCTGGCTGGCAACTTCTTCCTATGAAAGGGATGTCTTATCCTCCTACGAGCACACATTTTTTTTTTTTTAAGTTTATCAGCTGGAGCATATATAAGAATTATTTTGTATAGCTAGACAAGAAATTAAATTTCAGCTTAATAAATGTATGTTGGTGAGCAAGAAGCACGAACAACAAGACGGATAATATACTTCCAGCTCATTATTGTTTTGGAGGCCAAAAAAAAAAAAACTTCAAATTATCTATATATTATTGATATCTTGGTTCTATTTGTTGTCCTTTGAAATGTGTAGGAGCAATGAGCTCTATCTCGTGCATGAATTTTGTCATGGTTGCACTGAAAATTAGGCATCGCTTCAACTGAGGCTGCTCATATGATCAATTGGACAGTGTATCTTCCACTAATGCAAAGCTTACCAACTGCTTCTCAATGGTTTTGTGGCAAGACTTAGGATGGCATCTTGCCTATTAAAGACAAATACATTAATGTACACACATGTAGTGCTGTTTGTAATTGAAAAATCTTATGTGGTAAATTTAAATGTAGGATGAAACACACGAACCGAGTCTATTTGAACAGACATAAACACATGCAAATTACTACATATATAACAAGTAATCATCTATTTATACTCATGTTGAACAAAAAATACCTCTCCTTAAGGTCTCGTGTTCAAATCATGTTGGGAGCACTCCAAAAACATATTTGTAAAGAAAACATTCTGCCGGTTGATGTATGAGTAACATGCTATATAAGTCTTTTTACATTGCTATTTAATTGCACCTATAGTATGGAATGTATCGTTTACATCACCTGTCGAGGGGAGTCATTAAAATGATGCCGCCTTTATGGTTATTGGGCAATGATGAATTCCACGGTCATAAAAGAATTGGATAAGATAACGTACTCTATATTGTTTCTTTTTTGTGGTCAGGACAAGTTTCCCTAGGTATGGTTTGTCTGTAATTAGAGACCTTAGCATGAGCAGGTGGTAATGGATGAACCGGATTGGACTTGCCACATATACTATGCATAATGGGGTCGGTACACATTATAGCATATAATTGATACATCATATCAAGATTAATTGCTTTACATGATGGATCCACGTACATAGTGTTATATAATGTGTTAGTTGAACGCTTAGACCATAAGCAAGACAGTTAACTTTTCTTAGTTTTCTCAACAGAGAGGCAGAGAAGCTGCTGCGTGTGGCGCTCTTTGGTTCGAGTAATGTTTCTTGAGTTATATAATAAGCATGGGTCGGAAGTTGTTTAACTTGAAATCACTTCGAGGATCGGTAGTGCAGCGACATAGAGAAGCGTGGCGGTTTTGGAGAATCCCAGTAGGTATGATAGTTAAAACCCTAGAAAGGGAAAAAGAAAACAAGAATGGTCTAGGGTTTGGTGAGGTGATGATACATGCCATCAAGATGCTTCGTGGGAATGAATATTCTCAAATCAATCAAATGTTAAAACACCGGTTCTGATCAAACCCCAACGGAATGTTGTGGAAGGAAGGCCAAGATTTCTAAAAGGAAATCAAATGGAGCTAGCAGGTGGCTCATCACCAAACTTTTATGCCTTGTTTCTGGTCAACTTTATGGATGCAATAGATAGTGGAATATACAAATGGAGAGAAATCGATCGTTATTGAAGGAAACCTTGAGATTTTCTTGCACTAACCCTATTGAAGAAGTAATCAATCAAATTGGTGATAGAGAACTTTAAAAAAAAATGAAAGGATGACTTGATGACAAGCTTCTCGGACTACTCACTGAGGAAGGTGGGTGATGATGGTTCGATAATTTTCCACATAGTAACTTCAAAAACTGAAACATAAAATATCCACGTCAAAGCTGGTCGTCGGCCGACCGTCCTAGGCGTCCACGTCCGTGATTTCTGGCCTAAATTGACAAGATAGACTGAATTGATACCAATGTAAAAAGACTTATGACTAAATTGATTCAATTAAAAAGTTTATGACTGAATTGAATTGGTACCAATGCAATAAGTTTATGACTTTTCTTTGGTACTTTTCCCTAAGAAAATATCCTATTCTTTGGTCATAATACAATTGGACCGCGGACTATGTCATGAGTCTATAGAGCTCCTTTGTGTGTCACATGGGTTGCGACTCATTTTGAATAATCCCAACTTAATGTTAGAAGATCGACGTTAGTCGAACATATGGAGGAGGAAATTTCCTGTTTAGAATGCTTGGGGCTGCGGCGAAGTTGATTCGACCCATTTTCATCCACTTGCGGAGGCATTCGATCATATCATTCGCATCGTTATTTTCTTTACAGCTATTCTAATCAATAACGATTTTGAGAAAGTATATTTAAGTTTCTTTCACACACCATGTCAAGAGAGAACTCTCTTGGAAGGGTGTAACGGAATGCTAGAGTTGAAAGCCCAAAGAGTAAGTAATTCCTATTGTATCTCATGAATTTTTGCAATCTGTTCTTTAAGCGAAAGTCTTAAATGATCGAATCGGGTGAATTTAATTTCGTCTACTTTAGTTGCTTCTTCTTGTTATTTCATGACATTGTTAAGTGAAAGTCGTTACATTATGTCAGTTATGTTCTAATGCCTTCTTTTTTTCCCAAAAATTTCTTCGATATCAGCATGTCCATCCTTTCTTAAAAACACCAGCTTCGTCAACGATTTTCTTAGCGTTTTTACCATTTGCTTAGACATTGGATTAAGAACCTATCAAGACGACCGAAAGCAAGAGCATAAGCATATTGATAAGAACCTTGTCATTAGTACATATGTTGTATGCACATTACATTTTAGACTTTGTAACTAGCACATTAGATTATCAGTGAATTCCGCTCTGGCTCTCTCTATGGTAAACTTTTCTTTGATTCTAGACATCGTTTGATTCACTAGTATTCCTTTTCCCCCTTGTCTTCAACAATGTCGCGTATTTACGACAACATGATCACCATGGGGGGTCTTTTTTGTTCATCTTTCTAACGTTGATCATAGAAGCATCTTCGGCTTTCACGTCCTCTTTCGTATTGTAATTTTGCCGGTAGAATTATGTGGTCGTGAGCTATTTTAGCCTATTTGTTAGGTTTTTTTTTATTGTAAAGATTTCTTTCTAGTGTAGAATCATTTTTATTATATATCTCCTAATTAGGGTTATCATATGTTCCTATATATATAACAGGTTTGAGCATTATAAATGTACAGAAAACATATTCATTGAATATAAAAGGAGAGTTTTTTTTTACATGGTATTAGAGCCCTAGGGTTTGATCCTTAGGGCACTGTACGTCAATTATCGATTACGGTGGTCCCACTTGCTGGTGAGCGGGCTGGGGGTTCGGGGGCAACGGCCCCGAAAAATTTTTTTGGGCTCTCTTTCTTTCTCTATTGCGTCATTCGACGTGCGTCTTACCCGATCTTCTTCATCGCAATTCAGTTTGTGAAGCTGATCTCATGGCCGACGAACAATCGAGTGTTACAACTGACCAAGCGGATGCTAGTGCCTCTGTTACTGCTATTCTGGTAGACCTGACCGCTGTGATGAAGCAGCTCTTGACCCAGCAGGCCACGCCGCCGCGCGTTGAACCTCCTGTTGCACCGATTGCTGTCAAGCTTGATGGCAAAAATTATGGTGTATGGTCCCAGGTTGTTGAGATGTATGTCTCGGGCAAATACAAACTGGACTATTTAAATGGTGATTCTCCTGAGCCCCCTCCTACAGATCCATCTTTTAGACAATGGAAGACCGATGATTCTACGGTGAAAGGTTGGCTTATTAATTCTATAGAACCAACCTTGATACCAAACTTTATTCGGTTTCCTACTGCCAGAGCCGTATGGGATGCTGTGGCAACGACCTTTTTTGATGGATCTGACACCTCCCAAATCTATGATATTAAGAGGCAGGTTTCTCGATTGAAGCAAGGCGGTGGACCCATCGAGAAATATTATAATGATCTTCAAGGGCTCTGGCGTGATATTGATTTCCGCCATCCTAATCCTATGCAATGTCCGGCCGATATTTTGAGGTACAATGCCATTGTCCATGAAGATCGAGTCTATACTTTTTTGGATGGTCTCGATGACCGCCTGGATAATGTTCGTGCTGATGTTATGAAGATGGATCTATTTCCCACTATTGAACAAGCTTATGCCCGAGTCAGGCGAGAGGATATGCGCCAATCTGTCATGCTCTCCACTCTTGTCGAGGTCACCTCTGGTTCCGCCATAGTGTCATAGTGGGGCAAAGGTGATCAGTTAGTGCTTTTTGCCCGGGGACCTCGCCCTAAACCTGGTATGCCAATTCAATCCGAGGGATGCTCTCACTGTGGGAATCCTAAACATATAGCAGCATCTTGTTTTAAACTGCATGGTTATCCGGACTGGTGGGATGATTTTCAGACCAAGAAGAAGAAACAGGGCTCCCAAAAGGGGCAGAATGGAGGGCAAGCCTCTTTAGTGAATAGCGGCTTGTCATTAATTCCCATGAAGCCTGAATTTGCTAATGCTAAATCTCTTGAAGGTAATTGTGGGTTTGTCTTTGCTAATGGACATGGTGATGGTCATCATGGGTGGATAATTGATTCTGGCGCTACAGATCATATGACTCCGGAATCTGGTGATCTTCTTACATCTACTACACCACGTCGAGATCATATTTACAATGCTAATGGATATAGCTTTCCTGTGATGGCTGCTGGGCGTGTGTCTGTCACGTCTTCTCTCTCTTTATCTCATACCTTGCTTGTTCCTTCATTATCTAATCATCTGTTATCAGTTGGACAGCTTACTAGCTGTCGCGACCTAAAAAATTTTCATTTTTTTTTTCGGGCTAATGAATTATTAAGACTAAGCTTAACTCGGGCCCTCCCAAGTCCTACCAATTCGCAACTTAGGATTTAAGTTCTTAACATGTAAATATTTTCATGCTTGGAGTCGCCACTAATCATTTTGTGGTAGGTCGATTAGAAACATAAATAAAACATAGGGAGATATGTTTTATTCCTACGAACAAGAAATTCTAAGCTCGGAGACTTGGTTACGCTAGATCTAGTCTAACGTCCTTTCGGTACCTTTTCTTTTCAAAAATATTTTGGCAGGCAGTTTGGATCCATTTTAACTTAATTACTAATATATGAGGTGTTCATGCGGGTGCGCAAACCACCAATTTAACACTCAGGAAAGCATTAAATAAATTGCAAGTTTGGAAGAATTACTTACCTGAAAGCAACGCAAACATCTGCATTGTTAGCTAGAAAATCACATTAACATCATAATATGATTTCTAATTAACAAGCAATTCACTCAATTTCTCTTTTGATTTTCACTTATTTAAATGAAATTTAATCTATATGCAATGACGTGCAAAAATGACATGCAATTAATGCAACATAGCATGCAAACTATATGTCATGCGACGACGTGACCTAATTCTAATGACAGGCAAATGATTTATTTTTGGTATTTTTCTCTAATGAAATTCGGAATAAAAATATGCCTAAAATAACGTGCAATCTATGATGATTTAACATATCCTAACATGATTGATTTTTGGAATTTTTTTGTTAAAATTCGAAATTAAAAATAACCTAAATCATGAATGCAATCTATCATAATTTAATCTATCATAAGATGACTCTTTTTGGGTTTTTTTTTATGAAAATTCGAAATTAAAAAAAATGACCTAAATAATCTATTAAGATTAGAATATTACTTAATTTAAACTAGGAAATAGATTATCTCAAGTCCTAATTTAAATTAAATAATTACTCTATCTTCTAGATATATTTAGGATTCCCTAAACATGCAAAACTCTAATTCAAATCCAACTGATATATTTTTTTTTCTTTTAAAAGGAAAGCAATTAAACAAACAAAGATAGCAATCACATTCAAACCATCCACGCGATCCGCCAGATTTGTTTCAAATTCGGATTAGGCACAAAAATCGAACTATCGGTCATATATATAGGGTTATAGATATTGACAGAAAGTTGATCATTTAAATTTGGAAAGCAAGTAAAATTCATTATCGCATCCAAGTGATTATAGATAGGATAATGATTTTCCGTATCGCCGCATATCGTACCTTAGGGATAAAGTCGGATAGTCGTCCAGATACGTTGCTAAATTAGGAACGATTCCTAATTTTGAATATTTAAAAATATCGCGGATATATTGAATATTATCCAAAGATATCTAATTATCCACATGATATTCATGAAATATTCAAAACATGCAAATTAGGAAATTAAATATTCTGAAAATTATCGGATAATGTCCAATTACCTAATTTGCAGATAATCTCCAAATTCAAATCGATCGGGATCGAGCTTGCGGATCGGGATCGGGACAATCGGCGACGATGACGAGTATAGCGGCGACTTCTCACATCTGGCCGCGGTGGTGGCGTGCACGTGCGACGGTGCGGCGGTAGCGTGCACGAGCGGCGATGGGATCTTCAAGGCTTCGTCGTTGGGATCGGCTTGCTGGACGCCGGGAATGTTGCGGAGACTCGTCGGAACCACCAAGAAATACCGCAACTAGTGACTGAGGGGCAGAAGCATGTTGGGAGGCTGTAGCGGGGCTGGTTTCAAGGCGTGATAAGCAGGCTCCTATGGACACGAACGGCGGCCGCGAAGGGGCTCACTTTGCTGGACGTGCTCTTTGCTTCTTTCCTTTGCCTTCCTTTGTCGTTTTTTCTCTATTCTGTAGACTCTCTATTGACCGATTTTTTTTTTTCGATCGTGGCTGCCAAGGGGAGGTTTCAAAGTGGCGTGCTGCCCTTTCCCTCTCCCTCCACGTTTTCCTTCCTTGATCTTTTTTAGTATTCTGTAAAGGACTTGGATGAAGAGATGTTGGTGAGCGTGAGTCTGCACAGTGGCTGGGCAATTCTCTTGAAGACCCCCTTTCTTTGACTTTTCTTCTTCCTTGTGGCCGCGTGAACGTCAATTCCGTGGCCTCCGACTTCTCCGAATTTCTATTCTCCGAAAATTCTCTCATGTCTCTCCAAAAATCAGATCTGAAAATTCTAAGGGCCCCCCCAAAATTCTGACCTAAACATGTTTATATAATACTAACCTAGGTCAATTAGATTGGCTCTCTAGTCCTAATGGGCTTAGACTTGAGCTTAGGCTTTAATCTAATTTATGATTTTATTTAATTCCTAAGCGGGCTGAATTAACTTGGGTTTTAATTTAATTGAACATAATGGGCTGAATTAAGCTCAAATTAAAACGACCAAACCTATTTGACTCGTGATTTCCGGCCCTTGCCTTTCCGAGCCAACCGAGTCCCATTCGATGAAATTTAAGCTCGTTCGCCATCACCGGTCCGATGCAAAATGCGATTAAATTAAAATGAACCTAAACTATATGTTATGCAATTTAAATATTTTGTTTAGGGGTTAAAAATTAATCCCTAATTTTTATGCAAATTACAACTAAATGGTGAGTCGAAATTTAGGTGTCAACACTAGTGAGTTGAACTGTGTTGTGCTTATGTATCCTGATTTTTGCCTGTTTCAGGACATTCTCACGAAGGAGATTATTGGGCGTGGCACTAAGAGGGAGGGGCTGTATTTCGTGGATGAAATTACTTCTGGACGAACCTATCATTCTCGTGGACAGTTAGCTCAAAAGAAGGAGCTTTGGTTATGGCACCGTCGATTAGGTCACCCATCTTTTGGGTATTTACGGCATTTGTTTCCCAAGTTATTTCATGGTCTATCGAACTCTAGTTTTCAGTGTGATACATGTATTTTGGCAAAGAGCCATTGCACTTGTTTTCCTCCCAGTTTGAATATAAGTTCTACTCCTTTTTCCTTAATTCATTTCGATGTATGGGGTGCGTCTCCTATTACTACTGTATCTGGGTTTCGATGGTTTATCATCTTTGTTGATGATTGCACACGTATGACTTGGCTATATTTGATGAAACATAAGAATGAGGCTGAAGCTATCTTTCGGACTTTCCACCGTATGGTTCAGACTCAGTTTGGGGCCAAACTGAAGGTTCTCAGGTTTGATAATGGTGGCGAATACTTAAGTAAACCTCTTGCAACTTATTTTCAAGAACATGGTTTGATACATGAAACTTCTTGCCCTCAGACTCCTCAGCAAAATGGTGTCGCTAAGCGCAAGAATCGCCATCTTCTTGAAACCACTCGAGCACTCTTGGAAGGTAGCCACGTTCCCCATCGTTTTTGGGATTCTGCCGTAGTCACAACTGCTTATTTGTTGAATCGCATGCCTTCCCGCATTCTGAGCTATCGCATGCCAATGCAAGCACTTGCTGCCCGTGTGTCTCTTCCTTCGGTTCTTACGTTGCCTCCTAAGGTGTTTGGGTGTGTCGCTTACGTCCATCTTCACAAAAATCAGCGGACCAAACTTGACCCTTGTGCAGTCAAATGTGTGTTTCTTGGTTATGGCCCTTCTCAGAAAGGGTATCGGTGTTATGATCTTGCCAGGAAGCGCATGTATGTCACCATGGATGTAGCATTTATTGAGACGGAGTCCTTTTTTTCTTCCCCCCAGTGTCCTGTTCAGGGGGAGATTAGTTGTAGAACCAGACATTGATGGGAGGTAGTAGGAATTGCAGGAGCGACGGATGGGTGCGCACAGCCACGTGATTCTAAGGCTACTGAGGTTGAAGATTTTGAGCTACTGCTGCATGATTCTGAGGCTGCACGACCAGACAACACTGAATTACGATATGGGTCCGAACAGGTGTCAACAGATGCACAGCTGCAACAGCTCTCCTTGTCTTCGCCCTCTTCGCCCTCTTTAGTACCACTCCAAGCTCCTAAGAATGTACCTGAGGTAAGTACTTCTACTGTACTTGATTCTTTTGAAGATACTGATGTGCTTACTGGTTATAAGTTACCCGATAGGCATAATAGGGGTAAACCACCGAATCGATATTCTCCAGATGTAGAGGACCGCCGGTCTCGATACCCTATTGCAGACTATGTGTTTGCCAAAAGGCTGTCCACACCACTACAAGCCTTCGTGTTTACGATTTCCCTAGTTCAAGTTCCAAACAGGGTTGAAGAAGCCATGAAGGATTCGAAATGGCTTCAAGTGATGGAGGCAGAGATGAAGGCGTTGGAGAAAAATCGAACTTGGAAACTTGTGGAATTACCAAAGGATAAAAAGCCGGTTGGATGTAGGTGGGTGTTCATAGTCAAACATAAGGCAAACGGCACTATTGAGAGGTATAAGGCGCGATTGGTAGCTAAAGGGTATACACAGACTTACGGGGTGGATTATCAGGAAACATTCTCTCCAGTTGCAAAGTTAAACACTATAAGAGTGTTGTTATCTCTTGCTGCAAACTTGGACTGGCCTTTGCATCAATTTGATGTGAAGAATGCATTTCTTCATGGAGATTTAGAGGAGGAGATCTATATGGAGCTTCCACCTGGATACAGATGCGCAAATAAGCCGAACATGGTCTGTAAGCTGGAAAGATCATTGTATGGGTTGAAGCAGTCCCCTCGTGCATGGTTTGGTCGCTTTAGCTCAGCTATGAAAGGGTATGGATACTCCCAAAGTAACTCAGATCATACTTTGTTCTTAAAAGGTGCTCAAGGAAGAATGACAGCTCTTATTATATATGTAGACGACATGATTATTACAGGAAATGATAGTACAGAGATTATGAGACTGCAGGAATTATTATCAAGGGAGTTTGAGATGAAGAACTTGGGAGGTCTGAAATATTTCCTAGGAATCGAGGTTGCTAGGTCGAAGGAAGGGATTTACTTGTCTCAGCGGAAGTATGTTCTTGATCTTTTGACCGAAGTTGGCATGCTAGATTGCAAGCCTGCAGACACTCCTATGGTACAAAACTGTAAGCTCGGAGAGTACCCTGATCAGACGCCTACTAATAAAGAGAAATACCAAAGGTTAGTAGGTCGATTAATTTACTTATCACATACACGTCATGATATTGCTCATGCAGTAAGTGTGGTGAGTCAGTTCATGCATGCACCTAGTGAGGATCATATGAGTGCTGTGTGGCGCATCATTCGATATTTGAAGTCAGCCCCAGGAAAGGGGTTGCTATTTGCAAAGAATGGCCACCTTGAAATAAAAGGTTACACAGATGCAGATTGGGCTGGAAGTGTGACAGACAGGAGGTCTACATCAGGGTATCTTACATTTGTGGGAGGCAACCTTGTTACATGGAGAAGTAAGAAACAAAAAGTTGTAGCTCGGTCTAGTGCAGAAGCTGAATTTAGAGGTGTAGCAAAGGGGTTATGCGAACTTCTATGGCTTCGAAGCTGCTAACTAAGCTCGGGTATCCACCAGGTTTGGAAATCAAATTGTTTTGTGATAATAAAGCAGTCATAAACATTGCTCATAATCCAGTTCAGCATGATAGAACCAAACATGTAAAAATTGACAGACATTTCATCAAAGAGAATTTAGAAGCAAAAGTGATCCAGTTACCATTTGTCAAGTCTGAAGACCAGTTAGCTGATATATTGACAAAGGTTCTATCAAGTAGAGAATTTCATTGCTCACTTATGAAGTTGGATATCAAAGACATCTTTACACCTACTTGAGGGGGAGTGTGGTCGTGAGCTATTTTAGCCTATTTGTTAGGTTTTTTTTTATTGTAAAGATTTATTCCTAGTATAGAATCATTCCTATTGTATATCTCCTAATTAGGGTTATCATATGTCCCTATATATATAACATGTTTGAGCATTGTAAATGTACAGAAAACATATTCATTGAATACAAAAGGAGAGTCTTTTTCTACATAATTAGGATCAGCAGATTACACGATTAATCCTGCAATTTGCAGGTGACTTCGAACGACCACTCCCTTTATGTATTTTTTTAATATTTCACATGGAGTGAAGAACATACGAAAAACAGGGTGATCTCGCAAATTATTCGCCCCTAAAAACTACATAGAATGTGCCCTCATAAGTGTCTAGGACAAAAGTCATGGTGCGGAAGGTTGTCGCAGCTTCTAACTGTCGATCTTCATAGAGGGTAGTAAGCAAGCCAGCGATCCATCATTTCGTAGCATTCCTTAGGCTTGTACTCTGGAGCAACATGGCCAGCGCCCTGAACACGGCAAAGAAGGTATATATGACTAATAAGCACCCGAATTGCATAAGTTTCTAGTGATGCAGCACTACTAAACACAAGCTATGTTCACTTTACTCACCTTTATGGTGGCATAATCTAGAGTGAAATCATCATTGACGAGCTCCTCTGTATACCTGCATGAAGCATTGTGGAGGTTTTATCTACTGGAAAGTTTCATTATTGCACATCAAATTTTGAAACAGAGGAAGCCACAAAAATGCGAGAAAAGAGGATTCTAAGTTTGGTGATTATTCGACCTACCCTGCAATTTGGCCATCGGTGAACCACGGCCTCCAAACGTCGTACAAAGTCAGACCGAGAGAATAGATCCAGTTTTGTGTACCAATGTGCGTAACGGACAAGTCATGGTCACCACTGGAGAAAAAGAGAAGATCCGTAAGGCATAAAAGATGTTGGAAATATTTGGGATTTTGTCGAGTGTGTGCAGAAAATCACTGATTAGAATTGTTAATCCTTGTTACGAGATAAAATTTCTAATCCAAATAATCCACAAGCTACTTCAATCACACTAAAGCTGGCTTAATCCCATTCGTTCAGATGAAAATTGTCCATATTTACTTTAGCTATGTGCTAGTTGTTATAAGAAAATTCCAAGTAATTTTCATGAAAGAAAGTCTCTCTATCTGAATAATGTGAAAAATGTAATTAAACAAATCTATATAGGAAGACCATGAACAAATTTAGTCTTACCTATATATAAGAGCTCTGAGGTTTGTAGTACTCAGATTTTTATGGTAACCTACAGTACTAGTGACAGTCTTTGTATAAGCTAAACTGCTATTGCACCGGTTCCAGACACCTTTGGTCCCCTGTTAAGCATCACAAACATTGTTACGCAAAAGATCGATATGTTAAAGTACTCGATCAACATGTTCACAGCATTTGCATACCTCTCGAACACCAAGAGCAGCTCGGACACTCTTGTCGTTAGCCCATATGGCAGAGAGAACATAATTATAATCCTAGAGAAACCATATCCAGGTGAATTTTCTAACGTTAGGTTATTCAAGGTAGTTGCATATAATGTTTGTGCGTGCGTGCGTGCCTGGTGGGCATATACAGATATGAGTAACTTACCCTACACCAATGTGCAGGAATGGCTCCTGTAGCTAGGAAATTTTCGTAATTTTCTTCGAATACTACTCTTTCTCCTCTGATTGATTTAACCGGTCTTGAGTATGCAACTTGGCAGAAGGGTTCCAGAACTTGCATTAGATTTATTTCTTCCAACATCTACAAAGAGAGTAGATTCTTAATGGCCAACGAACAGAACTACCAAAACAGTGTAATGGAACTGATTAGGAGCTATCCTGCTAACCACATCGATGGCGCCAATGGCTGCGACGCAGTCTGTGTTGCTTGTATTTACGTTCACAAAATCACCATTACAAGCTTTCGTAGCTTCCTATTTAACAGAAGGTATAATAGGTTCAGCATAACCACAACCCAGTACCATATTCAATTTGGTCCAGAATTTACACAAGCATGCAGATAAGATTCTAGTGTCCAATGCTAGTTGTATACAAACACGGAGCATCTGAGTCGAACCAAAAAGTAGGGGCAGTGCATTGCTTAATCAAGCACTGTCTGGCCATCTACTCCAATTAGGGAGATCTCCATTCATCTAAGAGGAAGAATATGAGAGGCATACCTCGTACAATTCACTTGATATGAGGGTAAGTCGGTAGGCAAGTGTGACTCTTGAATTGTCGTCGACGTAGTCATCTGTTTTTGGATTTCCAAGCACATATCCCTGTTAAGAAATCCACACGTTGTTTCTCAGTGCTGTCCATTAAAAACTAAAGCCGAGTTAGTGAAATTAGATAGTTACTTTAAGATTCATGTATGGCACAACACCATCACCATTACCTGCAGGTGCACACCACAAGTAAATTCGCCAAAGTTGAATGGTTATAACAACTCAATATTTTGAAGTGAAAGATATTCGACCATATTCAGCCAAAAGATAATATTTACCGTCGTATATTTTCTTAACAACCATCGGAAGTGGTATGCCAGAGTAAGAATCCCCACCAATGTACAGTATATTTTTTAAGAACTGAGGATGTTTTATCAACCACTGCAAAGCAACACAAATAGCAAACGCAATTCAGTAATCATCATTCAAATCTTCTTGTTGTGACGTCTGTTGCAATTTCATCGTAGATTAACGCCCATCATCCATGAATTCCAATTTCGATTTTGTTGAACCAAAAAAGTTTCTTTTTGGGCACTTTACCAAAAAAAAAAAAGTTTCTTTTTGGGCCTGCACCCACATTCACACACCTTTCTCAGAAACTGGTAGATCTCTTCAGAAGATCTATAGTCATCAATGTAATAATTCTCTGCAGTTGTTGAGTAAGAGAATCCCGTGCCAATTGGCGCATCTACGTATATGATGTTGAGGCCCTAGACAATATTAAGTTCTTGTAAGTGAAATCATGACATCATGCGTCTCTCAGGAATTGGTGAAATGTCAGTAATTTAGAACAAGACAAGAACAAGCACCTGTGTCCAAGTATAAGTGTTCAAATGTAGTGATGGAAAGCTCCCATTGTAGCCAACATAAGTGAATTCCACTGGACCTGCATGCAAGGTTAAGTGTGAAATCCAATTATCATGCACAGGAAGAGAGGACATGCTTCCCAACTTTCTTGTTTGCTAATTGCAGTTCGGAAACCACTCACACAGAAGCTATTCCTCCATGCAGCATACCTGACTAATTCGTTCCTTGTCCACTGACATTCCCGGTGATTTCTTTACTAAAGGACCTTATGTACTGATATCGTGAAACGAACGATCATATACCTACTTGATTCCTTCATTAGTTTTATCTGAGGCCCCCTCAATTCTTTCGCTTTTCAATTCACGGAGGACATCACCACACGGTACAAACTAGTTTCCCTAATATAAGAAACATCTGATATCTAACTGAAAGAACTAGCCCCATATACCAAAATCCCATAAGTTATGTCTCCCTGGTTCAGAGAGCTTTTGTCAGTGCCCCTTTTTATTTGGGATTAATACCACGAAAAATCATAAACTGGTACACTTGTGACAATTTTACCCCAAACTATTTTTTTTATCATAAAAAACCCCAAACTGGTACACTTGTGACAAATATACCATAAACTATTTTTTTTACCACCAAAAACCCTAAACTGGTATACATATGACAATTTTACCCCGAACTAATTTTTTAATATTATTTTTTATATTTCGAATTTTTTTTTTATTTTTTCTTTACCTTTTTTTTTTCTCTTCAACTCTGGCCGGTCGCCGGACCGGCAATCGGCCAGAAGCGGAAGCCAACGAGGTTGGCCCCGCTAGCCGCTGGCGAGGCTGATCTCGCCGGCGTTGGGCAAGGTCGGCCTCGCCCGGCAACGGCGAGGTCGAGCCTCGCCAGATCAGGCTTTGGGCGAGGTCGGCCTTGCCCGGCAACGGCGAGGCTCGGCCTCGCCGTTGCCTAGCGAGGCCAACCTCACCCTCCAACGGCGGGGCCGAGCCCTCGCCGGGGCTCGGCCTTGCCATTGCCTGGTGAGGCCAACCTCGCCCTGCAATGGCGGGGTCGAGCCCTCGCCGGATCCGGCGAGGCTCGACCTCGCCGTTGCCGGGCGAGGTCGGCCTCGCCCAATGCCAGCGAGGTTAGCCTTGCCCAACGCCGGCGAGGTCGAGCCTCGCCAGCAGCCGACGGGGCTGACCTCATCGGCTTCCACCTCTAGCTGGCGACCGGCTAGAGTTAAAGAGAAAAAAAAAAGGTAAAGAAAAAATAAAAAAATTAATAAAAAATTTGAAAAATAAAAAATAATATTAAAAGATTAGTTCGGGGTAAAATTATCACATGTATACCATTTTGGAGTTTTTGGTGGTTAAAAAAATAATTCAAGGTATATTTGTTACAAGTGTATTAATTTGAAATTTTTTTATAGTTAAAAAAATAGTTTGGGGTAAAATTGTCACAAGTGTACCAGTTTAAGGGTTTTCGTGATATTAACCCTTTTATTTGTTCATGCAGGGGTATGCATAACTTCACCAGGGAGATATTATATCAGTGTTCACTATTTCATCTTTGCAGGGGTACGCATAACATTGCCACACTTTCCCTTGTAGTAATGGCTTACTGGATCTGGGACCCTTCTAACTTCACATAACTCTTGATAAAAGAACTGCTGCTCAATTACCAAATTTTCTAGTTCATGGTAAAATTTAAAACTTCCCATTTGTGTAAGAAATGCCTAAAAAGGGCAATCACTAAAACAGGCAAAGTCAGAAGTGGAAGCGATGGTACCGCTTTCATAGAAGAAAGCAGAGAGAACAGAGCAACCAGGGCCTCCGGTGAGCCAAAGCATGACTGGGTCCAGTGCAGGGGACCTCTGTGACTCCACAAAGTAGTAAAACAGCTGTGACTCCTCTAGTTCCCCCACACCAATGTACCTATTCATATTAAACACAAACCAAAAATAAACAAACCGGTCATTTTCATACACACATTGCGGACGCCATTAACCCAACATGTTTGACCCCGCACAAGAATTCAAACAAACAGGAGGCACGATCCTCATTGGACATTGCCCCATGTGCTCGGTACCAAGAACAACATCCATTTCCCTTGGAACCAAAGAACGAGAAAAAAAAGAACGGGAAAAGTTCAAAATTCTCTATGCATCAAGAACGAGAAGCAAGACATACCCAGTTTCAAGATAGAAGGGCAGATCATCATCGTAGCCAGGAAGCGTGGTGACGACCTTCTGCGACGAGGCGACGCGATAGGAAGCCAGCAGGAGAAGTAGGAAGCACGTGCAAATCAACGAACCCCGCAGCTTCGCGCGCTCTGGGGCCATGCTGGTCCGAGCTCGTGCAGAAGAGGAAGAAGACGTACGGGGGAGAGCGAGGACACAAGAACAACGATTGGCCCGAGGACACTACAAGTGTTTATCTTTTATACATTGCATGCTGCGGGAAGAGGAAGATGGGAGCGCTGAGCGAGGTGAACGAAGAACTGAAGAAGTGGGTAGCGTACTCAAGACTTCTGGTGAGAAAGTTAGCTCGCGGGAATTTCAAAAGAAGGCTGTCATTTTCGGGGCAAGAGAGAAACGCGTGCAGGATTGAATTAAGCCGTCAGCAAGTAGTGCCACTGTGCGGTGGGTACTTTCTGTATGTTTTGAAGTATTGGTACCATTATTATATGTAAGTTTGATTCCACGAAAAATTCTAAATTAATATACATAATTTTTTATCACAAAAAACCCAAAATTGATACATTTATGATAAATTTACTCTCCGTTAGTTTCCATTAAATTGAATTAATACCATAGAAAATCACAAACCGATATGTCCATGATAAACGAAGGATAAAACCTCAAAATTGGTACATTCGTTAGCTGTCACGCATCATCCAACTTAGTAATTTGACAAAAAAATTTAACGGAAGGTAAATTAGTTATAGGTGTACCAGTTTGAGGGGGTTTTTTGTGATCAAAAAATTAGTTTTGAGTAAATTTATCATAGGCGTATCAATAGTCGTTCTTGGTATTAACCCTGTTATATACAACCAAACGATTTTTACAGTCAAACTCGCCCTCATAAGGTTTGTAAATTTTTCACTTCAAAAACAGATTTTTAGTAAGGCACAGCTACTGTCAAATTGTGAATGGCTTGATATCCGCAGTGCGAGGGATACATGTTCCGCAATCTTGCTGAAGCCCCAGATGACCCATCCCTCGTTTTCTTCATGCTTTCAAAATTTGAAGATGCCTGGAGACTTACTCTTCCCGATAATGTTAGGAAGTCTTTGACCAGAGGCTAGAAAAGTTTGTTCGCAGCTGTATGTAGTCTCTATTTTCCGCCTCCCCGTACCGTTTGCTTGTTTGGTATTTACTTATCAGTAAACCAACGGACCATCTGTCTGTCTGAAGAGCCACCCCTCCCCCCAACAAACTTTCCAACAAAGGTACATTTCACCAGCTAATCAGTTTTATAAACGACGTGAATGGTTTTAGAATGATCCATTGACCACACGTGGTATCAAAGATCCTGAGTTGTTTTTTCCTGTGCTGCGCATTATAGTCGCATTCGCAATAATGTTGTCTGTCGTCAAGCACGCAACTTGTGACGAGCAATGTCGTAGTTTAAACTTGTTCTGTAATTCTTGGGTCTGAGTCTGAGATCAGTGGCAAATCCATTGTGAAAGAGAGAGAGAGAGAGAACTTTTCTTGATTATTGATACTTGACAGTTCTCAGGTTCATCCATTAAGAACTTCTGTGGGATTTTGTACTTTTGCGCACTATAGTGCAATACATTTATCGGAGCAGTCCATGCATAACAGGAAAGAAGAAGATCGGCGTTGGATGTATGCTCAATTCATTATTATTCAATAATTTCAAAATAAAAAAAAAATTAAGATCCATTCTCACAACTGGTTTGCTCAATCGTCTCTCTATCAAGTGACATGGAAATTATTCTCGGATGCATACATAGCTCAGACCCTCGTGATATGCGCTCTTGGATGCACTCTTTCGATTTAATCAATATGCCTACTTCTCTCAATGCTACCGCTTCTTGTAATCCGGCCGCAGAATTTGGAAGTGTGAAACGATACATTTCATGGATGATAGATGCATCGGCTCCTGATGAGGCACTCTTTATTGTTCCTCGTGTAACCATTGGCCGTCTAGAGAGGATAATAAGCAAACCATCTATCTATCATAGCATAGCATTCCTCCTGCTTGTACTCTGCGGCAATATGTCCCCCGCCCTGTGTAAAAGCCAAAACAGTGCGATGTTGATGTTATTTCTTGCCCCGATGCATCTCCGGAGAACAATAGGTGATGATATGGTTCAGATTATCTTGCCTTTACAATCACAAAGTTGAGAGTATAATCGTTATTCTCGTATTCTTCCGTGTAACTGAACCAATCAAACACAATATTATGACTATTGATGCACCAAAAAAAAATAAAATTGAGATGCAAAGCGAGAAAAGTAAAAGAAGCAAACGACTGCATGGAAAGAACGAATCATTCGCAGATCGTGAATCGTACCCCTTGACTTGTGCATTTAGGTACCATGCTCGCCATGAATCATACAGAGTCATATTGAGAGATTGGATCCATTGCCGCGTTGCAAGGTGGGGAATAGACATATCATGGTCGCCGCTGTTGGGGACAGAAACATCATTCTCAAAGATGCTTATGGAAATTTAAGTGTTAAACTCTTGATAGATGAACTGTTTTAATGTGACAATAGCCTTTGATATAGCCATTAGTAGTAAGCTTCACAGGACTGAGTTCATATCCAATCTATGGGCATTTAATCAGAATTCCTGACCTTGCATACTTGATATTAGTTTCAAACATTAGTCTGATTAAGGAATAAGCTCCAAAAGACAAAGTTGGGATTTACCTGTATATCAATGCTCTTAACTCTGACTTCTGAGAAAAGTTCTGATGATAGCTAATAACACTATCGAATTCCTGGTCGTAAGATATACTGTTGTTGCACATCTTCCAAAGATTTATCGTTCCCTATTTTTTATTGCCGAAACTCTCAGTTTCTCGTCAAAATTTAAAAAGAGTATTTTTCATTTCCAGTAACAAATTTACGTACCAGTCGAATATGAAGAGCATCCTGCACGGATTTATCGTTTGCCCAAATGCCACTTAGCACATGACGATAATTCTGGGGAAACCAAAATCAATTAGATCTTTGAATTGAACTCATTGTGTGTGTGTGTGTGTGTGAGAGAGAGAGAGAGAGAGAGAGAGAGAGAATATTACCCTACACCAGTATGCAGTGTCCTTATTATGTAAACGGAGAAGCTCTTGGGACTGTTCTCTTAAAGATCTCCTGTCCCAATTCATTTCATTTGGTTCTGGGGATGTCATCGTACATGCTGGCTCTAAAACTTGTTGCAAATTTATTTGACGGATCAACTGCATAAGAGAGAAGTTCATGCTGACAAATTTAAACTAGATAGACTAAGGCAGTTATTTCAAGCAAATTGGAGCAGGAGTCTCACTTACATCTTCAAAGGTTTGCATAGCTGCCTCGCATTTTTCATTGTCTGTTTGTTCAGTCACAAAGTCCCCATTGCAAGTTTCATTGGCCGTCTTGTAGTACAAAAGACACGCAGATCCAAGATTTCAGTCATTAATAAGCTTCAAATCGATGAAATTAATTGTTTATGCAAGCTTATGAGTTGATGTAGTCTCAGAGTCCAAAAGAGTGTGTCCTCTCCTTGGAGCAACAATATTGAAAATCCTGGACAGAGAACGGTATCTAGAGGAAAATGGGTGATGAATATTACTACAGTTTCCCCATATTTACTTCAACAGCCAACTTTTTCGAGAAAATAAAGTGGATAGATAGCTGGTAGGTCTCACTGAAAAGTTCCTGGCGATAAATTATGTGACTCTTAACTTTTCAACTGAAAAATGCAGAGATAACAATCCATCAACTCACCAGAAAGAGTTCATCAGGAATAAGGGTCAGCCTGTTTGCAAATGATAACCTGGAGTTATCATCAATAAAAGTATCCGTCTTAGGATTCCCGAGCACATAACCCTGAAAGAATAAGATAAAGATAATTTCAAGACATAACCCTGTTGCTCTGCTGATGTTAAACAATTGACAATAAACGAAACAGCAGAAATTTATACAGGCAACTAAAATGGAAGCAAATTTTTGCAGCTTTAGCAAGGGGTAACCAAGTAGCTCAATACATAACAGCAAGTCCAATCTCGTACCTTGAGGTTCATTTGTGGATACACCGTATCTTGATTACCTGAAGAATTGAAAATGAAGAATAGAAGAAGCTCTTAGACACCTTCAAGCATGAAGACTTTTACAATTCATTCATAGTAAATTTAAAAGAGCAAAAAAAGCTTTGAGTTGACAATGCCATTTGCAGAATTAGAACATACTATCCATGATCGCTTGGATGACTAAGGGAACAGTTATCCCCGAGTAAGAATCTCCACCGACGTACAGTTGGTTTGACTTGAACTCAGGATGACTCAACATCCACTGCACTCATTCCAAAAGAAGGGGAAAATATTAGAGGTATTCCTTACACCTAGTAGAGAGCTTCTTTCTAACTCATACCATTTCTAAACTAAACATAATCAAGATAAACCCACATCCGTTCTCATGCCATCTGTGTCAACTAAAGTTCGTCCAGTAAGGCATAGTTTTAGATGGGGCTACTCTTCCATACCATTTAGTTTGGAGAATCTCCATGAAAGAATATTGCAAAGCTTTGGTTAACAAATGTAAAATTGAACTGTTTTCATTTTTCTGTGGGCCATGGGTTTACCTATACAAAAGCTTCCTTGTCATCTGAATCGAATGGATGTACTGTAAAAGTGTTCCCGACTTATCGTTCTTCCAGTAAGGCATAGTCTTAGATGGGGCTGCTCTTTCATTTAATTTGTTTGGAGAATCTTAATAAAAAAATATTACAAATTTTGTTAGAAAAAGAAATATTGAGCTGTATTCATTTTTCTATGGGCCATGTGTTTACGTACCCAAATGCTTCCTCGTCATCTGTATCAGTATGGATATACTGTAAAGGTGTTAGCATTTCATCATAGGAGCTGCTGATTTAGACAGGAGATCACTCATAACAATCCCTTCTATATATCAGGACTAGATACATTGACTATCACTCTTGTTTGGCCCATAGCACATGAGACTCGGGAAGAAATTTTCTTATTCATCAAAAGATAAATTAAGAGAATGACAAACAGTAGTAGATTTAAAAAACCCTAACCTTTCTTATGAACTCATAAGTTAAGGCTGCGGATTTTACGTCGCCAGTGTCATAACCTTCTTGGCTTGTTGAGTAAGAGAATCCAGTGCCTACTGGTTGATCTAGATAGATTATACTGAGGGCCTGAGGAAAAAAAATAAAGTGTGCCACCACATTGTTGGAGAACAATATTGGAGAACATTGCAAAGGAAGAAGATGAAGGTGGTAGGGGACCTTTGTCCATGTATACGGATTCAATGTAAGGGATGGCAAGCTCCCATTGTATCCTGCATATGTATAACTTAATGGACCTGCACAAATCATGAGAAGATGAGATGATGGTCCGAATAATTCATGCCACAATGCCTCTGCATTTATAGAGCAAGTTAAGGTCTAACATTAGCAATTACTTGTCATAAGAAACAATGCCAAGACTGTGATTGCAGTCAAGAAGAAGCTAAAATTTGACCGGATCACAGGTCAGAGCATTTGTCGACCCGTAAATTTTGGAACTGCAATCATTCTCCTTGTTATGATTACTGTCGTTTGATGTATGGCGCTCCTACTCTTTTAACTAAGGAGAATCATAAAAAAGATGTTAAATATATCTTGAGCATGTCATTGAAGGTGTATTTATTGTGTATGCAGATCTCTCTCTCTCTCTCTGTTCAATAAATCACATATTCAACTTCATGATCTTATGACCAGCAGGAGTGTAGTTTGTAGCTTCTTCTTTTTCGCTTAACTAGGACATAGAGATAATAAAGTTGAAAGTTGCCATTAAGCTTAAACAGATTCAACTACTATTTTAGGTGGGACCTAGGAATGAGAGTTTGGCTCACCTACATTCATTATGCCGCCAACAAACTTATTTAGTCTTTAAAGAAAGAGAAAAGAAGAACTAATATTTTGGAATTTCCGGAGCAACGCCGTGAGGACAGCAGCGCACCTTCGATCATCTCACATCTCCTCCTAAATCCGCCGCGACTGGGAGTGGGTCTATTTGTGAAAACACCATTGAAAAATGTGCAATGCACTCGCATTATATCTCAAACAACTAAGCTAACATGTCAATGAACAAACATATGCAGAAAAGAGAAAGAAAACCAACCGCTCTCGTAGAAGAAAGCCAAGAGGGTGGAACAGCCAGGACCGCCAGTGAGCCAGAGCAAGACAGGGTCCATCGACGGCGATCTCTGAGACTCCACGAAGTAGTAGAACAGCTGCACGTCCTCTGTCTCTCCCACTCCTATGTATCTGCCATTCCCATTTCGCATTCGTCCATTAATTTACTCATGAGAAAACTTATCTTTTCTTGATTGCAATCCAATGAGAAGGACAAAAAAAAACAATATAAGAAGGAAGCCCAAGACTTGACGGATACCCTGTTTCGAGCGTGAAGGGAAGCTCGCCATCGTAGCCCGGGAGGTTCTTGATGATGTCGCGAGACGACGCGCTGGCCGAGAAAAGAACCAGAACGAGAAGACCAAATATCAAGCACCGGGCCTGCATGCAAAGGTTGTCCTCCTTACTCTTCCCCATTTACTCCAGCCCCCGCAAAAGACGCGCTCTGTTTGAGCAAAGCACAATGCAGGGGTTGGTTGTCTTGGAGGCTTGCATGGTCCCCGCGTTGAACAATCCTCATTTATAGGAAAATCTACTCTCTCTCGTCTGTCTTTTATGTGGCTGTGTTTTCTTGGACCCCTCAGCGTGCAAACAGCTACACACTCCCCGCAGTTGAAATGACGTTGGGGTGAATATCAGTTGGGTCAACCGCATGTGGGGTAACATCGACGGGAAAGAAAGATGGATTGGTCATGATGACTCCACGTTCTCGTGCTCATAGAAAAATCAGACACTCTTGGTTTCGTCGATGCTCCCATGTATGAAGTAATATTATATTTCTAATCATGGGCCAATGGAACGCAGGTCAAGAGATCTTTGTTGGCTGCTCCATAAGTTAATCAATCCCCCTTTCTGGCCTCATTTTTCACGTTCCATGCATAGATAGTTCTTCGATTAGCTGCGTGTAATGCCATCATTATCAGTCTCACTAGCATTCAGCTATATAAGGGGACGAAGTTGGCAAGAAGAGCCCACATGCAGATTTGCAGACAAGCTTTGCACTTCCCATTTAGTCGAACCTAGGGTGATCTCACCATCTCATGTCCACCATTGTCATGGGGTTTAAGGGGTAATTGCTCCCTTATTTTTTTCGGTTTTAGTTGATCTACGTTGCGAAAAGTGAATCACAACGAATTAAACATTTCTAACCCTTTGAAAAAAAGGCAAATGGAAGAACTTTTACTTGGGCTTTCGACGCTCGCCTCGACTCGATAGGAAATCAACCCGAGAAAAGCTTTAAAGATGGAAATTTTCCTAACATAACTTGCTTTTTTTTTCCTAGGTAACTACGGACAACGACGAAATGCATGGCTTGTGACGAAGCCAATGCGGCCTATAGAATCAACATTACTGTCAAGCTCGGTCTATTTGGCTTTAACTAACTTTCCCTTGTAAGGTCCAAAGTTGGCTCGTGAGCTTACACATGAATTAACTATTATTGATCTCCTCCTCGATTTTGTAAACTCGGCGTGGGACAGGACATGCTTGCCCCAGTTATCATAGAAATGGGACAATTCAACGATGCTGGTCAGATTATTACAAAGTAGCCTGACAACATTGTCGTCTTCGCGTGACCAAAATCCTAGAAGAAGAAAACATTCAGCGCACGTAACATGAGAACGCAGGAAAATCAAAGTACGGAGGATGAGTTAACTCGTTTTTCAAGCACGCCGAGGCGGAGAGTTGCACGTTTTCTTTTTAGTGAGACTGTATTTCCGTTTTTGCAAAGCCATCCGAAGTTCAAAGTCCGGTGGTAATTTGGAGTGCACATCAGTGTCGCTACCGAAACAACCAAGAAGGGGAGGAAGATGGGACCTAACTGCCCAATGTGGATAGTCAACTATTTGACTTAGCCAACTACCCAAGAGGAAAATCAAAGTACATGCATTCCTTATTTAAACAATATATCAAGCTCATTGAAAGTGACGCAGGTTTTTCGAGGAAGAGATTTTAATGGGCTTTTTTTTTTTTTTGTTGCTTTTTCATTCGGGGAGCAAGCATACTCTCAACTCTGACTTCAACTATACATTTCTGATATATTATAATTACCAACCGTTTGTTTTCGCATGTCCGGTTTGCACGTGCACTTATGAACTTTCATATATTATATCGTCTTTTACACGAGATGAAATATGATGTCTATCATTTTTAGAGCTTGATCTTTTAAAGTAATCAACGTCGCATTTCAGTTCACAAAAAGATCCTTATGGTATGAGATGCATCATTCCGAAAGGGCCAAACTTCATATTCAAAATATGTTTGAATATGAAAGTATTAGTCTCAAAGAAATATGTGCATCTATGAATGCGCGCGTGTGTTGTGCAAGAAAGTAAAAGTGGACAAAAAGCTTGACATGAAAGAAAAAAGAAGAATGCAATCAACTATAGTGTTGTAAAATTAATGCGGAAACTGATAGAATCTTGCAATCTAATCAATGCGAAATCACCAGAGAAATAGACGAGAAATAATAAATTACATAAAAAATTTACGTAATTCAATTCGAGTATCGGTACCTATATCAATAGTAAATAACCTACTATACAAAGCTCACATGCTCGAGTATTTCTTATATTTAAATGAAACTTAAACCCAAAGTACTTATAAATGAAACAGTTCAATTTGAAATAAAACACACAGCACAAATTCACCTGTGTCTGAATGTCTCCGTACGGCTGATCAAAGAACACTTCGTATAAAGTTCTTTGTATGTTCTCTCAAGAAAATCACCGCAGGCCGATTAACACCGAGAGCTGCACTATGCGGGGCTTTTGCTCTTCCCTGCGCGGCAATTCAGAAAGGGAGGGACCCACAAAGTCTTCTTTTTCCCTTTTATGCCAATGGCTACTCTAGGCAAAAGAAATAATAAAACAAAGGCTTTTGTCAACGTAACAAGTTTTGAGCCACGATATTAATATATTGTGAATCATAAATTTTTAAATAGATCCCATAATAATTTATTATTAATTTTTTGTAACTCAAAACATATTGTTAGTCTCATAGTTGATTAAGCACCGTTACTTAATCATTTTTCTAAAACTAAATCCTTGCTTTTTACCCCAAAAAATAAGTATATGTGTGAGCCCCTTATTCTGTCTTGTAGTGCCAGAGAGTACTTTTTCCTCTTATTTTTATCGTGAAAGAAGTTGCCCTTTTTGAATTTCTTTATGCGGTCAAATTTTAGTTTTCATCCAACTCGATTGCGTCCCGTAAACAGCTCAAACTTGAAACATAATTTACCAATTCTCCACCTTATCTCGATATTTAAAATTAAGTCGTAATGCTCATTATTCATGCCAACTCTCCTAATGGCTCGACGGGTACTCACTCTCTACAGATGCCAAATGCCAATTGAGCTCAACTAGAGCTTTTGTTTCACCACATAAGATGCTTAGTCATCATGTCTGCGGAGTTTTTCGCTGTAGTGATCTTTTTCACAATAATCTTACCCTGTACTAAGACATCTCGGATGAAATGATGCCTAATGTCAATATGCTTCGTTCACTTTGTATTAAACTGAATTATATGTCACATACATCACATATTAGTTATCACGGTGTATATCAACACTTTTGTACTTTAACCCAAAATCCGAGAGGAAAACCCCTCAGCCATATTGCCTCATTCGCTTTAAAGGTCTATGCCATGTCCGCCTCAGACGAAGACTAGGTAACATGGTCCTATAAGGATGTCTTCTAACTCACTACATCACCTATTAACATAAACATGTACCCTGCAAAAGACATGCTCTCATTCAAGTCACCATCGTGATCCGAATCCATATAATTAGTAGTTTCACTGCCATTGTCGTCCCTCCAGTATACTATAACCAACATTTGTTGTCCCCTTCAAACATCTAAGGATCTATTATTCAACTTCCCAATGAACTTTATTGGGATGCTTTATGTAACGGCTAACTACGCTCACAGTTTGTGAAATATCGGGTCTAATGCATACTGTAGCATACATAATTACTACTACCTACTACACTATAATAGGGAACACAAGACATATGCTCTTCCTCCTCCTTATTCGTCTGCGGTGATAACTTATTAAAGAGTTTAAAGTGCTTCGCTAAAAATGTACTCATGGATTTTACTTACTGCGTATTAAAACGTGCAACAATCTTCTAAATATATTTCTTTCAAGACAGACATAAAACTCCTATCACACAAAATCTTCATATTCAATATTTTCTTCCCAGCACCTGTATCTTTAATCTCAAATTCAACACTTAACTATCTTTTCAACACATCAATAAGTCATCAACATATAACAATAAATAAATTAAAGACCCATTCTCCAATTTTCTAAAGTAAACATAGCTATTGCCAGCGAAACTCAGGCCGTCAGCCAGCCTAGCCAGTGGTTGAGTCCTTCGCCAACAATGTCACGCAAGGCAAGGGCATTTCCGTTATTATGAAAGCTTAGCGAGGGTGAAATTGGAAGAAAAAAATATAAGCATTTCAGAATACCTCCGGACCTACCTTGGGCTAAAAGCCTTTGGAAATACAATTGCATCTTCCGAAAACTATCTAAAAATTTATCAAACGGTACTTATATTTACCGAAGGGACTTTGGCAAAGTGGTTCCCAAACGCTCCCCAAGTGCATATAAGAATTGAAATAGACATCGAAATGCCGACGTTCCATGCATGGCAATTTTGAATGGACCATTTCGTTAAGAACAGGTCTGTAATCAAATCCATCGTTTCATTGGATTTAAACGTCGTGTATATTAAGCTCGTACTCAATCTCAAAGGTGCACGTAGTTGCATGTAGCTAGCTACTGGTCTACACATCAACTAGTGAGTGGTCACATGCGACGAGAGCTTAGCTTTTGAATCATCAGTGAAGTATCAGGAAAGTGAGTTGATATGTGTCTTCTGTTCAATAATACCGTTCGCATGTGTAACCAAAAGAAGAATTAAATGCCATCATTTAGGGGGAAATTACCAAAAAAGTCATAAACCTTTTATAATCGTGTCAATTCAGTTCTAAACCTTTATTTTTTTGCCAATTTAGTTCTAAATCTTTTGCAAACCGGCCAATTCAGTCCTTTTGGCTGGCCGGCGCTGACGTGGCCGCCGGCTGGCTGACGTGGCACCAGCCGGCTGACGTAGCACCGGCCGGTGTCCACGTTGCAATATTTTAATATTTTTTTATTACTTTTGAAAAATTTTTTTCCTTCTTCCCCCAGCCTGTCCGGCCAGGGGGAGGCTCGCCGGCGAGGGCCCAGCTCCGGCGAGGCGAGCTAGGCCCTCGCCATGTCTGGGCGAGCTCCGCCTCACCAGATCTGGGCGAGCTCGCCCAGTTCCGGCAAGGCGGAGCTCGCCATGGCTGGGCGAGCTCCGCCCTCACCCAAATCTGGGTGAGCTCGCCCAGTTTCGGCGATGCGGAGCTCATCCAGCAGCGGCGAGGGCCCAGCTTGCCTTGCTGGAGCTGGGCCCTCACCGGCGAGCCTCCCCCTGGCCGGACAGGCTGGGGGAGAAGGAAAAAAAAAACATTTCAAAAGTAATAAAAAATATTAAAATATTACCACGTAAACGCTGGTCAGTGCCACATCAGCCGGCCGGCAGCCACATCAGCCGACCGGCAACCACATCAACGCCAGCTGGCCAAAAGAACTGGATTGGCTGGTTTGTAAAAGATTTAGGACTAAATTAGCCAAAAAAAAAATTTAGGACTGAATTAACACAATTATAAAAGGTTTAGGACTTTTTTGGTAATTTCCCCCATCATTTGGTATTGGGCAGAGTATACTAGGCCCAAGATTTTAAGGCGATTCGATTCGTCTTTTAGTCCATCGGGAAATGGAAATTGAAGCCTATTTATTGTGCATTTCAATTTGCAAATTGATGGGGGGAATCGGGTCTGTTCCTGCATAGCACATTCTTCATTCATATGGAGCATGTATACATGTAATCTAATTGAGTAATTAAGCATGTTAGCGCCCATATAATCGGCATGTAACCGATGATATCCTTGAAATTTATCACATAATTACGAACAAATGTTTCTATAATTAAGGGTTTGCCATCGGACAGGGAAATATAATTTCCCATGACTAACATAGGGGTCTTATAGTTCGTTATATGTCATAGTCCCACAGTTCGCGGTCCATTTCATAATTGAAGCATCACAATCAGAGTTGATGCAAACTTTAGCTAGTAGACACAGATACGCCTCGTTCTTGATTTTTCCAAATCGTTGTCGTTGACACTTTTGATCATGTGCATTTCTTGAATATGTTATAACGAATTTATAATATCAAACCCTAGAGACTCCGAATTGGTACGCTACCGAATCAGCGAGGACCCAATTGTAATGAGCTATTTTATTTCGTTAAATCAGCATATTTTGTAAACCATATATGGCTTATGATAACCGAAAGGATGGACGGTCACGTGGTGTTCCAATCAAACAACGTAATTATCCTATCATGGGTTTACCTTTTGTTTTCACTTCTCAATTCCAAATGAAAGCTCGTCTTCTGTCGTGGAGAGGAGAGCTCTGCATGGTGGGCTTTCGTTTCAGCATTATTCAAATCATTTGATGCGATGCGGATATAAGCAGTTGCATTGGAGAACTTCTTCTCTGTCTTTTTCGTGATTATACAAACTTTCATCCCTTTTATCTTTCTTCTCTTTAGCATTTACGATGAAGATGAAATCTCAAGTGATTCTGTGACTCCGCTACCAACGCCTCGTACCAACCATTCCCATAAGTTGAAGGCATAATCCTCCCAAGAAGCCAATGCATCGGCCAAACACACACACATACAAGTACCTTTCACGCTCATTTTTTGAGCCCGGACCTCTGAGCTCGCTCGCTCACGAGTCGCGACACCCTTGCTAGTCATTACCATCCCCATGCACCCGACCGCCTTCAGGACCTCACGATCCCCGTTAGCTATCTATCCATTCCCATTCCTTTCCCAGGCTGTTCTTCATCCCAGTGGGCACCGGAAAATGAAAATAAAAAATTAGAAAAAATAAATCCCAAAAGAGAACAACAGATCAAAGGAGAGATTTCATAGGAATTAGCTCAGTGAGAAAAGAAACATCTCATAGTTTATTTGGAGAGAGAGAGAATGGAGCAGAGAGTGTTCGGATGATGAGCACGACGAGAGGTAGGTCTTGCTGTGTTGTGTGTTATAATATCAATAATGTGATCCAACATTTAGTTTATTATTATCTACATTAATTAATTTTATTTACATTTTATTGTCTGCATCTGATAACTATGGTGAATGCACAATATTAAAAAAACATCTTGATAAAAAAAATTATATATAAATTAATGTATGAATGGAGATATAAATAGATCATTTAAGTCAAAATATCTTATTATCTTATCTGATTATCCGATAATATAAAAACCATACCATCAATGTTGAGAAGGCAATTGGCTAGAGGTACCTAATTTCGACCGTTCAAGGTTTTGCGTATTTGGTTTACAATTTCATCCATGGCTAGAGGTTAGAACATAATTGTTCACGTTTCCACACGCGATTTTGATTATGCATGGTTTTTGTTTATCCATCAATATTAATTCTAATGGTTAGTATCAAAGCTTGTTTACATCTCTGCCTTGATGATTTTTTGGGATTTTGAATGATTTAAAAATTGTTTCTGGCTGAGAGAAAAATTGTCAATTCCGACCAAATTCGGGTGACCCACCACACGGCTTTGGACCCACACGGTCGCATCACTATGGGCAAGAAAAGCCATAAGTTAATTTGGCATTACAATGATCGCCGGAGACACATTGAGTGGCGGAAGTCGTGGCGGTTAGGGTTTGCATTTTGGCTTAATTTTACTTTATTTGGGCTAATTTCTTGGTTGTTTTTGCCGAATCTTGGACCCATGTCATCACGACAGTGTGGTCTCCAATGTAGTCTTTCTAGCTAATTATCCCAATAATAGGTCCAGAATTAAATTGACGAATTTTTAAAAAGTTTATGACTAAATCGACAAATTAAAATATTTAGGACTAAATTGGCAAATTATCAAAATGTTTAGGACTGAATTAGTCACCGTACAATAGATTTATGACTTTTTGGACAATTATCCCTCCTAAATTAGTACAAGTGCAATAAGTTTAAGAATTTTTTTAATAATTTTCTTGTAATACTTGCGCATAGGTTAGTTATATGCCATCTATAACAAAAGGTCAGAGGTTAAGAAGTATTAGCGCTGGAATGGAACTGATACGTACTCTCCAATTTTGCAAGTTAATCTGATAAATACAGTAGCTCAATGTACTGTAGCAAACCGTAGGGAACTGTCCAAATAATGACGATTTGTACAGGGACATTTTACATTTTACTGTAATGACACTAAAGCAACACTGGAGTGGCAATAGGCTTCTTCAATTTGGTCCCCAAAATCGAGCCATATAATAGACATTAGAATGAACTATGCATGGCTTTTTGTTCGAGTAAGGGATAAAGCCAGCTTGACTAACTTTTTGCAATTTCATGTCTGGTATATCGTAGGGGTTGGGCTTCAAGATGTAACTATATAAGATCGTATTTGAGAATTTCTTTGATGTCCTTCGGGAGTGCGTAACATTGGTCACTAGATTCCTTCCTTGAAATATTCACTAAGGAGAAGCCTAATACCTTCACTAAGGAAGATTGTCAAGAGGGAATCCAAGTTCGAGTCGTTAACATATCCAGTTAAACTCACGTTCACTCCAAAACTTAAGCTAATGAGTTATGAGCCAAGTAAAATATATTAACTGTTATTTACCACGCTAATTCTTCGATATGAGACTTCTCCAACACAACATACACGTGCATTCTAACATATTCTCATCAACATATATTCATTGATATTCCACTTAGATCCTACAAGATGGATTAAGCTCATGTTTAGTGTGGCAACATGTACATTTGACCATGGACAGCATATCGATCCAATAATGGCTGTGGATTCCAGTGATGGTAGCCAATTTTCATCACACAACTGGCCATGCGTGAAGGGAAGAATTCTCTTCCAATGGGCAAGCGTAGTTTCACCAGCAAAGTATGGAATCAATGCCGACAAAGATTTGCAAGAAAGGCAAAGGTAACAGAAAAAGAAAAAAAGAATGACGGGTTCTCAATGTGTTCCTCAACTTCTTTGTTTCAGATGGTAACATCACCTTTGTCAACATTTTGGACCATCTACTAATTTATCCTGTCAATTCGTTGACCTAGCTTTTATTCTTGGTTGCTCTTGATGTTGATTCTTGAAAATCCCATGGTAAGTTAAAATTAAAGCAGCTATCACTCGGGAAAAGTGCCGAATAAGTCCTAAACCTTTTGAGGTTGTGCCAATTTAGTCCCAAATCTTTTGAGGCAGTGCCAATTTAGTCCTAAATCTATTTTTGGTGCCAATTGAGTCTTAAACCTTTTGATATAATACCAATTCAGTCCTTTTGACCGGATTTTGCTAACATGGACGTCGATTGGCCGGCGACCGGCGCTAACGTAGACAAAATTTAATAATATTTTAACATTTTTTTGATTTTTTTTTCTTCTCCCTCTTTCTTCAGCCGAAGCGGCGATCGGCCGGACGCCAGAGGTCGGCGAGGTCGACCTCGAGCTAGCCTCGCCATGGCTGGGCGAGGCTCGACCTCACCGGATTTGGCGAGGTCGAGCCTCGCTGGCAGTTGGGCGAGGCTAGACCTCGCCAAATCCAGCGAGGTCATGCCTCGCCCAGCCATGGTGAGGCTCGCTTTCGCCATCGTCGGCGAGGGTAAGCCTCATGCTGGGCTAGCGAGGCTTACCATAGCTGGAACTCGCCAAATCCGGCAAGGTCGGGCCTCGCTCAGTCGCCGGTGAGGCTTGTCTGACCCTCGCCAGAGGTCGCGAGGTCTGGCAAGGGCGGGGTGAGCCTTGCCGGCGGTTGGGTGAGGCCCAATCTCTTCGGATCTGGCGAGGTCCAGTCTTGCCCAGCCATAGTGAGCCTCGCCAGCCCAATGCAAGACTCGCCCTCACCGACGACGACAAAGGTGAGCCTTGCCATGGCTGGGCGAGGCTCGACCTCACCGGATTTGGCGAGGTCCAGCCTCGCCCAGCCGCCAGCGAGGCTCGACCTCACCAGATCCGGTGAGGTCAAGCCTTGCCCAGCCATGGCGAGGCTCACCTGAGGTCAACCTCGCCGGCCTCTAGCCTCCGGCTGGTCGTTGCTCCAGCAACCGGTTGAAGGAAGAGGGAGAAGAAAAAAAAAAATTAAAATATTATTAAATTTTGTCCACGTCAGTGCCGGTGACTAGTCGTCGACCGGTTGATATCCACGTTAGCAAAATCCGGCCAAAACGACTAAATTGACACTATATCAAAAGGTTTATAACTCAATTGGCACCAAAAATATGTTTAGGACTAAATTGGCATCACCCCAAAAGGTTTAGGACTTATTTCACACTATCATTCTATGAAACCGTCATGGTAATAAAATGAATGATTATGTTTTCCTTAAATATCAAAGGTAAAGAATAGAACTGAATATGATGATTGATTTGTGGGCATCCGTATCTACAAAAAATGAAAGCAAGTAGGCAAAGATACATGTGCAATTATATGTGATGAGACCAAGTATATGAAGTCTCTATACACGTACGTGTCGAATTATCCTAAAAACTTCTTTATCTTTTCTTTTCTTTTTGCCTTTTTTATTCTTCCTAACCGACTTAACTTGTTATTTATGAAAAAATAATATTTTTCTATACATATAGGGATTTATTTTATTTAAACATGAAGTGTCCATTGAATGTGATGCATTTTCAAGAAAAGTAGAACCAATAATTTTAGATCTCATTTGTAGCTTATGCAGTTTATGTAGACAAAAGGGTTACATAGGTCTATGATAAAAAAATATCTGTTAATCTCATTTTTCATATACGAGTTACATGGTTGTATACCCGGTAAAATTCTTTCTAGTAATACTTTCTCGAGTCTTTATGTTCCTTGACGGGGGAGACTACATTTGCTTTGAAAGCAATTAATTAGCATATAAGACGGGCGAGACTACATTTGCTTTGAAAGCAATTAATTAGCATATTACCCATCATATATAACTAAGGGAAAATATCATTAAAAAAAAACCCCCAAACTATGTCTAATGTGACATTTTTACTTCACATTTTTTTGCGATATAAAATACCCAAAACTATACACACTGTGACATATTTTGTCACGCCCCGAACCCCTACGAGCTCGCGACATCCCCTACTCCGGTCGAAATGATGCAACGTCCCAGGAACGTCGCCGACCCAACCCAAACATCAAAAGCACATGCGGAAGCGAATAACAAAACCCCGGACAGAAAGATGATGACAATGGGGTAGAACACCAACAGCAACATATACACGAACATTATATTACAGGCATAATTAACAAACTAGCATCCAAAATCACTGTCACGACAAAATATCAGGGTCTGGTTAACTTAACTTCCCTATGAGTCAACCCGATTAACACAATCCCTAAAATAACCTAGGGAAATCTACTGGTTGCCATCTTCCACCCTGCTCCTGATTCTTCGGGCGTGAGCCTTTAGAAACTCACCTGCAGTTCCACTAGGCACCAAAGGCAGCTCCCCGGACTTCCAAAAAGAGAAGGCGGTTTCCCG
The DNA here is from genome assembly GCA_024500025.1 of Syzygium aromaticum. NCBI lineage: Eukaryota > Viridiplantae > Streptophyta > Magnoliopsida > Myrtales > Myrtaceae > Syzygium > Syzygium aromaticum. The sequence continues at coordinate 795,809 of CM044887.1, read as the reverse complement.
GGTTTACGGCTGGGGGTCTGAAAGTGGCGGTTATACAACCGTGAGACGAATCTCAATAAGTGTACAACCCCAAACCCCACGTAGGCACTCACGTACCGCCAGACGAAACCACACATAACACACGACAATCAACCAAACTAGCAACCACACACGACCCTACCTGGAATCCATCATGCACGCTCCTGCACGTTAAATAATAATACAACCAGCACATCACATCAATGAATCACAATCGCGCGCGTGCCTCAATTATAAGACAGAAACCACTTGGGCACGTCCTATACCATGCCTAACAGTTTTTACCCCATAATTAAGCGTCACATCATGCGTTACAAACATACTCGCACACCAACTCACACCACGCATCACTTTCTCAAACCTCGCACCTCAGGCCAATTCCCGCTCATTCTCAACTCCTCCACCACTACCGCGCCCGCGTAAAACGCATCAGGCCAACGGTCTTCTGACCTCGTCAGGCATCGACACCCCGTCGGGCCGGGCATCGTCACCTCGTCAGGGACGGCATCGTCCCGTGTAAACGAACACGCCTCAGGACGGAATCCTACACACACTTTCCTTCTACCGCGCCCGTGTAAAACGCATCAGGCCAATGGTCTTCTGACCTCGTCAGGCATCGTCACCCCGTCGGGCCGGGCATCGTCACCTCGTCAGGGACGGCATCGTCCCGCGTAAACGAACACGCCTCAGGACGGATCCTTTCCAACCAATTCCACATTTCCATTTCCTCGTTCCACTCAAACCACACTTACACACGGCCAACAATCGCACAGCCAATCATACACACCTCACACACACGTTTCACAATTTCACATTCTCGTATACTTCACAAACACACGTTCTCGTCGCATGAACACCACACGATCACACATATTTAACATGCAAATCCAATGCACATTCACCTCAACACATCGCCACACTACACGGCCACACACACGCGGCACAATACCAATCCACAATCAATCCACAACACAACCAAAACAATCATTCGGTTCAGCCCGATTAAACCACAATAATTTCGATCAATCACACATTTAATTCCCGATCAATTCTCAACATCACAGCCCTAACTCAGCCTCCTAAACCTCAAAATTTCATCGCCAAATCAGTCCACAACAACCCAAACATCAGCCCCTAATTCAGTTCCAAAACAGCCACAAAAATCGTCTAAACTGAGCAGTGCGCAGTGACCGAAATCCATTTGAAATAAATAGTAAATTAACTCCAAAAATTATGAAATTTGGATATGTTGTACAAAACATCTTGATAAACATTTTTCGTGAGGACTGAAAATCCAGATCCAACTGTAAACACCTCTTTTTGTCACTGGAAAACAGACGAAAATCAACCCGTCCGGTCAGTCCGCCTGATCATCAAAATAAATTTTTTTCAATATCCAAATCACCTTGAAAAGCCTTGAAATTTTTATATGTTATAGACAAAAATGTCCCCAACAAATTTCGTGAAGAAAATATTTTGAAAATAGGCCTGGAAAAATTTATAAAAATTCAAACAAACCCGAAGGTCGGATGAACAGTAAATCCGGCAGACTGATTTCGGTCTAAAAATGGGCTTACGAATGGCATCAAATGATTTCCAAAAATTCCCAAATTAAAGTATGTTATACTCCAAGATGTTAGGAACAACTTTTATGAAGAAAACTTCCCAAAATTCGGTCCACACAAGTCAGAAAAAAAATAGCAAAAACCAGCAACACTGCAGTAACCTAAACGGAAATCAGCCAACAACCACCACCGAGCACATCCAGTCACGAAATTCACCATAAACCGAACCCTAAACGAGCCTAACAATACCCGAGGTCCTAGGCGACATTTGGGGAGGTCACTTAGCTAAGAAAGGCGCGAAGAACGGGCTGAAACGGGCGGAACAGCAACAGCAGCAGCAGCACCAGCGGAGGAGGAAGAAAATGAAGATGAAGAGAGCGAGAGAGAGAGAGTGATCGTGGAAGAGGGGGTTCTGGCCAGAAGAGGGAGGAGAGAGAGAGAGAGAGAGAGGTCAGAAATAGTAGGCTGGTGGGGACACATGTCGGCGATCCGCAATTTTTCCAAAAATACCCTTGATCCAACGGTCATCGTTTGTCTTTATCTAATAATTCAAGGGCAATGTGATAATTCAATAATTCCAATTTCTTTTTCACTTATTTTAGTCCTCAATTATTGCCCAAAATTGTCCAAAATTCGGAATTCCCACTACAAGGTCCAGGGGCAAAACGGTAAATTTCCGGTCTCGGGGCGAAATTCCAATTTTCGCACATACGGGTTCCATATGGGTGTGGCCAACATAATATGGCGTCGGAATCGTGAAAATAGCTTCTTAAGCCCTCGAAAATCGACTGCAAAGTCTTGGGAATAGAATAATATCATTTTTCACTTCCGAGCCAAAATTCAAATTTTTGACCGTAACGACTCTACATGTGCGTGGCCACCCCAAAATGGCATCGGCCTCGAAAAATAATCTCATACGACCTCAAAAACCAATGTCGGCACATATAGGGGCAAAATCGTAATTTTTCCGGTCCCGAACCAAAATCCATTTTTTTGCAGAAATGGGTGGCCCCAAGGTTGGCCAAGCCAAAAATGTCATCGGCCGCTCAAAATTGTCACTTTCAAAATTCTCGATTCCCGGGCCCGAATTCCAAGAAATGACTAGAATCGAACAATCGCAACTTTAGTTTATCTCTGGCTAACGAGTGGCTCATTGGGATTACGCGCTCTCGACCCGTGACCGACACTAAGTCAAATCACGTTTAAGTTTACTCTACTCAGGATGACCTCGATTGTCATATAATTGCGAAGGTCTGTCACTAGTTCCTTTCGGACACGATCAATCAAATAGATCGCTCTCTGTTGGCCCAAAACATTCCCTCGTCAATCCATATGGTCGAAGATCGAACCCAGGTCGAGTTCTTTGGTCGTGCGAACTTAATCCCGTAATAGCCCTACTCTTAAGGTTAGCATCCCGTGAATGCGCATTTCCGGGCGAGATTTCACTATAGTGCATTGATCAATTTCATTTCCTAAATCCCGGAAAAAGGATCGAAAATTCAGACTGTTACATATTTATCCTAAACTTTTCCTTCTAACGTAGAAATTCATATACTTGTACCTGTATGACACATTTACCCTTTGATTTTTTAGCCAAAACGACTTATTTTTGTTATACTTAACCCACGTAGGCGCCATTATTAACACAGTTTGCCTTCCGCTGTCCACAAAGGCATGTTTTTAATAGTGCTCATTAACGGAATATTGACGTAATGTGGTAAAAGTTTGAGATTTTTTGTATCACTAAAAAAAATAAGGTAAATGTGTCACAATGGATATAATTTTGGGTTTTTTGGGACTTTTTTCTCCGTAACTAAAGCACAATGCCAAAGGAAGACATAAAGTAAGGGAATAGAATTGGAAAATGCTAATGTGCTACCATGCTCTAATCTCGCACATGTTTTTAACTTTCATAAATCAATCATTTGGTTCTTTTGATTTAGTAGGTAGGTTTTTTTTTATGTAATGGAAAACGGGTGATGCGTTGAGTTCAATTAGAAAAGGGTAAGCAAGGTGTGTTGTTGTAATTTATGCTTTTCCGACGACTTATTTGATCGTAAGAATATGCTAACAATAATCATTTCGTGACCACGCAGCCAAAAGGAGTCAATCAACTTGATGGTTCAATTAGACAAACTGTGAAGTATTATCATTTTATATGTCTCTTTTAGATTTTTATTAGGATAAGATCTTCTCTCACCATATACAGTTACACCTCTCTAATCCAAAACGCTTATTTATTGGAAATATAGCGACCACTTCAAGTCTATACGTAGTTATGTAGATCCTTTGAATAACCTGCTCTTATAGTGAAATAACGTCGTTTAGAACGCTGAGAATATGGCAAGATGACCCATATTAAAGCTATAGTTCTCATATGTCTAACTCGAAGATGCATGACAAAAATAACAACTCTATACTTAAAAGAAAGAGATGCCCATTTGAATTTTGGAACGATCCTCGTTCAGCCATGATTTGAACAAGAATTCTACTGTTCCATATGCTTAATAGGGATATTTTGAGGACCGGTAAAGTTTCAATAAATACTAGGTAAGTGTCAAAGAACTGTTGACAAACAGATCATCGGTGACTTTTGTTCCAAGTAATTTGTTGGTTACTTATTAACGATGTACCAAACTACAACGATCTTCGTTCAACATTAATTTGATCCAGAAATCTATTGTTCCATATGCTTAATATGGATTTTTTGAAGACTGGTAAATTTTCAATAAGTACTAGGTAAGTGTCAAATAACCGTTGACAAGCAAATGATCCGTGACTTTTTCCAAGTAACTTATTGGTAACTTATAAGCGCTTTATAAAACTACAAGCTTTTTCTGATAGTTTGGTAATTATCAATTCTTGTATTGACTTTTAGCATAACTTAATAACACGTTGAACTTAATAACTCTCATATGAAATTACCAATTTAAATTAGATTTTTTGGAAAACTTAATCAGATTAAATTGCCTAATAGTTTTGGGTTATAAAACCCTCATATGAGTTATCTACCAAAGTTTACTTTTTAAAGTTTACCAATTTTTCTATTAAGATACGAATTTTCATTTACCTTGATTAGAACTCCTTACATTTACTAATTCTTTTTAGGATATTAGCCTAAATTAACGTGACTCACCAAATTTTTTCGCAATTAACTACTTTCTAGTGTTGGATAAACAACTCTCATTTGAGTGAGTTAGTGACATTTATTTGTTTTATTTTTTCAACTTTACTTATCATTTACAAACTTTTATTTGCATTTTAAAGCAACGACTCAAATTTACCAAGTTTAGTTAGAAATTTAACCTTAATTAGAGTAACTTACTATCTTTTTTTTTTATTAATTGATTACTAACTAGCTTGAGTTACCAGCTTTCTTTTGAGTTACTTGCCAACTTCATTTTTTCTTTTGATTATCAATTTTTTTTTTATCTTTGACAAACTTTTAATTAAATTTTATAATTACACCTTAAAGTATTACTAATTTCAATTTAAGCGATTTATCAGCTTTATTCCTATTAAGTTATCAACTATTTTTTTACTACCTCTCATTAAGTTAATTATTAATGCTTATGTGATTTTTGTTAATTTACCAACTTTTCTGTTAGGTTATTTAATCCCGAATAAAGTTTGTAAGTAACCAAATGAAGATTGATAATTTCAACAAATATTTGTGTCGGGGAAAACCGATTTGTGAAACTACAAATTACAAATTCTTTTAATAGTTTGCAAAGTTCAATTTTTTTGTACTAACTTACCAACTTTTGTTTGCACAACTTAGGGTGAGCATCGATCCAGGGTCAATCATAGACCGACCCAACCCTACCGGTCCCAGTCAAGTTCCCAGGGGGATTGGGTAGGTCCTTGATCCTAGGGCCCCTGAACTTTGTACTGTGCAGATTGGTCCTCGGTCCTGGGTATTTAGGATTGGTCTAACCTGAACCAATCTTGTATATAGTATACATAATATATATTTATATGTTATATAATATATGCTTTTATCTACTTTAAACTCTAGTGCCTTCTCCTCTATTTTCTTCTTTTTTATGCAGTTCAATTTGTCGTGTAAATTAGAAAGTAGAAAGAAACCAGTCCTAATTCAACGAAAAAAAAACATAGAAACCCTCTTCGCTTGCCTCACTTTGTTCGCTTGCCTCGGCCTCTCACCTCACCTCGCTCGCTGCTCCCTAGCTCACCACTCATCTCTGTTCACTTGCTTTGCCGCTCACCTCAGGAGTGTAGAACAGTTGGACAAACATACTTTGTTGATAATATAAGTGTGTTATTTGTTTTGTTTTAAGGTGTTTGGAAGTGGAAGCAAGCATTTAAGAATGAACAAGATATGAAGTTGTATAATTCATTATTTATATTACGTATTTTGAACTTATTATGGTTTAATTATATTTCACGTGTTCGTTTTTATGGTTTGTTGCTTTTTTTTTTTTTTGGGTTGAATGGTTTGTTGCTTTTAGCAAGTGTGAAATTTATGTTGATATATACCGGTATTCATTGTTTGGTTCCTCAATGTCGTATTGTTGATGGATATGTAGTTTGAAGTAATATGTTTGTCATTTCAAAGAATACAGAAAATGAAACAAAAAGATAATCAGTTGGTCCCGGTTGACCTTGAAATCGAACCAAACCCATAGGATCGGTCCGGTCTCAATTCTAGGCTCAACAAGGTCGATCCTTGATCCCAAATATTGGGGACCAACACTATGCGGGTTGGTCCTTGGATTAGGTGCTGGACCGGCCTCGGACCATGCTCACCAGTAGCACAACTTACCAACATGTCAAATTTACTGAATTATATGTGAAATTACCAATCTAAATTAGAACGATTTAGAAATTTTTATCTAGATAAATTTTCCCATAGTTTTGGATTATCAACTCTCGTATGAGTTACCTATCAATGTTTATTTGTTAATTTTTAAGTACCTTGGTTAGCAACCCCATATATCTAAGAATTCTTTTTAAGATTACTGATCTAAAGCATGGCAATTCGCCAACTTTGCTCTCATTAAATTACAATATGCTATTAAGTTATTAAGTTAACGACTCTTGATTGAGTAAGTTGGAGACATTTTTTTCAACTTTCTCATTATTTACAAACTTATATTTACAATTTTCACCAATTATTTAAATTCACCAACTTTTATCAGATATTACAAACTTTAATTAGAGTGACTCACTATCTTTTTTTCAAATTAGTTAGTTACTAACTAGCTTGAGTTACTGGCAATAAAGGGGCTTGGCGGCCGATGGTGAGGGGGTGTGGGGTGTCTTGCCGGTGGACGGCTCGGCAAGTAGCTTGTCGCGATGAGGTCGCCGCAGTTCAAACAAGGACCCCGATGCAAAGGGACTTGTTCCCGCAAATGAGACTGACAGAGCAATCTTAGTGAGCGAATGCTAGACTTTCCCTCCGGTTTGTGCTCTTCTTATTCCCTTAGAAACCAACGTTGCATGCTCAAGAATTTTGACCCCTGGCGCAATGCTTGACCGAGATGAATGAACCGCCAGGGCGTTTTCGGTGAGATAAGGCAGGAATGTTCAGATCGCTGGGCAAGAAGACGTCAAAACCTGCAAGGGAGAAGAACTAAACGTGGCTGCTTCGAGCATCTGAGATTCGTCGGATCTTGTGGTGTGGCGGCAAGACAGGACCAATTGTGCAGAGGCAGCAAAGGAGCGACGTGGTATGGCTCATGTGTCCGATGCAACGGCTGCGAGGCAGTGCTGGGCATGACGAAACTCTAGGACGACAGGCCGGGATTGTGATCTGGACTGGGGGCGTCAGGACGGCTGCAAGGTTTGGCCGAGGAACCTGCAAAAAATTACCTGGATTGTTGGGGCGCGTTCATTCACTCATGGCTCTCAACCCTTTTTCTTTTCTTGCCGACTTTGTGTATTGCCGCTCTCTATTGTGTGCTCTCTCTCTAAAAGATCTTTTCAATTCCGAATGTGTTTTTCTCCCTCACTCTCTTTTTCGATTCTGGCCGATTCCTCTCAAGTGTGTTCTCTCTTGCTTTCTTCTTTATGCTGTGTTCTAAGTTATAGACAATTGCCGACCCTTTGAATTGTGAGACCTCATGTCTTTATAAGGTGAAATCCTAGGTTTCTTCCCAATTAGCCGGGCTTAATTTAGGCCTTAATAAAGTGAGGGCTCTAATGACATAAGGCATCTTATCAATTAAACTCTAATGCGCTAAATTAGACTCAATTAAGCTCAATGAGGCCCCTCAATTCGGCCATTGCGGTCCTATGAAATTGCCATCTCCCGTGGCTCAGTCCAATCCATTTAAGTTCAACCCAAATATGAATGTAATTATCTTGTATGCTTTGAACTTCCAATTAATGTAGGATTTTGTAATCGAATAAGTCATAACTGCGGAGAAAGGTTCTTTAATTTTTGCTTCTTTGATTGCAATAAAGTAAGAGGTATTCATTGTCGTCAAAAGGAATGAGAAGCCATTTCATTATGCAATGATTTCATTATTCATTGCAAAGCCAACGTTTCAAGAGTTTTTTCATTTTTTAAATTTAATAGATCTTTATAATGATAATAACGATTTCTTTTTCGTAAGTGACGATATTTTTCTACTTGTAATTATTTATATTTTGGTATCTAATTTATTTTTTTATTATAACTGATGCGGAAACTATAACAAAATTAAAACTAAGAAGAATAAAGAACGTACAGATTTATGGGAAAAACCCTTGCGGGAAAAACCATGGGGAGAGTAGAAGCAAAATCTACTATATAAATTCGATGATTATAAAAGGTGGCTCAAAAACTAAAGACTCTTTATGTCTCAACTTCTTAATCTAATAACTTGAGAAAAATAATATTTATATTATTCTCAAGCCCTAATGTTAGCCCAAGCCTATAAAGAATTTAAGATATACTCAACATTTTTTCTTTCTTCATATTCAAGAAAATTGATTCTGTGGGCCTTCTCATGATTTTGTCTCTCAATATGAGCTTGTAATATGATGGCGGTAAGGCAAGTATGCCCCCATTGTCTAGTGGCTCGAATGGTACGATCCCTCCGTCACTGCATAATACATAAAAAAAAAACTTTGAGTGAAGCACTGAAATCAATTACCTTAAAAACTTTTTGTGGCTGGCCTTTGACCGTTACACTGTCTGCTAGCCGCACCCAAGATTTTGGTATTGCTTGTTTAGGGAGATAATCTCATATTTATGCGACTGAGAAAGTAAATCTAGGTGCATTTATCTCACATGAGCATTAATGTGGCCATATCCAAAATTTCTTCACAAGCAAAATCCATGCATTAATTGCAATACCAAGAAGTACAATTGTATAAGAGAAGGACAGCAAAAAATCATTCGAAGAAAATTAGATTGTGCTAATGGCTACTACAATGACATCATCTTATGTCTTTTTTCTTATAATCTGCATTATCAATATCGTTTTGTCGTACCCGGCTAATGTCGCTTTGTCCAAGACCTCCCCGTTAAACCTCGGGGATTAGCCATCAAGCTCATCCACCACGATTTTATTCAATCTCCATATTACAATCCAAAGGCCACCATCTCCGAGCGAGCTGACCGTGCCATTAACAGTTCCCTCGCCCGCATATGCTCCTTGAGCAAAATAATCACTACTCCAAATAACGATGATGTTCGCGCCGGTCTTATCCCAGCAGTTAGCATACACGGTTTCCTTGCCAAGATATCCATCGGCACATTGCCAGTCCCACAACTCGTGATAATCGACACGGCAAGCGACCTCCTTTGGTTTCAGTGCCTACCCTGCTCTACTTGCTTCAAACAATCTCCTCTTTTCGATCCCACCAAATCGTTAACGTACTCCAATATTCGCTGCGGTTCCATCGCTTGTGTACAATCCGGTGACAAGTGCGATGCTAATAATGAGTATTGCATTTACGAGAGGTCGTATCTTGACAAAACCACCACAACCGGAAACCTCACCTCTGAACAAGCGACCTTTGAAACATCCGACGAGGGCACAGTAAAGGTGTCGACTGAGGTGCTCAGATGCGGCCACGTAAATAAATTTAGTGCGGATGGGCAAGAAAGCGGGATATTAGGACTAGGCGTTGGTGATGGTAATTTGCCAGCTCTGGTTAAACAATTAGGCTCCAAATTTTCCTACTGCTTCGGCAACATACACGACCCCCAGTATCAATACAATGAACTCAGCTTGGGGATTTGGACCTCCAAGGTATTAGCGTCGGAGAGAAGAAGCTACAGATCGACCCCTTCGTATTCAGAAGAGGGCTTATAGGTCAAGGAGGAGTATATATAGACTCGGGCGGCACGTTCAACTTCCTGAAGGACAAGGCATACGTTCCATTGCAAAATGAGATCGAGAGTCTGTTGGCGGGAAAGCCGAACAGGGTGAGTCATCCGGAGTACTTTTGCTATGCAGGGAGCATGGAGAGAGATTTGACAGGATTCCCAGTTGTCACCTTGCAATTCTCGGGCGGCGCACAACTCGGCTTAGACACCAACAGCATGTTTTTCCAGTTATCGATGAATGTCTTGTGCATGGTCATCGGTAAGTCATTTCCCGATATGAATGGCGTATCGGTGATTGGAGTGCTGGCACAACAGTCCTATAATATAGGATATGACATCAAACAGGGCAAGATTTTCTTGCAAAGGATCGATCGCAGCGCTCTCCAATCACTTGTATGATCACTTGTGATTAAAAAATTATCCACCAATACGGTATCGATGCAGTTGGTATTTTCTTTAGTAAAAATAAGAGGGGATATGAAAGACCTTTTTGTGAAAGGAGGAGTTACTTTGAGATAAAAAGAAGCCATTTTAGAGAACGATGGAATATGAATTCTCTGTCAATCTCTATGGATCCGAGATGCCAACACCAACTGAAGACTTGCGCTTCGAGGCTAAACATGTCATACGTACAATGAGAACGATGGAATTTGAATTCTTCTATGCTTTTCTTCCTCTAGAATCGAGATCAACTCGTTCTTTTTCACATTTAGCTTCTCAATGGTTACAACTTAATTGAACTTCGATTCTAGCTTTTGTATCATTTGATCGCGTACAAAAGGAGTAAAAGCTAAGATTCGATTCAGTCAATACCGTTGTTCTCAGTCTTTTTCCCGCATTTCCAGTGGCTTCTTTACTCCTCTCGGTCGCATTTCGGTCCGCCAGCAACCACTGCCTTCACTGCCAGTCACTCGCCGTTTCCACAACTGCTTTGGAAGCCTCCTCTGTTCTCTGCCTCGTCTTCCGGTTAGTTTGCTCCAAGTGCTCTCAAGTTCGCAACTTGTTCCTTTCTCATTCGCTGGCTCAAATTCTCAGCGTTTTTGTGCTTCATTTGTCTGCAATCATGACTTGGTCATGATCGATGCTCCTGACAGCACCTACTGCGCATACTCATTCTTAATCTTGTTTGATGTTTAGTGTTCCTGCTCCTGCATTTAGTGTTCACCTTGTGATGCCGTTTTGCATTTGTGATTCTCTGAATTTGCTCGGATCGATGGCCTGGATTTGCCTTGATTACCCCAATTTTAGTTCACATTTATGTTTAACCGAGAGACTCTACAAAATCCCTGAGTTGCATCAATGAACGTGCCGAGTCTAGATTTGATTGAGTTTAATGTCTTCGCTGGCTTCACTTGTCTAACTCTACTGCATAAGTTGTTGTCGATTTCTGCTTGTCCTCATTAGAAGCAAATCCGGTAATTGCTCACTCCAGAGTTCATTTCTGAAGGTCTCAGTTCATTACATATTTTCAATGTTTACATGAGACGCGCTTGAAATTGAATATTGCTAAACTCGACGGAGAAACATCTGAACGAAATTGGATCCATCCTGATGGGTGTTAACGGTTGTATGCTAGTTTTTTTTTTTTTTTTAAATCTCAACCCTTTGTTGTCGCCTGGAGTCGCATGACCTTAGGGAAGGCTGGCCGGCGGCTTGTTAGTGGCTGAGTCCTTCGCTGGCAACGTCACATAAGGTGAGGGTATTTCCGTTATTATGAAAGTTTAGCGAGGGAAGAAAAAAAATATTAACATTCTGGAAATAATTTCGAACCTACCTTGAGTCAAAGGCCTTTGGAGGCCTTTGGAAGATGCAAATTGCATCTTCCCAAGGCTCTCCAAAAATTTGTTAAACGGTACTTGCAATTACCCAAGGGCCTTTAAAGCTCGAGGGGTTTCGGGAAAGTGGTTCCCAAACGCACCTAAGTGCATACAGGAATTGAAAAAAACATCATGTGGCTGAAGTTCCACGCATGGTAATTTCGAATGATCATTTCGTTAAGAATAGGTTTGAAATCGAATCCATCTTTTGATTGGATTTAAACATGGTGTATATTAAGCCCATACTCAATCTAAAAGGTGTACGTAGTTGCATGTAGTTAGCTACAGTTCAACACTGCAACTAGTGAGTGGGTCACACGGGAGCTTAGCTTTTGAATCTGTTGGAAAATATGCTCCTCTAAATTGTAGAAGAAAAGAAACTTCAACTTTTAATGGGATGAATAATAAAGTCGGACTTTGAGGCGTGATATCACTTTCTTTAAGTAATTATTTGCCCCACGAAATTGTTAATGGTCACGAGCAAATTTCCTCCAGAATACAATGAAGTCTCGATTGAGAATATCGAATAGCAATTCCAGTATATCTCCAGGATCTCTTTAGGAAAACAATTAGAAAAGATGGTTGTATATCTCTTGGAAGAAATGGAAAAAAAATGGCTGTTCTTCTTAATGAACAAGAATGTTGAAATATTTATACGTTGAATAAACACAACTTTTCGAATGTAAAGAAATTATGTCCGAACAAACATAACCTTCCAAAGGTTGTAAGAGAGCCCAATTACCATTAGGCAGAAAATAAAAATTCAAAATTAAATTATTAAAAAATAACTGCAACTCTTTTGCAAACGATCACACTATTTCAATATGACAAAACAGTTATTTTATAATAACAAATTTAAAATTTAATAAATAAATAAAAATGATCGTTGATTAGTGCCAAATCTTGTCCACGTGCGCACTCACATCCTTTCGATGTGGAACAAGGCACCTCATTATTTGTTTTACAAACAAACTACCAACAATCGCCCACTTTGTTTGTAGAACAAAATTGAAATAAAACGTTAAAAATATACAGCCAAAATTTCTGTGAGATTAATATACATACATAAAGGTCTCTTTCAAGTTAAACATTTACTTAGTGCAAGTATCTCAAAACTCTATCAAAGTGACAAGTAGCTTGGCTTTAAACTTGTACTTTTAGATAATAGAATCGGACATATCACACATATAATAACGTCTTGTTTCAGCAAGAAGTTCTATATTACTCAGCACTATTATGATCTTGTGCTTGTATCTGTTTCATAAGCTCTCTAGAAAGTAATCCCAACTTTCGTAAGAAGCGGCACTACTTCTAAGCTCATATAAGTGAAGTACCTTTCATGTGTTTTTGTTACTAATGACACATTTGAACCATACTTCATTAAGAATTTAATTCAACCTACAAACGTAACAGATGATACTTACTTCTCATGTCAAGGCTCATGTTAGTATCAAACAATCACTTTAGTAACTTGTTTTTATCCATTAAACCTTGTAATTAGTGATGTTCTAGAAAAAGATCGAATTACCATTACTGGTGATTTAATTAAAGGGTTTCAGCCTTGTTTCTGTGAGGTCATATTTACCATGTCTCTTAGTAAAGCCTTTGTCAAGGAATCAGCTAGATTATTGTTTGACCTCACGTAGACAATTGTTACAGTACCATCTTTAATCAATTGTCTCATATACTCATGCTTTAGGCTATTATGTCTAGACTTATTATTATAAGTGCTATTATAAACTCTTGCCAAAATAGCCTAACTATCACAATGGATAAAAATATGAGGTATAAGATTAAGTCATAATTTGATATCCAACAACAAATTCTTAGTCCATTCAGCCTCTTTCTCAATTGCTACTAAAGTAATGAGTCAAATTCCATAGTTGAGTGAGTTATACACATTTGTTTTTTGCTCGTCCAAGAAACAACACAACCATCAAATGTGAAAACCCATCTAATAGTGGATTGTTTATCACCCATGCTTGTAATCCAATTAGTATCGGTGTATCCTCCTAATACAACTGAATAATTATTATAGAACAATCCCAATTTTTTTTTTTTGGTAAGGACAATCCCAAATTTTTTGTTCTCTATAATAACAAAAAATTCGGATAATAGCTTTCCAATGTTCTATACTTGGATTACAAATATATGTACTCAATTTGCACACGGAATAAGCAATATTAGGCCTAATACAATGCACCACATACATTAAAGACGCTATAGCACTCACATTAAACACCCTCTATCGGGAATCAAATGGAGTATTCATTTTTTTGAAACTAAGATATTAAAATTTATTTAATATTTTTTTTCAATGTAATTACATTGGCTCAAAGAACCCCCACTATGTTTTTAATTTTAATATCCAAGACATTATCTACTTTACCCAAATCTTTCATTGTAAAAATGAAAGTTAGATGCTTCTTAGTCTCAATAACTTTAGTCATAGTGGTTCCAACAAATTCCAGCGCCAAGGACAAGTTAACAATGAGGAATCCAGCAAATCTTGATCAAATTATGAGCCTCTTCCAAATGACCCACACGGCCAAGGAGATCCACCATACAACCATAATCAAATTAAAATAAATTTCAACATAATTAACAACGAGATTCCCAAAACCCAATAGTTCTGACTTCATTGTGATGCCTTATGAACATATGAGAAGGTTATGTACAAATAATCTCCACCTGATTTAACTTTTCCACATTGCATAAGCAAGAATTAATCCAGCACCCACAGAAAAGTGAAGCAATACTCTGGAGAAGAGCATGACTAACACAAACTAAAATACAGTCATATAGGTTCCAAAATAAACATATGCACCAAATCTAACTGTACAACTGAATATAGCATTTCCAGTAAAATAAGCAAGTGCAAAGCCGCGCAGACTCAACTAAATTATGGATCCCCAGTAATGGAGTCCACAGCACGTCTTTATGTCTAAATCATCAATCTTAGAATATAAGAAAATGCTCAATCACAATTTCTCGAATGTGGAACCAGGACAATGCTATCATCTCTCGAGTAAATGCATCATGCATACATGAATCTGTAGGCAAATCAACAGGGTATCGCAACTGCAAGTCTTTCATTACTAAACAAGGGCGTAGACAATTAAATTACCTGCACAAATGCCCCGCGTGTAAGAACCCATCCGTCGGGAAACCAGAGCACTAGTGGAGTTTGAGCACTTGCAAAACGCGTCCCTGTGATCTCGCAGGCAGGCCAAGTCTGAATCTTCAACTATCATGCGCCGAAAGTGAAGCGACTTCAAGCAATCAAAAGACTGCACAATCTGGGGCACCCACAGAGTCACATAAACTTGATCTGCAACAGCACGAAAGAGACAATTCCCATCCTCCAACATTCTTTTGACTTCCAAACCGTTAATCCTTCTACTTTCAATCTCGAACTGACGTTCTCTTTCCAAATCATCATAAGATACAAAGCATGGTCCCTGCTCATCCGTGCTGTTATAACCCTCGCTTTCACAATGAGATCTTGAAGAATGCCGTGACCCAGTAGGTGAAATTCGAGTTGAAACAACAGGTCAAGCACCTGATCTTATACTCCAGATAATCATCGTTCTTGTACTCCTTTCCTGCTCTTCTTCTGGCAGAGTGTCGAGGAGCAAAGGAGAAAGAGGAGTTGAGGTCACGTGGCATCTGCGACAACGTGGGCACAGACGACAAAGGGCCTAGCGACCCGAGATGAGACGTTATCCCAATGCCCATCAATGCTAAGGTTGGATTGGATTCGATGATGACGACAATGTTTGATTATTCTTCTTCCTGCCTTGACCACACTGAGCAAAGACTAACTTCTGTGTAACCGAATGTTCCAAGGTATCTCCACATATGCCTTCAACATTGACTTCCTCCCAAACGAAACCTGCGAAATCAAAGTCTCTTTCCCGGGAAATCGCCTTTCCACCACTACTTAATCCCATCCTCAGTTTGCATAATATCCTTCACCCCCCACCAGTGATGCTATACCATTTTGTGCGTAAGATATATATGAATGGTGGGTGATGATAAATCACTAGCGTCCAGTGGCCGATTTTGACGGCAAGAGAAGAGCGTGCTTTTACGGACCGATTCGAGCAAAACTGCATGGCAGCAAAGCAGAACGAATGCGCCGAGCAAAACTTGACTTTGATCGATTCTGACTCCATTGTTGCAAGATAATTCCTTAAAATTGTTGGACAATGTGCTCCTCTAAATTGTAGAAGAAAAGAAACAACAACTTCAGATGGGATGAACAATGAAGTCAGACTTTGAAATATGATACTACTTTCTTTAAGGAATTATTTGCCCCACGAAATTGCTAATGATCACGGGCAAATTTGCTTCAAAATATAACAAAGTCTTAATTGAGAATACTGAATAGCAATTTCGGTATATCTCCAGGGTCCTTTTAGGAAAACAATTAGAAAATATGGTTGTATATCTCTTGGAAGAAATGGAAAAAATGGTTGTTCTTCTTAATGAACAAAAACGTTGAGATATTTATACATTGAATAAACACAACATTTCGAATGTAAAGAAATTATGTCCGAACAGACACAACCTTCCAAAGGTTGTAAGAGAGCCTAATTACCATTAGGCAGAAAATAAAAATTCAAAATTAAATCATTAAAAAATAACCGCCACTCTTTTGCGAACGGTCACACCGTTTCAATATGAGAAAACAATTATTTTATAATAATAAATTCGAAATTAATAAATAAATAAAAATGATCGTTGATTAGTGCCAAATCTCGTCCACGTGCGCACTCACATCCTTTCAATGTGGGACAAGGCAACTCATTGTTTGTTTTACAAACAAACTACCAACAGAATCATCAGTGAAGCATTAGGAATGCAAGTTGATACGCGCCTTGTGGTCAATAATACCGTTCACGTATGTGACCAAAAGACGAATTTAATACCATCATTTTGTATTGGGCAGAACATAGTAGGCCCCGGATTTTAAGGCGATTCGATTCATAGCACATTTAATTACGTAAAATGATTGGGGAAACTGGGTCTGTTCCTGCATAGCACATTCTTCATTCATATAGAGCATGTATGCATGTAATATAATTGAGTAATTAAGCATGTTAGTGCCCATTTAATCGGCATGTAACCGATGATATCCTTGAAAAATTCATCATGTAATTACGAAAAAAATGTTTCTATAATCAAGGGTTAGCCATCGGAGGGGGAAACATAATTTCCCATGACTAACACGGGGATGTTATTCAATGGGGACAGTTTGTTATACTCCCACAGTTGGCGGTCCATTTAATAATCGAAGCATCGTAATCAAAGTCCACGCAAATTTTAGCCAGTAGGCATAGATACGCCTCGTTCTTTTTTTTTATTATTTTTTATTTTTTTATTTTTGATAACCCAGGGAACCCCCGCACGGCCGACAGCCGGGGAGTAAACCCTGGAGGCGACACGTGCTAGCCACCACACACGTGCCACCGGTTAAGTCACCCTGCGGCGCCCGGGATTCGAACACTCAACCTTTTGCGAGAGGAAGAGTGCGCGCTCCAGCAGCGCCACCCAGGCGGGTGGTGATACACCTCGTTCTTCTTCATTCATATAGCCAGTAAACTTATGATCACGTTCGTTTCGCGAATATGTTATAAATTAACTCATGTGTAATGAGCAATTCTATTTCGTTAAATCAGCATATTTTGTAAAGCATATATGGCTTTGAATACCAAAAGGATGCACGGTCACGTGGTGTTCCGATCGAACAAACATATATATCCTATCACGTGTTTACCGTTTGTTGACACCTTCACAGATACAGATGGAAGCTCTTGTCTTCTGTAGTGGAGAGGAGAGCTTTGCATGGTGGGCTTTCGTTTCACCATTATCCGAATCACGGTAGCACCATTCGATCGATCAGCATGAACCGATGTGATATCCTGAAGAAATTCACCGCATAATCAACTCCGCATGCATTGGAAAGATAAGGGCAACCAGTTAGTAGGGTCCATATTTAGTAGGAGATTTGTCTCAAATTGATAAAGAAGAAAATAACGGTTACATTTACATTTTCAACCGATATTCATGCTTATCCTCGCAGACGTATTTCATCTTATTTAAAGATAATGAAACCCCCCGAGGTAAAATGAAAAATTAGGAGTTGCCCATTGTAGATGTAGGCTTCCAAGGGTCCTCTCCTTGGTCGACTGAACCGCCTTAAATCCTTTTCTCGATAGCATTAGAGCTATCAAGACCAACTTCTTCTTTTCCTGTTTCTGCATAGACAAACTGTCGTCTTCTTTATGTTCATCCTTTTTTAGCATTTAATGTACAGATGCAAACTCACGTGATGTCGTAACTCCGCTACCAAATTCTCAGACCAACTATTCACAGAAACTCTCCGAGGCATCGGGCCAAACACGCACGTACACAGACATACCTTTCACCTGCATCATTCCCCCCTTGACATGTCATTGCAACAAATTCTGCGGACCGGGAAGCGCCTCACTGATCATGTCTCAAATCTTCCATACCGTACTTCAACTGATTTTCGGGTGCCCGCTAGCAAGTGGTCTCGCGATACTCGATTGGATTGGTATAAGTAATTATAAGTGGATTGTAATTAATCTATCGATTTAGAATTAAAAGTCTTTATGCGGTTTAATTACCAAAAAAATCATAAATATATTGTACGGATATTAATTCAGTCTTAAACATTTCAATTTGGTCAATTTAGTCTTAAACATTTTGACAATCTATCAATGTAATCCTTCTAATCAATTTTGGCCAAAAATCGCCGATGTAAATGCCTTCCATCTTATGTGGCATAGCCAACGACGGCCAGCACTGATGTTGACAATTTTTTTCATTTTTTTCCCTTATGGCAAATGACAGTTGGTGAAGGTCACAGCCCTTGCTCGCAGCTAGTGAGGGCCGCGACCTTTGCCAGTGGCTACCGAGGGCTTGCAAGCCCTCGCCCAGTGACCGGCCATTGCTAAGGCCCTAACCTCTTGTTGGCCATAATGGAAAAAAAAGAAAAAAGCACAAGAAAATTTTTAAAATTTGAAAAAATTTCCACGTTAGTTCTGACCGTGTCAAATAATACAGCTAGAGTCTGTGTTAGTGATTTTCGAATAAAATTGACAAAAAAGACTACATGAACAAATTATCAAAAGGTTCAAGCCTAAATTGGCCAAATTGAAAAATATGAGACTGAATTGGCATCCGTATGATGGGTTTTGGACTTTTTTGGTAATTTTTCCAATTATGCATTAAAGAATACGAAAAAGCCACTTTAATCTAAGTAGTGCGAAATAAGAGAAAAGATTGTAACATGAGAACGTGGTAGGCTCAATTCAATATTGTGGCGTTTTGAAAGTACTAAATATTTTCTCTTGTTGTGGAGAACAATGCTTCATTGAACTGGTAGGATAACTTTTATGATTCCCTTTCTCAATTGTCAAGTTATTAGGAATGAGTGGTCCCAATCGGCCTGAGAACCAAACACAGTAGCTCACAAGCACTACAAGTCTTGTGTTTTTTTGGTCAAAAGGATACTTGAAAACCTGGAAAAGTGTCAAAAAAGTTCTAAATTTTTTGCATTTGTGCTAATTTAGTCATAAACCTTTTTTTTATGCCAATTCAGTCCTAAACCTTTTGTTTTTGTGCCAATTTAGTCCTTCCGGCCAATTTTGGCCGGATTTTATTGATATGGATGCCGATCGGCCACTGACACTAACATGAATAACTTTTAATAATATTTTATATTTTTTGAAATTTTATTTATTTTTTCTTTTTCTTTTTTTTTCCTCCCCTCCTTTCTTCCTTCAGTTGGTCGCCGAACGAGTGACCGGCCAGAGCCCAGAGGCCGACAAGGCTCACCCTCGCCAGATGGTTGCGATGGTGGCCTCGCTCAGCCGCCGGTGATGCTCGAGCCCTCGCTAGAGGCCTTCAACCTCGTGACCTCCGACGAGGTCGAAGGCCCTCAACTGTGGCTGGGTGAGGCCTGACCTCGCCGGATCTGGCGAGGTCGAGCCTTGTCGGCGGCTGGGCAAGGCACGACCTCGCCAGAACTGGCGAGATTTAGCCTCGCCAGTGGCCAGTGAGGTCGACGGGCTGGAGGAAGGAGGGAGTGGAAGGGAAAAATAAAAAAAAAATCAAAAAAGTATTAAAATTTATTCATGTCAGCGCCGATGAATGGCCAGCGTTCACATCAGCAAAATTCGGCCAAAATTTGCCGAAAGGACTGAATTGGCACAAAGAAAAAAAGGTTTAGGTCTGAATTGATACTAATTCAAAAAGTTTAAGATTAAATTAGCATTAATGCCAAAGGTATATAACTGAATCGATACCAAAAAAAGGTTTATGACTAAATTAGCACTAATGCCAAAGGTTTAGGACTTTTTTGATACTTTTCCTCTTGAAAACCTGCACGTTGTCATTGTTGCCAAATTTCACATTTGGGCGCGTACTTTGGACCACGGCCTAAAGAGGGAAATTCAACTCGCGATATGTGTCTACAGTGACTGACAGCCGTTGCATTAGACCTTGAACAGGCCTTACGTGAGGTGAGACCCACCTTTCTTCAAAAAGTCCACTCCGTTCGTTTTGCATGATTCTCGTGCCACATAGCTTGGTCTTGGTCTGGAAATTGATTGTCGTTTTGATCATTTGGTTGGCGGAATGCTTGGCCACACAATGTTGCAGATCCTGTCTGAGATTTCTTTCTTTGTAGCCAAAGATGCTATTCAAATGATGCTAAATAGCACCTGCTCATTTAGAATTAAGGAAGGTCTTCCGGTTACAAAGTTTTCTCAGGTGATTTAGAAAGTGGTAGATGCTCGTATCGAATCTGTTTGTCGATCTTGTTATAGCTGAATACAGAAAGATGCGCGAATAAAGCCGAAAGGGAATTTGCTTCTTGAATTCAACCCGCGATTAAACCAACTTTGCAGGCCATTTGGAACAAGGCTATTTCATTACAAACACGACCGGCCGAACAAAGTCTTCCCAGAAAAGTGAATGCAACGTCCTCGAACAGACATCGTTTGTCAAACAATCTTTTTTCGCAGCTCGGAATATAGTTAATACTGGGACCAAACTTGTTTAGCCCCAAAGTTCATCAGGGATCAAGAGTCAATCCGCTTGTTGAAAGGCCATTTATCTTCCAGGGCTTAAGCCTCGATTTGAACCTCGCCATTCTAGACAACCCATCTTTTGTTACTTCTGCAGCTGGTTCCGCAAAGGAAAATAAAAGAGAAGAAATAAGAAAGAGAGGAGGGTCAGCAAAAGAAAAACAGAGGAGAGAGGGAACCGTGAGAGAGAAAAGCGAGATTTCGTCCACGCAAGCCCCAGACATGAGTAAGAATTTCAAGCCATAATTTCGGATCATGTTGAATTTTGAGTTGTTGGATTGACTTTAGAGGCCATTGAGCTGTGAAATTTTGTCAGGAAGAAATTTTAGGATGTTATGGAACCGTGAGGTTTCATGATTTGGGGTTATAGTTTTGTTGAGCTGAAATTTTGAAGTTTGTCGAGCACCAACGAAACCATATGTGAACCACTGTGTGTGGCACTGGTTTCCACCTATCTCCACTAGGGGTAATTGGTTCCAAGGTGAGTCGGTTCCAAACCTGGAACCTGAAATCAACCCTATTATAACTGGTTCCTAGTTTTTGGAATCTGAAACCTATCATGTTTGCTCTAGATCCTGTTTTGGAACCCACCCTGTTTTTTCGGTCCAGTTACATGATCTACCCGAGAACCCCTTTTTTTTTTGTTCCTTTTTTTGGTTTCATGTTTTTCTGGGTAGCAAATAGGAAAACTTATAACTCAAATCAAAGGTTATAAGTTTGACTATGCAAATAGTCTTAAGTATTCATACAAAAGCATATTATCTTAGTCCCAATGATTTCATAAATGTGATAAAATAGCATAGATTGCAGTTGATATGTAGTTTCTTTGTTACAAAACAAAAATTTAAGAAAAAAGAAATTGATCGGTATAATGTTTATAAGCCCTTGAGTTAAACTATCTGGAAATAATGATCATAATCCTCATCCTTTATGATAGAATGCTTTGAATTATGGCCATGTAAAATTGCAAGTGGACCTCCAAATAAAATCAATTCTAAAATCGGTCCAGGTGGGTTTTAACTTGGAATTGGAACCGGAAACCTGACCTGTTCTAACCGATTCCCAAAAAATAGAACTGGTTCCCGGACCGGTTCAAACGGGAACCGGTTCCCAGACCTGTTTTTTAAGTGGGCTGATCCGATTTCTAGGTAAACCCGGTCCGGTTGCACACCCCTAGTCTCCGCTGCCATCTTTTGGGTTAGGGGCAAAGTTCGACTTTTAAGTCAGGGTAGATTTCCAATGACCCCAGACCCACCTAGAATATATGTTGGTAGAGTTCAAATAAACCGTTTTAAATTCGGCACGTGAGCTACCGCTGTACAGCGGACAACAGTAGTTGTTTTGCTTTAGGCAAGCTTTTATTGGCACGTCAGAGTCCTTTTGTTATCAAATAAGCTTAGTTTGGTTGAGTCTTAGCTAAACTAGTTATCTACTTGATTTTCATATCCGTTTCCCACTTCAATAATAGGATTTTGAGTTCCGCTCGAGGTAGCTTTTGTTGTTTGGTTTCACATTTTTGGGTGAGTGGACTTATCTTTTATATGAATTAGAAACTCATGTTTTGAAAAATTATAAGAGATAGATATATTATAAGATATGAAACAGGCATCACATGACATGATGTATATTAAAAAGGAAAAGTGTTGTTTAGCATATATTTGCTTCCTAAAGATGGATCGGATATTTACAACCTTTATTGTGATTTAAAACGGCAAAGAACTCTTGTTTGATGGAATGAATAGTGAGAGGTCAAATGCATTAGTGTTTGAACTTAATTTACAAAGCAATTTTTGAATTCGTTCGTGACTGCAAGATGAGTTGAATGTTTTATGACCATCACCATCATAGCACGAATGACCATAAAAACATTGAGGGATTGCAAGTATGCAAATTATTTTGAAAACATTCTATCGGGCCAAACCACCGGCTAATATAAGTAGAGCCTTATGCCAAGCGAAAATCTTGGCAGGCCTTGTCACGGGGTGTCAAGCGTGGCCTTAGTCAATGGACTGGACCACTGATGTTTACTTTGATATGGTTAATGGTATGAATATGTGCAAAGCTTTGTTGAAATCATAAACTCATTTTTGATATTATACAAATACTATATAATGAATTTGGATAAATGTATTTCTAGTACCTTTTATAATATACATGGTGGATACTTGATATGGTACCTTAGAAGGGATTTGTACTAATTCATTGATGGGTGACTTGCTCATACCATTCATCTCAATTCTTTTTCAGTTTCTATAGCTACCGGCAACTAGGACGAGAAGGTATCGGCGAGGTATCAATGCATAAAGACTTGACAACCCATCAATGCTGCAAACTAAGTAGAATTTGAGAATAATTGAGTTCTAGCTCCAACAAAAGATAAACATGGAACAAAAACACTCAAACCACTCTGGACATTATACTTCCAACCTGTAACATCTATAAGCGACTTCTTCTAGTAAATCAGTCGAATAAATGTCCGTGTGAATAGAGACTCACAATCACCACTAAAAACGACAGGCCCAAAAGTAGAATTCACTTTGTAAGTCCACGAGCAGGAATATTTTATCGTAATAGCAGGCGAAACAGAGGGACTATGCAGGAGAAATAGTCCTGCAGATGTTCCTACTGAGCAGCACACGAAGAATTCAGAACTATGAACTTCTTGGGGATATCAGTGTGAACTTTCCAACTTTTCACATTCTTAAACATAAAACACCAGAAATTACTAACAAGAGTCCACATATTCCGATCTCTTCAGGATTTGAACAGAACTAGATTCGACTACCATAGATATATCTTGATGGGAAAAGTCGCCTTCAGATGATATGACAGGACCTCAACCTATATCACAACTAGAAGATTGAGGAAGTAAGGAGTAGAGTGGTGCCTTGCCTGAAAGAAGGTCCCAAGATCCTACAGCTCTGAATCAGCAACAAGTTCTTAATAAGAGTTCAAGCACTGCTAAACTCGGCATGGTTTCTGCATGAGAACAGAGAAGTCATGGGGGCTTTCACGCATAACCAAGAGCTAAACTATGATGTTATAAGCAATTCAAGCAAGAGGAAAAGCTAAATGATCTTGCCCTCTTTGAGTAAGTTACACATTCTGTTGCTTGCTTGAAATTTCTTTAGTTTTGATACTTTCTTTTTCCTGCAGACAGCATAATGAAGTTCAAACCATCAATTTTGCAAACCAAGTAGAAGCTTGGGTATATCCAATATATGCAGTAAAGCAAAGAAAATGGTTCTGTAAAAAGAAAATAGAGGCAGTTTACATTGCGCAATGCCAAGCATGACTTTTTTACAAAATTTTCAAATTTAACTCAGTTGTGGTGAGTTATGTCACAGACTTAGACTGATATTAAGACCTCTGAAAGCAAGATCTTGACAACAAGTTCTAGGGAGGTGATCATCTTAACAGGTTTGTGTTATCCCTGTCATGTTGTCTATATTGATGCAACAAGAGAACCTCCCGGTGTTGCAGTTTAGCAGTACATTGTATACAAAGTCAAATTCAAGGACCTAATGCTAAGAAAATGGAAAAAGTCAGAGCAATCACAATCTCAAACCTAACATTTTGAATCAATTGATTGGCTATTTAAGATAGGTTTTCCCCACCCACCCCAACTCCCCCAAAACACCCAAAGGAAAAGAAAAAGGGTATTTCATACATGGTATTTTCCATTTAATGATGTTCTTATCATAAATATATATGGCATTTCAAGATAATAAAAGCCTAGTTATGTTGCTTAAAGGCAGAAAGCTATGTCAACTAAGCAACAAATTAGAGTAAGATGCCGGCTGGCAGTACAAATAGGGAGTCATCATCTTTACTGGGGACAATAATTATTCACAAATAAGGGATCTACTCAATCTAGATCTAGTTCGGCAGAAGCACCAAGCAAAACATGTCCATAATATTGAAAAAAAAAAAAAGAAGGCAATTTTTGGAAATATTGCAGTGTTTTACAACCCTACTTTTATGAGCTCTGAGCTACCTGTCCTTCCATGGTTACATTATATAGAATGGTATGATGAATATGAGTGGAACCATAAATTTTGTAGTTTCATGCAGGATAAGGTACATCAGCAGAATCCCACAGCTCATGTCTTGGTTTACCACTCTGTTATGCCTATAGCAAGTATTCTCCCACATACCATACAATATGCATCTAGTTAAATGTATGTTAGGATGTGAATACGCATTGCTAGAACACTAAAATAGCTCATGACATGGCAATTTTTATATTTTGGACAATACACCAAAGGAAACAATGTAAAGCATGCAATGATGAACTGAAATTGAGACATCTAATTTCATTCGATACAAAAATGGATCCATTATTTAGGGTTGAGCACCTTAAAGTATAGGAGAAAATCTTGAGAGCACTCAATTACTAAAAGTGGCATTTCAGCGGCTTCTCATTTTCTAGGAATGTGGATTGCAGTATTTAAAACTGAGGTTGACATGCCAACAGTACATAAAATAGGGGTACGCAGCACATCATAGAAACCAAGCAACTTTAAGCATAAGTGACTCTAGTCACCCATTGTCCATAACATGCAGTATTCAGATAATAAAATTTCAACAAAAAAACAGGAGCCAGCATCACCAAGAAGGGTCCTGTCCAGAGCGAAGCACCAGAAAAGTACTCGAATCTTACCAATCCTTTGTTTTCATAGTAATCGTCCAATGCCCACTGATACTTCGATTGGTTCAAACCAAACCAACGCGCCACATGGTCATCCAAGCTTGAGTGAGCTACAAAAATAAACCAAGGTATCTTCAAAAATTTCTCGAAGTGAAAGTAAATCAAGCAAAAATAATAGCTTTCTCTATCACACCATGCCAGGTTTCATTCATCAAGCCGGAAAACTCAGAAATTCTCAGCTTTATGTTCCTCAATCCTAATCCCAACTTTAAGGAACCAAAACAGGAAATGTTAAAGCTTCTCAGATATCATAAAGATCCTATATACAGTCTAGAAGGAAATTCACTCAACGCTCGAAAAATTCCATCTTTAGAAACAAAACTTAAAGAACCAAGCCATCAACCACTAGATCACCAAAGCTGAAGTCTTAAACTTTCGCAGCATTCCCCTGAATTGGCTCCATTTTCACACCAACCAAACAAGAGGCTCTCATTCTTCCAAATTCAAACAATACTAAACACGATCATCACAAATGACTATAGGGTAACCATACCATCTTGCACTCTGTTGACAGCATTCTTGAAGAACCCCAGAAAGGACCCATTTTGCGGAGGCTTCTCGAATTGCTGCGGCGGCGGCTGGACCGGCGGAGGCACCGCCTTCTTCGGCGGTTCGAAAACGGGAGTTGGGGGCTCGGCTGGCTTGGGAGTGGATGGCGGGGTCATGAACACCGTGTAGGGTCCAATCTTGCCGATCACCGGCGGAGGCACAGATTGTTTGTTGATAGCCATGGTTGGACAGCGAGAGAAGAGAGAGAGAGGCGGCGAGCTTGGAAGAGAGAGAGTGAGAGTGGAAGAGAAGAGTAAAGCAGAACGTGGGCACTTAGAAAGAGAGGCCGAGAAAGTGTTTCTGAGAGAGAGAGAGAGAGAGCACGCAACCCAAGTGGTCAGATCTTTGTCTTTGTTTGATTTATGTAAAGCCCTCTTCTTCTTTTTTTTTTCTCTTTTGCTCTTTCTACTTCAGCAGCTGGGAACGCCGGACTAAATTCAGTCAATAGGAGGCTTACTTTTGAAAGATATGGGCCTGTCTTGTTCTGGTTTTGGGTTTTTATTTTGTTCTGCTGGATAGCATGGATCTGGAGTTGTTAATTGACACACGTCTGTTATCTGTTCCATTTCCAAACCATTCCAAGATTTTGATCAAACAAAGAGTTTCTTGACCAATGCCCAAGTTGGGGATTCCAAATCTTATTTGAATCTCTCAGGTCTTGCGCTTGCCTTCTACTCTACATGGTGATAGGGGTTATCTTTTATATACTTTCTCCTAAAAGACTTAGTTCAAGTTCGACCGAAAGGCAGCTCTTGTAAATGCTACAAAATTAGTAAAGAATGAATCTAGATATATTGAATTTTAAGTGATGGTGCATAATTTTATCGAGAGTAATGTGAGATTTACTAAGACAAGTTTAGTTTACAAAATTGGTTTACTAGGTGATATGATTGACTATAAATGGACATTTAAACGGTAGGTCATAAACATTTTAACAATCTGTCTCATCATTTAATATATATATATATATATATATATATATATATATATATTTATTTATTTATTTATTTTGCAAATTAATCTTAGCATACTTGGCATCTCTTTTTTCGGATTTTGAATCCACTTATTCAATCTATTACTTGGAATACCAAATTATCAATTCAAAAAACACTAGTTATCTCAAAACTTCTTGCTTGTATCCGGCATCAAAGGGTGCTATACAATAATGTCTATCTAGCAGATCAGACCATTCTTAATTTAGATCGCTTTACCCATTTGTGATAATATGTTGTATCACTTCGTATATTCAAAAGGTTGTGTCAAGTAAGAAGCATATAAATGTAAAGTGTCCATCATTTTCTCAGTCAACCCACCCTCAAACGGTTCCACAATCAAAAAGCCACAACGTAACATTCTCTTAACCAACTGATCGACGTCCTTAGCTGTGTGTTGAAACATCAATAAATTGTTTTACAAGAGTAAAATAGCAATTTTCTTAAAACAGATTCAATTACTACACTTGTTCATGTTCGGCCCCTTGCAACTACAACTATTCCGTCTACGATAATCCTTAAAGGGGAAAAAGATATCAAATTTCTTTCTAAGGTAAGAATAGTTAAAAGGGAGAACCATGACAAAGACATGCAATACCTGTAACCAAAGATTCCATATCGATTTATATCAATGTTTTGAGGTTAAGCACTAACCTCCGCTATATTTTCCAAAAAAAAAAAAGACTGGGAATGAGAAACATTGAGCACCAGTTTCAACGGCACTGAATTTGGTGGTAAACAGTTAACAGTTATATAGGATCTGCAGAGGAGTCCAGCTATCACAAGTTCACTCATGCAACCTCAGTGATCTTTCCAAGTTCAGCAGACATCAGTACAATGAGGTCACAAACTGCAATGGCTACTTCATCTGTCTTAGAACAAAACCGACTGCCCCTACTCATTCACAAACCATCTCAAATGGTTGTTCTCATGCAGTATGTAGCTCCAGAAGCAAACTTAGCCCATAACTGTGCTGTGTATAAGATGCCACAACTAGAATACCTTAAAAAACATATACATATTGATATAATACTTCATTAGCAACCAAAATTAACAGGGATTATACATTCGACATTGGGCCATTCCCAGCTCAAAAGCCAGGAGAAAGGTAATCTCTCTCTACCAAAGTTAAACACACCTATTCAAAGCAAAAGTAAATATCACAGCAAGACACAATAACCCACCACACTTGACTGGAGAGTATCTTATTCAATATAAACATGCATGCATTTTTCCTCTTTTTTTTTACTTTAGTTCAAATTACAGAAGGTGAATTAAAACTATGGCCACGTACTACTGATCTACCAACAAAAATTAATCCACTATTCATGCCAAGGGGGAGATTCTTCTACCGGCCTCCCAAAAATCTGACACTGTTCCAAGTCACTGGCTGAAAACCTTGACTCAAGCCAGAACTACATCACACAGGAAAAAACAGGGCCGATAAGCTAACATGCATTCCTGACCAGAGCGACAACTTTCTCAGAAATTCAGTGACAGACACACCACTTTGGATCAAGCGTAAGTCATACTGATCCAGGATCTTGTATTGCAGCATAAGTTGCCATGATTTAATGCGCGTGTCAATCAGATAAGGGTACTTGCCAACGATAGCTCGTGGAGCTCGGTGAGCATCCACTCCTCCCCAGTTTGACCCCCTAGAACAATGGCTCTCGTCCCTCCAACAACACAAGTACTGTGACCCCAAGCAAATCTCGGAGGTCTCCCAGGAACATTTAGAATTCTCCATGTGGGCTTTTCATCGGTGGGATCCAGCAAAAAGAGTTGTGAGGCAGAGTGAAGACCAGCAACAGACCCGCCGAAGATGAGAATCCTCCCACCGGGAAGGCTCACAGCCACATGGTCTAGTCTTGGATGAGGAGGTATGCCACCCGGATTTCCAGCTCCAGGCATTCCGCTTCCTGTTACACATCTCCAACAAGGTTCCTCCTCACTCAGGTCCATTGTGAAGACATCACTAGAACGAAATCGAAGGGGCCCACTTTTCGCCAAGCCACCAAACATCAGTATCTTTCTCCCACCATAAACTGTCAAAGTGTGCCCTAACCGGGACGGTGGTGTCCATGCAGCCGGTATCTCTCTCCAGACCGGTTTCTCCATCGAGAGATCGAGCAGAAAAGTATCACTCAGAAGGACGCCAGAATCCGCACAACCGCCAGAGACTATCAATTTGCTGCCATCAAGGGTGCAAGAACTGTGCCATGATCTCGGAAGAGGAGGAGCCAATCCAGATATCTCCCGCCATGTTGGGGGGTTTGCATCCAAATCCAGCAGGAAAACGTCATTAAGTAAGCCTTGCCTTCCACAGCCTCCAAATACAACCAAGTGGGACCCATTAATGCAGGAAAGTGTATGACCCCAACGACCTGGCGGAGGAGAGCTGACTTGGACATGTCGCCACTCCGGATTGCTAGAGTTCAGATCCAATACAAAAGTATCATTCATTGGTTGCATGTTAACCCCTTCACCTCCAAAGAGGACAACTCGATTGCCAACCGCACAAGCACTGAAGTTGCATCGCGAGGGTTCAACAGCACCCCCAACAGTAAGCTTCCTCCAAGCTGCAGCTTCGAGGGTGGTCAGCTCCCTTGCTAGCCGACCCCAACCTAGTCTCTTTGCACCAGGCACAGTTTCCAAGAGACGGGTAGTTTCACTTCCCCATGTATTCTGGCAGACCATTCTCCATAGGTCTTCATTCTTTGTGAGAGCGTAGAATCGTCTAGAGACAGAGCCAACCGCTGCAATATCTCTTGGTGTCAATCTTGAAAGTATCTTAAGTGAAATTACCTCATCACTCAATTGCAATATCCCACACGACCCACGTGCAACATTTCGATCCCCCGTTGACAACATAGGGAGAGAGGATAGACCAGTACGAAACCGTTCAGTTGATTTTGCGGAATCCTTCCCAGATATTGGACCAAGGTCAATGTTGGCTTCAGTGAAGAATTGTATCCCAATAACATGAGTAATTGCCTCGTCATCTCCATAAATAGGAGTTAGCCGCAATCTATTCAGCAATGGAGATCCGTCTTTCCGGAAGTTCAAAAGCTCCCCTTGGAACTCAATCCCTTCATCCAGACATCGCCTTATTTCTGCGACTACAGCTGAGTCCACCAAAGGATGCCTTCTCTTGGCAAATGGGCCTCTACACTGCAAGAACCGACTGCACAAGTTTCACGGAATTAGGTATAATTAGAAACCGCAATAGTTAGCAACTCACTCAGAAACATGGTATAATTATTAACACCACGTGCACTGACACACCCCTGCTAAATTTGCAATAATACAAAAATAGTAGACAGTAAATCCTAGTAGTGGTACACAACAAGAGGAGACTCAGGAGCACACGACCCAAAAGAAGATAACGCAATGACCACAAAACATGTATAAAATGTTCTAAGACTTAATCAGCATCCTGGAGGCTATAAATTTCAACTCAGTTGAAGCTATCATAGTAACACCAAATGATTGTTGTAGTGCGATATGGGCTGCGGAAGGAAAAAAAAAATTGCGAAGAAAACAACTATCCAGTCACAAGATGAACATGAACATGAACAAGCAACTCCCAAAATCATGCCACTGTCTCAACAATGCTGGCCTAAAAGATCAACCCAATAGCAACAATCCAGGACTTAAGACCACTAATCCACAATGTGTGGCAAGAACCTAGATTATAGTCCACGTACTTTCAGAGACGGAACAAATCAGAACTACCAATTAGA
Organism: Syzygium aromaticum; assembly: GCA_024500025.1. Lineage (NCBI taxonomy): Eukaryota > Viridiplantae > Streptophyta > Magnoliopsida > Myrtales > Myrtaceae > Syzygium > Syzygium aromaticum. The sequence goes on along the minus strand of CM044887.1, from coordinate 765,005 downwards.
CTCTGGACAAGTAATATTTCATCCAAAATTCTTTATGAATCAATCGCAAAGCAAAAGATCTAGGTAGACTTAGAGAAGGCACCAAAAGCATAGCTCCTGAAGCAGTTCAGCACACTTATATTCTTTAATTAGAACACATTCATACACATCTGATCAAGACATGTACCAACTTACCCTCATAAAAATATTGTAAAGGAACTTCTTATGAAACAATACCCAACACTGCACCCACCAACCTCTCACACGTGAACTTAAAAAGTTTGTCCAATGCCATCACCAAGAACAAAGGGTCACATATCCCTTATTTCTCTTATCATTAAGTGACTGATCCACTTCACCAGCCATTTCAAAGATAATCCTAATAAGATATCGTATGATTAAGTAACATATCCTAGTGCTCATTATTATGTATTCAAATTGCGTTCACATTAGAAATGATGACAAGCATCCTGCCAATTAGCCACCGAAGCTATATACCTTGCCAACTACACAGTTTCCAGTACAACAGCAGTTTATTCAGTAGTCTTCTGCAATCCATTTAATAGTGCCAATTAAACAGGGCTGGACCTTTCTCGTTCCTACAAATTATATTTTCACTAATTGCCACTACACAGGAAAGTCAAAATCACATGGCATACATGCTTTTCATAATTTCTCATCTAAAACAGTTTATCAACACAGTTTATGCATATGCTAAAGCTTCAAAGTACCAGATTATGTAGGAACTCAACAATAAAACTATTCTTGCATGATTCTCTATATGCCTCCAGATCACATATTATGCATTGTTACTATTCTCCAAGATCGTTACAACTTCGGTCAAAGCAGCAAACATTGTAGTTGGCAACAATGACATCAACAGACAGCTAAAAACACAATTCAGGATAGGTTGAATACGAACTCCGATACCACCAACTTGGATTGGCTATTGCACCCTACATAGTTGAGTATCGTCCTAGTCCATATTCTTTGCATGTTCAAGGTCCTTTTCTGAAATTTCTGGTGCCTACTCAGAGTTGCCCAATCCCTTTGACAAAGAATATGTCCAGGAAATTGCAACCCCATACAGGAGAAATTTGTGGGTCCCTGAGAAAAGTCGAAATGGGCAATACCGACTGGTTTTCAAACACAAAGCCAGAAAATCTACAGACTAATCATCACTGTAACTACTCATTTCATACCCACACTGAATCATGACCACCCAACATTCAATTTCATATCATTGGCATAACTTCTGTCTTTTAACATTTCACCGCGAGCTTATGCAGCATCCTGTCCCCACATATGACTCTCGGTAAACTTCTGTATTTCAGCATCCACTCCATTCTCATGCATGATATCCCCATTAACCCACCAACTTTGTAAAATATCTTGAGCCTAAAAATTTTCGATCGTTTAATTGATACCACCATTTTAATCTACACCACCATTTTAATCTACAGACTAATCATCACCATAATTACTTATTTCATGCACACACTGAATTGTGACCACCCAACATTCAATTTCATATCATTGGTATGACTTCTGTCTTTTAACATTTCATCACAAAGCTTATGCATCATTCTATCCTCATTTATGACTCTCAGTAAGCTTCTGGATTTCGGCATCCCCATGAACCCACCATGTGACATATCTTGAGCCTAAGCCTCTATGATTGTTTCATTCAAACCGCAACCAATTATTTACTTGCCATTTACACTTCATCTCCGACCACCTTAAACAAATATTTCTTAGGCCCCCTGACCATGTTCAGCTAGGTCTTATAGTACACATTTTGTCTGCGTATCTATGAAAGTTGCATGCTCTTCCTAGAATCTATGTCAAACTACCTCCACTGAACTTCTTTCTCCCTCAATTATGTTCCCACCAACTTTTTCTAGAAAAATCTGTGCCTCTAGTCAAACCATCTTTTGAGTGCTTACGCATGCATTCAAGAGGCAAGGGGATAAAGGTGGACTAAAAAGTTACCTCTCCCAGCCCTGCCCTTTTCCCTAATCACCACTGCATGCTCCATCATATCAAAATTTCCCACCTCATTCTCACACCATGCTGGAATGAGGCATCCACGCAGGTACCACAGCACATTGCGTTGGGTAATTGCCATATCGAATGGAAATGATTCAATCAAGATCTATGGTATGTAAAGCCACATCTTTTCACCACCTTCGAAATTTCATCCATGCAGATCCTTCCAGCAAGCAAGCCAATTTCAATCTTGAGAATAGTGCAATCAACACTCAATCACTCTTGTATTGGAATTCCATTACTCATCAACCAGACAGCTCCTTGTTTGACAGAACTTGGAAAACCCACCCACCCTGTTCGCCCCCCCCCAAAGAAAAAGATTCTTGTAGAATAAATGCACGCACTAATCTGCCATGCTTCATGATAAGGCGTAGTCAGTTATGCAAACGGCTAAAAATAAATTTCCACATACTATTTGTTCTTTACATTTCTACCACTCAAAATTTCAGTATGGAATTCTCCTTCAGTAATGTCATTGACAAAAATGCATCTGAATATATTCCATCAATTTTGATATATAGCAACATTGTTATCAAGATTTGCAAGAAAGATGAATGAATTAGAAATGAAACTGTCAAAAGAGTCACAAAAAAATAATTCCATAGTTAAAAGATGACTATAGTTTCCACAAAACATCAGAATGTTCACAACTACTAAATTCCATCGAATAGTCCATGCCTGTAACTTCTTTGGAGCAAGCGACCACCTAGACATTAGTAAAAAGACAATCAAGTATCATACTTGATGCCGCATGTTACAGAAGCTTCACCAAGACTTCTCAGGAAGGGATCAGCATAAGAACAAAAAAGTAAGCCTCCTCAGGCACATCCAAAAAGCACCATCCAGTACTTCTCTCCACATAAAACCCCCCACGGTTTCATTCCAGATTAGGGATAACTAAAAACTTCCAGCTTTAAAAACAAGATAAAAAGGCTAGAACAACATCATTTCCCATCAGTCAATTGAAATTACCGGAACCAGCTCGCTCAATTAACCGCAACATAATCCCAACAATACATGGAAATAACAGCAAAGCTAATGACCTAATCTCCAAAAACAACAACAAAAAATGCACCTCTCCCATCTCTCAATCAAATGCAAACAACCAGAGAAGACAGAAGGGCAGAGAGAGAGATTAGGAACTGACCAGTTGCGACCGAGGACCTCCTCAGCGCGATACCCGGTGACCATCTCGAAGACGGCGTTCACGTAAATGATGGGGTGGTCGGGCTCAAGGGCGTCGGTGACGACGAACCCGCAGGGCGAGGCAATCTGTATCAAGTTCTCGACGGGGAACGGAATCGGGCCGCCGTCGTTGAGCATGAACCCGGCCTCCTCCTCATCCCCGCTCAAATCCGAATTGCTGCTGCTGTCCCACTCCATGTATCCCTCCCAAAGCTCCGAGCTTTCCGATTCGCTGGCGCCCCTCTCTTCAACCCATCAACGGAAACTCCGCGGAGGAGCGGCAGCGAACGCGCGCGGGGGAAAGACGCCGACCCAATTGAGATTGCCCCGCGTCGCGCGAGCCAGGGGAAGAAGAGGGAGGGGCGGTGCGAATGGAGGGTTTTAGGTTTCTTGAGGTTCGCAGGTTCGCGCGTGCCAAGAAGAGGAAGAGAGAGAGAGAGAGAGTATGTTTGGCTAAGAAGACGACGCAGAGAGGGAGAGAGAGAGAGAGAGAGAGAGAGAAAGAGATGTGTTGCAGACCGACTAGGATGAAGGTAAGAAAAATCTGGCCGTTCGGAGTGGCCCAAATTCTGCTGATTTTTTAGCTTTTCCTCTTCTTTTTTGCCTTTCCTTTTTATTTTGTACTTGGAAGAGTTAATAGAGTTGTTGCATCAGATTTTTGTTCTCGCATGGAATCTCTTCAATTTTTCCCTTGAGAATACGTAATCTAGTAATTTAGTCTCTTCTTTTTGGTCAGTTGTTACCAACCTTTTCCTTGCAAAGTTCTGTAATTTGCTTGTTCTTCTGTGATGTTTTGTGACTCGATCAATCCGGTCGAGATACGACATTGACCTATTGAGATGTTGCGATGACGGAATGCTTATCAGAAAATGTTATTCACAGCTGAAGTCATTGAGAAAATTTGTTATTAATAGTATATATAACAGAACCCTATTGGCATATAAACAAGGCAGGCTTACCTAACAGAAGGATTTCGCTTCTCAACGCCATTCCTGAATTAGGGGGGCCTTCTTATTACGGTGTCGTTGCCTTGTCTTAGGAAGTATCAACTTTAGTTCCATGCCTTACCGGTCACACGTTTTCTAGTTTTCCTTGTTTTGGGGGGGAAAAGCATCATCTTTACTCAAAACAATCTGTAACAAGAATGGAAAGTCATCCATGAAGGTCAGAGCAATCCCCCTTTGATCCTCCCTTGTGGTCTAATCAGGTTTGGTCGATCAAGTTTGTGATGTCTGGTATATCTCCCCACCGTGAAGTGACATGCTCATCTCACGAACCGTGCATGATGCGAGTCGAAATCCGGGTGGTGAAGAAAGATTAACCCCATTAAAATGAAACATGAGCCGGACATCGAAGATAACACAGTTCTTGCCTTTGAAGCAGCGGCAACGGGGGAAAATCACTGCCAACCCAGTAATCAATCTAGTCCTAAAGCAAATCGAGCAAATGCTTGACACAAATTGACATATAGTAGAGCATTAGATATAAAACCACCCATTTAGGGAAATGAAATCCTATCGTCATAATTGGAAGCAATGACACGGTTGACAAAACAACATTCAGACATTGCAGTTTCTGCGAATGTGGAGGCCTGCATTCACATGGCCTTGCTGCAGCATTGCGCCGGCTTGTCATCAAAGGGTCGAACATCAGTTGTCATCAAATGGTTCCGAGGCCCAAGGGGGTCAAGTTAGGTAAACAATTCCTATTCAGGTCAAGAAATGTCACTGTCATTCTGTCAAGATTCTAAAAGGCAAAATATAGCACTCACTCCAATCAAAGACACGTGATTCACAATATCAAAGCAAATGGCCTTAGCGAGAGGCCATCAAACATAATGCAGAAATCACTTTAAGAAAGAAGCAAAGTCATCTAAGGCCTAATCAGAAGATTTCAAGTGATCCCACCAGTACAAACAAACAATACCAACACGAGAAGTAGCACGCGTACAGCTTTCTAGTTCCTAGTTTCACACAAAAATTCATCTGCTGCAAAGCCAAAAGCATACTGCTGTCTCTGCCCTGTCCATACGAGAAGACCAAAGCAGCACAGAGGTAAAAGGGCCAGCTGTTACGAGCAGAGAGAAGAAAACGGAAAGCAAAATTGAGCCAAACATGAGTCCAGATGGTTGAAAAAACCTGACGCAGAAGAGAAGCAGAGTGAAAATGGGAGTTAGGGATAAAAATGTCATCATGAAGAAGATACTTCTAGGTAATCCATGAAATGAAGGAATTCTATAAGATAGAGCAATTCTCACTTGACAACAACCTACCAAATATCATGATTTAATTTCTACAACATTCGATTAGCAAGCTGCTGTTCACGGACAGTTCCCCCGAAAGCTGGAAATCCATTTTAAGAGGATAAGCCACTCCGACAAGGAAGATTATATTCAGTTTCATTCTGAGCCATCATCTATTACCCACCAAAAAAGAAAAAAAAGCCAGAAACTGGTAGCAGTAGGTACCAACAGCAAGTTATAAAGAAGCAGAAAATGAGGAAAAAAATGCTAAAGTATCAAGGTACCTGCTCTCAGTTGGATGAAAACGTTATGTTGAATGGCTGTCTGCAAACTCAAGCAATATCAAAATCAAGTAATCTTTTCCTTGGTAACGAACCTTACTGTGCCTAGCAATTGCAATCAGCATTACATGGAACCATTCACAACACAACACTACAGACCAAGCTAATGCTAGCGACTTCCACAATAAATACCCCAATAAAAGGATGAGAAAATTGTCTCTCAAAAAAGATCAGCTGTTGAGGTAAGCAGAGAGCCATGATGGTTAAGAAATTTAGTATATGATCCACCCAAAGATCAGAAGCTTCTTAAAAAGATCCACAGAGCAGTATTAAACTTGAATGGTGCACATTCAACAGTGATCTATGGATGATCCACTCTCATGGGATTTTCAAATTCCACTTTGGAAATTGTTCTCAGTCAAAAAAAAGGACTACTCTGGCCAATACCGGAAAAGGAGGTCATAACAGCAAACTTAGTCTGAAATGTCCAAGACACTTGACGTTGTTGCCAGCCATCACATTATCTATAAAAAAAATTCGGAAATATAAGTATTCCCTTTTCAATAGCATAAAGAATCATACTCCACTATAGGTTCAGCCTTCACAACTGGGGCCATACTTTACAGAACAAAGCTGAAGACTGAAAAGTACCACCACAGCTAACACGTGTAAGGAACATTCGGGGTTACACTAGTCGAACACATAGAGAGAGAGAGAGAGAGAGAGAGAGAGAGAGAGAGAGAGAGAGGGAGGGAGGGAGGGAGCGAGGAAGGAACAGTTCAACTCAATTCACTAGAGAACCAACAACCTACATTCTGACTTAATCATTAAAAAAAGCCTCTTCTAGTTACAATACAAACAATCAATTGCTAAAATACAAGGAAAAAGCTCAAAATGATGATGAACTTGCTGGGCGCAACAAGTTAGAAAAAGGCCTCAGTGAATTGCTTCTACTTATTCAATCATCAGACTACTTAAGAATCAAAAAACCCAGGACCTGCCCGTGAAAGAAGTTCTTTGCCAGCATCCTTTCCCATCAAAACCATATCTTCATAGGTATATGGGCCTTTTCTTGAAGTTTCAAGCACTGAGATATTTAAACAAAACAGTAAAGAAAGATTATTAGTCCTCAGATCAATTACCCATCCTCCAGTGGAATGAAGAATGGGCATAAGTACAAGATGGTCCAAGGTCAACTTACCACGGGTCCCATCAGGTGAAGCAACCAATCCTCTAAAGATGCAATTGCCATCCTCATCTTTGCAAGCATATCCTGCAATAGGAGTACGGCAAGACCCATCTAAAGTCTCTAGAAAGGCCCTCTCGCAAGAAACCGCCAATCTTGTTTCCTCATGGTTCAAAGTGGCCAAGTAATTAGCCTGTGAAAAAGAAATCCATTACGACAACAACACTGTATCCCACTAACCGGGGTCATCTGTATAAATTGTGCTCGATCTTTTATTAAGAGCGAAAATAATTTGCTAGCCCTTAACTAGCTATCAGAGTAAAAAACCCACCATCTTCTCATCATCAGTTCGGCAGGCAATGCCAATTGCGCCTTGAGCAACAGCAGGAAGCATATCATCGATTGGAAGAATGGAAGTGACATTTTCCGTCATGTTTAACCTTTTTAACCCAGCCAGCGCCAATAGTGTTGCTCGAACAACTCCCTCACTCAGCTTTTTCAATCGCGTCTGGACATTGCCCCGGAAGTTCTCCTGGACCTGCAAGTTAGAATTTGCCAAAAGTAAGATTAAGTAGCTGACCAACAAAACACAAACCGTATACGCAACTGCAACATAGATGGTGCAGTGAAATTTTGAGAAAAAGCATCACTATTTTGAGTGATAAGCTTTGATTACAGTCCTTGAAATATATTATCAGTCTTTTCCACAGTGCGAAATAAAAGAAGAAAAAAGAAATACGAGGAACTCCTAATATGCTGGTCACCATGGCCTTCAAGGTCTTTCTAGGAAATGGTGAAACTTAGCGAATAGTCACATGCATGATAAATCCCATTTATAGTTTATCCGGAAATACTAACTGAATCAACATGTCAATAGTCTTGGCGAGATGATCATGATGTCCATACACATAGGATGTCTTTTGTATATCACAACAGGACGTTGGCTTACTTGGAGTGAAGGATATCTGTTAAGTATTTGCGACTTCCTCCTGAGTGAAGCCGTACCAATAATACTTCCAGCAGGGAGTTCAGCGAGTGACCCCACGGACATGGAGATAAATGCATCACGGACATCCTCGCGCGGAAGGTTGCAAGGTAGTATAGTCTTATCCGGTAAGTAAGTAGGGACATCTTTCATAGAATGGACAGCAATGTCAATATCTCCGCTGATCAGCGCCTCATCTATTTCTTTTGTGAAAAGCCCCTTCCCCCCGATGTCAGCAAGTGGCTGCGTAAGGATCTTGTCCCCTGTTGTCTTTATGATCTTGATCTCTATTGCCCCTTCTTCGGTTAACTCTGGATGGCTAGCCATAAGCTTGTCTCTTGTCTCGTAAGCCTGAGCAAGTGCCAATGGGCTGTCCAATGCAGGAAGCGCATAAGTACTCATACAAAACAGATGAAACATACGGAACAATGACGGAATCAGACAAACAATTTCGAGTACTCTATTGTCCAGTAACTCAAAAAAACTATTCTTTTCGAATTTAAGTGAATCTTAGGAGTCCAAGCACACTAGCAGAAGCCTTCACAACCTTTCCGGAGAGAACTATGACCTCTAAGGCAGCTAAGAATTTGTAACCAGTTCTCTTGCCAATTGAGCCACCTCTTAGAACCCATAATTGATTTAGCTCTCAGGTTAATTTAACAGTCCCAATCCATATGGAGTCACAGAGTGTGAGCAAAATCGTCTTGCATTCCTCAGAAGCTAAATTTGATCCAAGCACGTATCCCCCCGTACATATAGAGAAACAAAGCTACGTTCCACCAATGCAAGCAACAAAAGAAGCGAAAATTCGAGCTCTGGAAACGAGAAAGGACGCACCTTCCTCTGGTGCCGATGACCAGAAATGCCGTCCTCGCCTCCTGGGTCTCCTTCTCGACGACGACGGAGGCCCTCACGACGCCATTGGCCGTGTGGGGCCTCCTGGAGAGAGAAGGAAAGGCGAGAGATTTGAGCGAAAACCCAAGAACGGAGACCGACCCACCGCCACTCCAGGAGTTGACTGGCCAGGGATGGCCAGGCCCGAGTGCCCGTCGCGTGGATAATGAAGGGGATGAAGAAAGGGTCTCCATTTGCATAGAACCGTGGCCCTTCAATCTGTCCAGAGAGAGAGAGAGCCCAAGAGAGATATGTAGAAGAAGAAGAAGAAGAAGAAGGTGATGATCTGGGCAGGAAGGACAAGTTTTATCGAAATGGATAGTGGGGTTGGATAGAGTAGGATTGCGGACAGACCAGTTCTGCAGATCTCCTGCCGTTATCAAATTATCACCACCATCATCCCCTCTTTCCTTTTCTTTCCTTGCAATTCATGCCGGCTTTAGTCATTGTTTATGGGGATATGTGTTTCGAAATTTCTAATACTTTATCACAAAAGCTTAATTGGCTCTTAAAATTTATCTTAACAGTACAATTAAAATCCTAAAATTTATCAAATAAATATAATCAAGTCTTTCCATTAAATTCATTCAACTCAATTCTCTCTCCTGCGTGGCTAAATCGACTGTGGTTTTGGTCAAAATGTAATTTTTAATACTAATTTTATTCAAATTAAATTTAATTAAAATAGAAAGAGAAGAGGGTTGAGGCCAAGCGGCAAGGGCTGACCTTCTATTTAAGTCCAATTTAAATAAAATTAATATTACAAATTAGATTGAAACCAAAATGACGTCATCTTAACTGTATATATTTTGTTCTAATCACGTCATTTTCATATAGGAAGAGGGAAAAAAAAAAAAATAAAACCATGTTAGCCTTTTCCATTATCTAAGTTAGACGAAATTAACGGAAAGACTTGATTGTACGAATTTGACAAGTTTTAACACTCGATTACACTTTTCGCAAGTTTTATGACTCGATTATACTTTTGTGCTAAGCTTTAGGACTTTCAGTGTGCATATTTCTTATTTATTAATTTCAGTATGTAATCGTGTTGCAAGTGTGAACTTTTCTTCCCTCTTTTATTTAACACTTTCCCTTTGTGAAGAGTGGGGGATGAAATTATCGACCATCCCTCATCCTCTTGTGGAGGTAACAATCCTAACATGATAAATCATCCTATGTGTTTGTAATTGCAAGCGTATATCCTATCAACAGGTGATTGAGATGGTACACGAAATTGAGAATTTGTGAGTGGCTCTTCTATACACTCACTCCGTGGACGGCTAATTCACGTGTAATATGAGTTCCATCCCTAATGAACGAGATTTCAAATTTAGATCATCCAATTAGATTTTGATCCAAGCCTTACTTGATATTTTGTCAAACATAAAGCTATTAAAAAACAAATAAACGAACTTTTATAATATGACTAGATTATATACTCCTCAATTCGCCGATGAAATAGAATGTTCGATTTTTGTCTACGCTTTAGCTGAATTTGCTCTCTTTATTAATGCTTCGATTTACCATGAAGTCTTGCCGATTGTGGCTAATGATGTTATACAATAATCCGAGAACAATGTCCTTACATAGGTAGTTATATAGGTAGTAAGGGTCAACGTGGCTTCCATGACTCATCCAATCCACATTAAGTTTTCTTCTCATAAAAGAAGTAGCATTATTGACATTTTATAATCTGCTGTCGGGTGAATTTCGGAGAAACATTTTAGAATCTATGCGAGGAGGCCAAGCGCATATTGCTATTCCCTCTAAAGTAGAACAAAAGATTAATCTTTACGAACCCACAAAGTAATTTCCTCTGTCTATCCAAGCGTGGAACCTACGCACATGACCATGACATTTCCGTGTGCTTCAAGACTCGACATTTCTGTGCGTATCGGGAGTCCAAAAACCCTAACGTTTTTTAGTCGGGGCACTATATAAGGCACGTTTATCAACTCATTGATTTTCATTTACAAGTTCACAACATAAAGTTTCGGTTTTTACAGCGCCAATCCCGGCAGTACGTGTGTATTTCGCCGTCAAAGCCGAAAGTTCTTTCTTTATAGCAGCGAAAACCCTAGTGCCGGCGGCTTCAACGTCTTTCCCGTTTGCTGCGGTCTCTCAATCCTTGCGTTCGGTCTCTCCGAAAGGCATTGTGACTCCGTCCTCTTCCCCAGCAATGGAAGGAGGCCCTGTTGACGAAGCAGCGAAAGCTGTCTCTGACCTGGCCGTGGACGCTTCATCTGGGGAAACTCAGAGCAAGAAGTAAGTTTTCTGCGGTCCGCGTGCTTCACTGAATGCGTTCTTCACCGTTCTCGTGCTGCTTCATTTGTGGGTCTGTGTATTTTTTTTTTTGTGTATAATCGATCAAAGTTTGGTGCTTTGAGATCAAACTCGCTTGCCTGCCTCAATTTGGTTCTTGCTTTTTTTTTCCTGCTTTTAGTTTTGGTTTATGTATTCTGATGGGTCGAGCTCTTTTTTGGAATTGACCGTAGTGCGCGCAAGAAAGAGTTGAAGAACAAGCAGAGGGAGGAGGAGAGGCGGCGCAAGGAGGAGGAGAAGGCTAAGCTGGTATAAAGCTGTTTCCTTCGCTCATGAATTTTCTGTTAGTTGGTGTGGAAATTGGTTCTATCAAAACGTTAGGTGGAGAGTTTTTTCGCGTATTAATTCATAATGTAGAGGCGTTTGATGCATCGCGGTACTAACTGGAGTACAAAAAATCTCTCCTTTTTCTTTGAATTTAGCTTTTGGCACTTGGTTTGTCTGGGGATGTATTTTAGCTGGCTATATCAGTGTGGATATATATATATATAAGTGCAGATATAGTTAGTTATGATAATTTTCTGGTAAAGGCATTTTGCATCAACAATCGGCAGCTGAAACTGCATTTGGTTTTGTCTCCGCATTGTTTGACGTGGATAAATTATCAGTATATCTCGCAGAGCAAATCAGATGGACTGCGCACATAAGTTCATAGTAAATGATCTTCTGTTTGGATAGATATCCTTTTAAAAGAGTCTTAGTAGAAAGAAAAGGATTTGTTTTTCTTTTGTTTTTTTTTTTTTGGGGGGGGGGGGGTGGTGGCGGTGGTGGCACTTTACTAATTATAGTTGCTTGCTCATTTTCGTTCTTAAACCTGCATAAATGAAGCCCATAAATGTAAATAATGCTCAAGGACACTTATTTTGAATGAACTTGAATGGCAAAGATGCTTATATCTTAAGTAGATGGTCATTTTAGATCATGAGTGGATCAATCCTGGTCTGACTTTTGTTAATGTCAGTACTGCCATTTCTTTCCATGGCTTGAATCCTGATGCTAATTTGACTTGTACAAATGTGAAGGCCGCTGCCAAGGCAAGTTCCCAGTCTCAGAAATCTGGAGCAGCTGATGATGAGGACATGGATCCAACAGTATGTATCAATTACTCCCTCCCTCGTTGTATTGCATATTACTCCTTTTTTACGAGCTTCACAAATTCATGCTTGTTTTCTCTTGCCTACTGGCAGCAATACTTTCAAAACAGGCTGAAGTATCTTGAGGCACAGAAGACAGATGGGAAAAACCCTTATCCTCACAAGTTTCAAGTTTCGATGTCTGTCACTGAATATATTGACCAGTATGGAGGCTTAAACAATGGAGAGCATCTTGAGGATGTAGCCAAAGCTTTAGCTGGTACTTATCATGGTGTTTTCTTTCTATGGGAGAAATAAGTTATTTTGGCTTGTCTTCTGCTTTTATCTCAGCATTGTTTCTGTTGTTCAAGGTCGAGTTATGAGCAAACGATCTTCATCTTCAAAGCTGTTTTTTTATGATTTGCATGAGGGTGGAGCAAAGGTGCAAGTCATGGCTGATGCTAGGTGACTTTCATTTTCCTTTTCTCATTGCTTGGAAAATTATTTTTTTTTTTGTAATTTTTGTTTCAATATTCTTTTGTCTACTTTTACTTTTACCATATGTTTCCATTTAGTTAGCAGGTCGCATACGGTAGAAATTATCATTATTCTGGACATTTTTCATATATTAGTGGCTTTAGTTACCTCAGATATCTCTTTCAAATGCTCGCATGTTTTTTTGTCATTGATCATCCAAGAATTTTAGGCAATATTGGTTGGAAACCGAAATACAACAGCTTCAAGATTGTTTGCTTCTTAAATTTTTTCCATGCCCTTTTGTTTGCAATATTTTGAAAGCTTAGTGACAATTTTGGCATAAGGTTACATACTAATATTTGGATCGCAGTTTGAGAGATTATCAACACATCGATGCTTGACTGTGTTTTTAAGATATTTTCCTCCCACAATTTTTGCTTTTCCTTCCTCTAATTCGAATGGCCTCTCCGTGCAAGCGTTTATTCTACAGAACTTCCTTGTCGAAATAGTCAAAGCATGATTGCATGTATGCACGCTTAAACAGTTAATGGCTTGCATCCAGTTGTGCGAAAACACTACCTTTCTCCCACATAAGTACAATCACCAAAAACCTGTAAGATATAGAAAAGGAAAAGAAGAGAGAACCTTCTGTTTATTGACTATATCAACCCTTTCTTCAAGACAATATATGTTTTGTAATACTCACTTTCATTCTGTCCTTGAAGATAATATAATTGAATCCTCTCTATGTCAAACTGCAGTAAATCAGATATGGACGATGCTGAGTTTTCAAGATTCCATTCCAATGTGAAGCGAGGTGATATTGTTGGCATTACTGGTTTTCCAGGTTTGGTTCTTGCAACCTAAGTGCTGTATTTCTTTCATCGGCTCATCTTTACTTTTGATGCCTGAGATGTTGCTATTGATATTGCTAAGAGTAAGATCTTCCATTCTTTGTCCCGTAAGTGTAACTTCATTATGTCCTTTGACGGGAAGAAAACTTGTAGCTGATCGAGAGAACTATTAAATTGCTTTTGCTGATAGATCTTCAAATGATAATTCAATATACAATCAGAGAATGGTACTGTTGCCTTCCATGGAAGTTTAACTCGTTGACTAGTACTGAGAGAGAGAAGGGGTGTAAAACATTGTATTTTGTGGCATACTTTCACTTCTTCTGGCAATGGATGTTTCCTCTTGTGTTCATCTCATCTTCTTGCGAATGCTATCTGGAGGGGAAAAACAAGGGCGACTGGTGAACAAATTTGACCATTTTCTTCTTTTATGGATGCAAACACCTATGTAATAAGATAAATTGGTGTTCACAAAAATTTCAAATGGAACAATTGCTTAGGTCGGTTGGTTTAATTTTTTTCTCTTTAATGCAGACTTCAATGAACACTGCTTCTGTGTAAAAGGAGAAAGTACCTTTTTACTTCCCACCAAAATCTAAATATTACTTGCGTTTCAGAAAATTATGAAAATATTTTATGTAAATCTACGTGTCAGCATTTGAGTGTTGTGAATGCTTTAGGAGTTTTGGATTTAAATAAATTCAAGGTGTGTAAGTTGCAAGATTTAGATTAAACAAAAACAAAAGGTGAAAGTTAATCTAGACAAGCCCAAGGAAAGCATTAGTTTAATAATAAGGGGGTCAAAGAGAGACCCCCTCCTGTCCCAAGAGATCAGTTGTCAAAGTCCATAGAATCACTTTTATATATTAGACTACATCAAATTATGTATTTATGATTAATGACATATTATTAATCTTAACAGTCTTACGTATATCTATATTACATATATAAGTATATGTGCTGTACTTATTCTTTGTTAGACCTTTATATCTCCTTGGATGGCTCTTTTACCTTGTTAATGTTTTTCTTTTCTTCATTCTTTTAGGAAAAACCAAAAGGGGTGAGCTAAGCATATTTCCCAGGTCTTTTATTGTTTTGTCCCATTGTCTTCACATGATGCCAAGGCAAAAAGCTGCTCCAGGTTCAGAAAATGCAAATGTGAAGGTAAGAAGGCATGATTTAGAATTATCTAAGATAGGAATTACGTCATGTTGTGATTGATTCTGCGTTCTTGTGCAGAAAACAGAACTGTGGGTTCCAGGAAGTACCAGGAATCCTGAAACCTATATTTTGAAAGATCAGGTACTTGATCAATATCTTTTAATTAGTCGTATTAATATTCCGTAGTTCAGTTTTAGGACTTTTTCTACTCGAGACTGGTTTTTTTTAACGGTGCTTTATTGCAATTTGACATGTAAATAGAAATCCAACACGTCGGAGATAGCCCTTGGAGAACACTATTGTGCCCTACAAAGCAACTGTGTCTTTAGTTTATGTTGGATGACTTAACTCTATTCTGTGGCACTGCAAGGGATAGGTTCTCGGTTATATGAATATTCATTATACTGTTATTTGTTTTACTTGATTAACATTTAGCTACTGTGGTTGAGCTTTTTCTTAGTAATCTGTTGATTGAATTGAGTTTTCCTCCCTTACTCGTTTGATAAAATGCACCGATGTGCAGAAATTGATTTTGTTGGCTTACTTATTTGCTCTGTATATTTTCTTTCTAGGAAACTCGATACCGTCAGCGTTATCTGGATTTGATGTTGAATCTGGAGGTTAGACAGATATTTAAGACCAGAGCCAAGGTCATACAGTATGTTAGGAAGTTCCTCGATGATCTTGACTTCTTGGAGGTAAGCGAGCCATGCTTTTCTGTTTGTCTGCTCTGTTTGTAACTAGCGCATTAGATTCCTCAGCCTTATAAACTTTCAGGTTGAGACACCTATGATGAACATGATTGCCGGAGGAGCTGCTGCCCGTCCTTTTGTGACTCATCATAATGACCTAAACATGAGGCTGTACATGCGTATTGCTCCTGAACTTTACTTGAAGGAGTTGGTTGTTGGAGGATTGGACCGTGTTTATGAGATAGGAAAGCAATTTAGAAATGAAGGAATAGATTTGACTCATAATCCTGAGTTCACTACTTGCGAGTTCTATATGGCTTTTGCAGACTATAATGATGTAATGGATCTCACCGAGAAAATGCTTAGTGGTGAGGGTCTTAGATATTTAAATTGAAATTATAGTGTATGATATTCGTCTCCCTTTACAAAATCTTATACTTTGACACATTTGACGAAACAGGGATGGTTAAGGAACTTACTGGTGGTTATAAAATTAAGTATCATGCAAATGGACTTGACAACGATCCAATTGAGATTGATTTCACTCCCCCTTTCAGGTATGTGATTACACATGACAAATTCATGCGATGATGGATCTATTGTTACACATTTGATCATTTGTTGGGATTCAACTTGTGCAGGAGGATTGACATGATAGAGGAGTTGGAGAAGATGGCTAATCTTGACATTCCAGAGGATCTGTCGAGTGTTGAAGCTAACAAGTACTTGGTGGATGCTTGCGTTAGGTTTGATGTCAAGTGTCCTCCTCCTCAAACAACAGCTCGTTTGTTGGACAAGGCAGGCGTAAATACTTTTGCGTGTTCTGATAATCGCGAACCAACGCTTAGCTAATTGCCTAATTAATTCAGCAAATTGCCTCTGAAGACGAGCATGCAAAGATGCCTGTTGTTCTATCGTGTCACCTCTTGAATTGTCTTTTTCATTATTTAACGTGATGCAGGAGTTGGTTGGTATAGGTGTCCAGTTGAATAAAAGTATATATTGGACATGTTTCTTAATTTTGACTTTATTTTTGTTTTTCTTTTGGGCAATACCTTCGGTCTGTTACTGGAGTTCATTTTATCCTTGTCATTTGCAGCTTGTGGGGCACTTCTTGGAAGAGACCTGTGTGAATCCTACTTTCATCATCAATCATCCTGAGATCATGAGTCCCTTGGCAAAGTGGCATAGATCGAAACCAGGCCTGACTGAAAGATTTGAGTTGTTTGCTAACAAGCATGAAGTATGCTTTCTCTCTGTCCTGGTTTTTTGTGCTTCCATCATTTGTCTCTTTTTCCTTATTTGTCTTTTCTCTGGTCTGTCTTTGGTTAGCTCTGCAATGCATATACCGAATTGAATGATCCTGTAGTACAGCGGGAGCGATTTGCTGAACAACTCAAGGTATTATCATTGCTGGGTGCAATTTTTGGTAATACTCTCAGGAAGCAATTCTGAATTGAATCTGCATGGTATTCAGGATAAGCAATCGGGTGATGATGAAGCCATGGCTTTGGATGAAACATTCTGTACCGCACTTGAGTATGGTTTGCCTCCAACTGGTGGCTGGGGGATGGGTATTGATAGGCTTGCCATGCTTTTGACCGACTCACAGAATATTAAGGTGCTCTCTCTCTCTCTCTCTCTCGCTGTTGTATATACACACGCATGCATACCCACATACAATCATGCACACACATGTACACATACAAGATTGAAGCTTTGATGTTCTGCTTTCTATGTTAACAGGAAGTACTCCTCTTTCCGGCTATGAAACCGCAAGACGAGCCTCCGGCCAAAGGTACAAATATGCATCTGTTGCAGGAAAATGTCATCATTTATTCATCCGTTTATTAATTCAGCTAATATTTATAAGTTTGGTGCCTGATGACTGAATTGTTATCTGGCAGCCCCATCAGCTTAGGGATGTTGATATGCTTAAAATCTGGAATATTTTGGTGTTTCTCGTCCATTCGAGTGGAAAGCACCATCCACCTAGAATCATAGCCAGTACGTCCAACTGTGACCCAAAAGTATCTGGGTATCTACATTAGTTTTTTAGTGCAAATTGGAGTACTGTTACCAAATAGGGATGTGGAAGCATATACTTTGTTGCAACTTTATTAATTTGATTCTTGGATGCTTTGGCACTCATTTTCTTTATATTATAAGGGTATGAAATAGGCAATATTTACGTGTTAACAGTATATTTCGTCTGTCGGACACTTTGGCTCAGAATTGATTGATTGATACACAGATGAGGCGTGTTTTCTTCAAGTATGGATGATCGTAATATCATTTTTTGTGGAGCTATCGTGTTCCTTAAATAATGAACAGCACATTACCTGCATTGTAGTGGGATTTTGATGAATTGCATCTAACCAACGTATACTGATAAAATGCATTGATTTAGTAACAATTATGGACCATTGTAAAGCCCAGAAACATGGCAAAAGAATAAATGTTGTTTATATAGAGAAATGTGGTGGAATCGTTTAATGAGAATTGGGAAATGGAATGTTGGATTCAAAGATGAGTTTCTGGAGAATGGAGATTGTAAATCATTCCCTTGAAACAAAACACGAAAGGAATCCCAAATTGTCTAGAAATAGTGGGCCATTGTTGGCTGAAGCCGGTCTAGACCTTTGCAAGTTGCTGGTCCCTCTACGAAATTGACCTAATAAACTTAAAAAGCCCAAACTCAATGTCATTTGGGACCATGGTGTTTCATACCTTTACTAGGTAGGTACCATAATGTTGGTGAAGTTTTTTCCTTTACTTTCCTTCTTTCTTGACCTCTTTTTTTTAATTTTTCTAAACTAGAGCCCTTCCAAGACATGATAGTGACAGGTCATGGAAATTCATTTATTCTAAGAAGCTTATGCTAATATTTACTTTTGGCCACTACTCCTTTTCTAATCAATTTTATAATCAGAATGCACGATCCTAAGTCACTCAACATTCGATCGAGGTTACCATATCTCAATACAGAGCAAAAGGACTTCGTGCATCGCATTTCACATCTTATGCGAGTTCATAATACCTTAAATTTCCGTATCGTGCTCCATTACATTTGCCAGTAAAAGAGTGAAAGTGAAAAACAGTGTCATGGCTCTTTCTTTCCTTAGATAATTCTTTGTCCAGTGAAGCGTCCGAAGCCTTTCTCTCTATTTTTTTAGAAAAAATGATGAGAATAACAATAAACTTGAAGTTGGGGATGGGCAAGAGCACACAAAAGGCCAAGCCAGGTTGGGTAAGTGGGAGGAATGGACATTCCATTTTCACAAGAAAGAATCAGAAGCCACACCAGATTGTACACTATCCAAGCGCAGCCTTTGAGCACTTAGTCCTAAAATTCTTTTGTCTCAAGAAGACAAGCCACAACATTCAAGAATCTCCATGATGAGGACAGAGAAGGAGGAAAAGAGAAGCCAAGAGAGAGTGGAGAGAGCATCAGACAACACAAAAGTCCACCCATTCATGGATTTGATAAATCGTTTTACACCCTTTTAAAAAATGATTCTTTTTGGACTATCTTCAACTCTTTATTCTAACCCACCCACCCCCCTAACTCTCTTTTATATGCACCTTTCGCTTAGATTATTTCTTTCCACTTTAATAATTGAACCTAGACCAAAACCATTCATTATCTGCCAAAAGTCACTATACCATTGGACGATATCATTTAATAAATATTATGTACCAAGTTCTAAGTCCACTCTTCATTTTCCCCCCCTCGAAGCTAAAAAGGGTCATGGAAGTATGTAAGAAACATCATTGTCCGACCCATTAAACAGACCAATTGAAAAATACCATTTGCGTTTATCTGGCCGTCATGCTTGGTTTTGGTCCCCTTTGTCCCTCTATCCAATTTGTGGGTGTGGGGGTGTGTGTTTGCGAGAGACAGATTAGTCAACTTGAGGGCTTTGTTCTTCAATAATGCAAGAAATGTCATAAAAGAGAAGATTCTTGGGATTTCATTGTGGGCATAGTGTGGCCAAAAGCAACATGGTCCATTGCTCTTTTTTCCTGGACCACAAAGTACAAACTACTAGACAGCCGCATCCAATCTTCATATATTGAATTTTGATACCTCAGTACAATGACGCAGTAAGACCAATATACAGAATGAAGTGACAACACTATATAGATAATAGGGACTAATAGTGTCCTCGTCTTTGGGACTCAAACGGTACCATATCGTCTTTCTGATCTCTAACATTTAATTGTGTATGCTTTCATGTAAAATTCCGCATCATTTACATACAATTTTCGTACTCATGACCAAGGATTTAACTTGCTTTTATTGCTAATGAGAATAGACAAGTATGTACTAAGTTTGCGAGGGAACAGAAGTGCTATCCTTAGACAACTTTTATACTCACAGACTCAACCATCCTCGCTGGACAAGCATATGATCCATAGCATTCACATAGACGAGTACAGGTGTCCAACTAAGCCGAGATTCAAGGGCCAAGCAAAATACAAAATTGGGTTGAATGCGTGGCAATTGGCCAAGAAAAAGTATCAACCGCTAAAATTGTGTCGGTCAGCATATGATGACCAACTTGGCCAGGCCACAATTATTTCTCTAGTCATGTGGAAGTAGGTCAGCATGCGTTTTATTTTGTCCGAATTTTGTGGCTCTCATGCCCCCTTTAAATAGATTACAATATGTTAAAGCATGGGGAAGAAGAAAAACTAGGGTTTCGTCTCACCATTCGATATTGATCTTCTTTGTTTCCTTAAGGGTTGTATGCTTAAGGTGCATTTTGGTGTTAAAAGATAGTTCCATACTTACGATATGACTCGCTAGATCTTCCATGCAGCAAGAACATATCATTTTACAGATCTTCGTGCCACGAGAGAAAAGGATAGTAGGGCTACCTAGTTGGAGTGTGACCAAAAGAATATAAACGTGTTTATGTCATTTAAAAAGTGAGTAGAGTTTATCGTCATGGGCCATAAAAATGAAATGACAGAACATTCTTGTGGCAACTTGATATGGTAATTTGTATAGACAAGTACTAGACATAAAATATGACCAAACTGTTGCCACACACTGTCATGTCGTGGCACAAACCTAAGTGATACATGAATGGTTGGGGGGTCATTGTACTTCTAGCATTAAATAAGTGTACCTCATGTTCACATGTTCCAATTAGTCTCGGTGGAGCCTCTTTTCGCTTTATTTTTTGAATTAAATTGCTATTTTTACTATATGGCATGCCGGTGAAGGTTGTCAGCATTTCATGCTTGTGACCGGGGGAGATGCATTGCAATCTCTCATTGTATATGTGTTCAACCAATTTAATTCCCCATCAATGGCCCACTTTTCAAAGGAAAAGAAAAGAAATACTCACGCTATTTCCACTCCCCGAATAATTTCAAACGCACCCTAAAATTTAAACGGTTCAAAATAACCCTTATTGCGTCCTCGTTCAGGGCAAGTTTGATTAATGAGGAAAAACATACCTTTAACGTGGAACAATCAATCTCATGATCTGTATCCATCATTTCTTGACTGTTGTTTCTTCTTCTTTTGTATTCAAGACGGAGAAGTTTACAGAGGTTTGCGTTTTCTTTTTCTTTTTCTTTTTTATAAAAATCTTCTGAGATTCGAGTATTTTAATAAGCTTGATGATCGGAATTCTATTTTAAAAGAATATCAATGAAGTGGTGATGCCTAGAATATTTATTTGAAATTTCTCTTTAAAGTTTTAATCTCTAAGAATTCCTTGTCATATCCAATTATTTGGTTCAAGTTCTTTTTTTTAGGGGAATTCTTTGATTAAAGTTGTGAACTCTATATGCTGGTGTGGCGGTCCAGTCATCACTGGCCGTCTTATGTGGAACACCGCAATATTAGCTATTTCCAACGAAGATAGGTTGGAAACACAATACTAGAACTTCAAACAAAGGCTTATGACTCAATTGACAAATCGAAAAGTTTGGGACTATTGATATTCGTACAATAGGTTTATAACTAATTAGACAATATCCCCAAAGATTATCAACAAGTTTCATGCTTATTACTAATAGTCTCTCATAGAATTCATCTTACGCACATTAGTAAGTACAATAGAGGAGATGGAATCTGTATAAACACGTAAGAAACCCTAGTTCTCTTGAGGTTATTTTCATCAACTCATAAGTTAGGGCGTGTTACATAACCAATTTGAAAGTGGAAATAGAGTGAATAACCTATCTATTGAAAATGCAAAAAAGGATTTGGAGAAGAATGGGGGCAAAAAAAGAAAGATTCCTTGTATGCCCATGAAACGGACTTACATGGCATATAGCAAAAAGGTTTGCACTATGAGAGCCGCCCACATGCATATTCCTCGCGCTATGTTCAACGTGGATAGGACATCCAAAGAGGATAGATCACCCGAAATAGCCGTGCAAATTCCTAACATTGAAGTTATTTGTTTATTACAAATTTGTGGGATCATTCAATATAATGAATCCAATAATTTGTCTTTTTGTCTATTGTCATACATAGTCGTACACAATTGAACGAAACTTTTAAGGGAAAATAACACAAATTACCCCTAAACTTTGGCTCAATATACAATGTGATTCCCGAACTTTTAATTTGTTTAATGTGGTTCTTGAATTTTTTATACATGTTCAATTTTACCCATGAACTATCAATTTATTTAATGTAGTCCTTAGACTTTTGATATATCTTCAATTTAGTTATTGAATTATATGAAAATGTTCAATATTTTCCATGAACTTGACTTAATTGAAGAACAACATTGAGTATTTTTATATAGTTTAGGGACTAACTTGAACATGTACCATAAGTCAAAGGACCACATTGAACAAACTAAATTTTAGGGATCATAATGCACATGTGGCTAAAGTTCAGGGACTATATTGGACATTGATTCAAAGTTCATGGACTATTAGTGTCATTTTCCCAAACTTTAAAGGGCCTAACAATGCAATCACACTATTTCATATATGCATGGAAACTGCCCGATCCCTAAGTAACCCAATACCTATTTTCAACTCTTAATACAATCAACAAACTCGTTTAATCTTAATCATTCGTAAGTGCATGGTAACATATGATCGAAAGTTCCTTTTGTTCGATCGAAAGCTAAAATAAACCGTTATACAGAGTCCTACAGATGCGGACGAACACGGGGAAGTAATTGCACGGAAAAACCTAGGATAGGAGCTCTTGACATGAGATTGATGAATGAAAAAGAAATGGCAAAAACTGAAGCGTGCCGTTTCGGTCGGATGACAATGTTGGTCATGGCGATGGTTTTGTATCTTGCACCTAACTCTTTTATCTGTTCTCTGTTTTTTAGGGTTTTGTCATTTGCGAGGAGGAATGTTACATGCATTACTAAGCATTTGCCGGCATTATTAAATCGTGTTTTATTACGTGGGGCTCCATCTATGAGCAGAAGTTCTTGTGTCAATAATTAACAAAAGAACTAAGCAACAAAAACAAGTGATGTCTACTATTAGGCATGAAGCTTAGCGCACTACAGCGTTCTTTCCTTTGTTTATTTTTTCTTTGTGTATATGCTTTTTCGTCTTTGATAAATTTGAGGGTTTTTGCGAAATTCTTGATAGAACATGATGGCATCGGATGATTTTGACCTAGGGATTTTCATCCTTTTCTTAGGAATGTCCCACTTGTACCTGTTCAATCGAGAAAAAAACAAAAGAAATAGAAAAAAAGTCGATGTCACACATGGGCAAAGTTGACCCGTAGGATGTTGCCGGCCCTACCACCACCTCATGTCTTCTTATTTTTTTTTTTTTTGGACAAAGGTCCATTAAATCTCATGCACGCTCTAAGTAGCTATTATTATTATTACTATTTCGGGATACAGGAGTGGAGGTCCAACTATCTAGATATGTTACGGGAGTTGCAATTTACATCATCTGTAGCATGCTTAAAGATACAACTCCTTTGACCCAAAAGAAAGAAAAAGAAGAAGATACAACTTGATACTCTTATGTCTTTTATTAAAGTAAAAAGCGACCCAATGTAGTCCTTACCAAAAAAAAAAAAAGTGACCCAATGTAAGACTAAAGGGCTCAAATCAAACGGAATGATAAACACATATAAAGATTTACGTGATTTGATTTACTTTCTTGAGACATAAAAATGTCATAATCAATTTTACATGGGACGCTAGTAGCCGCTTGATGAGTTACATATGAGTTTTATTTGTACGGTTATCCACCACAAGTTGGAAACCCTAAATATTAAATTCCTACTTGAGAGAGTGCTTGACTCTCAATGTGGCTTTAAAGCTTCGGCAGTGTCTGATCCCACTCGAGCTTTGTCCCTTGTCCTCATTTAGCTCTGCTCTATCTTCACCTTCATATTTCCTGCTAATTTCCAAATGAAAAAATTATCGAAAAAGTCATTGCACTTTTGCCAATCAAATTATAAACTTTTTAGACGTACCGATTTAATTTTAAATCTTTTCATGTTTTGCCAATTGAGTGCATTTGATCAATTTTTGCACGGAAATCACTGACATGGATGTTAACTGTCCTATGAGGCACGGGAAGTACTAACGTTGACAATTTTTAATAATACTTTATTTATTTTTTTAGATTTTTTATAAAATTTTTTTCTTCTTTTCTTTCTTTTTCCTTCTTTACCTTTTTTTCTTTTTTCTTTTTTTATTGTTAAGTGCTGGCAGCCCCGCGACCCCCGCTAGCCACTAGATGAGGGCTTGCGAGCCCTTGTTGGCTGTGGGCGAGGGCCATGAGCCCTCCCCCAGCGGCCGTCGAGGGCTTGCGGCCCTTGCAGCGATTGACAAGGGCTGCAAGCCCTCACCTAGTGGCCAACAAGGGTCAGCAAGTGACCCTCGCCAGATTTGGTAGAATTAAAAGGGGTTATCTTACGTGGCACTATCGGCATTTACATCAGCTATTTCTAATTCAAATTGATCTGATAGACTGAATTGGTAAAACGTGAAGAGATTTAAACTCTAGACAAAGTGCAATATAATTAAAACTTTTTGGACAATTTTCCCATTTCTATCAGTTTTGGATGCTTTATTGAATTATCTCCCTATAATAATAAACTATAAAATTGTCCTATGTCATACACACTGTTTTTCAAGAGACAGAGTAGGCAGGCCAAAACCTAATTTGCATGATATTTGCTTGTTATGAATGACGTGAACCATACTCCATTTCTTACGTTTAGTAGTATGTTGACATCATACCCAAATCCTTCAACTATTTCTAGCCACTTATTTAAACACATTATTGTTGAATTTGAGTTTCGCAGGTCCACGAAAGCTTTCGCCCCTAGATGGTGAATTGTGGTTGTTGTTCTTAGCATACGGGTCGACGACCCAAGGTGACGTGACTAAATTGGAAGTCCAAAGGGCGGGGTTCCCGGATAATCTCATCGAAGGCATAGGTAAGAATGATCTTCCCAATTTAATAAACGATAATATCCCAAACTTAGGGTCATTTTTCTTTCTTATCTTTTGTAATGCAAAATAAATCACGGAAAACCCTAAACCTAAGTTTTGTTCCACTCCCTATCTATGTACTTAGAACTGCAGATTTTCATGCAAATGCTGCAAGCTCGGGGACAACAAACGTAGCTTTAAGCGAAAGGCAAAAGCAAAAGACAAGGAAAAATATTCGGAAAATCCCTTGTAACTTTGATCTATGTGACCACATTCTTCGGATCTGGTAAGACACCTTAACCTCCCTCCCAATGAATTATATATATATATATATATGTGTGTGTGTGTGTGTGTGTGTGTGTGTGTGGTCTCCATGTATGATGAGCTTGTGGTTCCGCATGTAGAAAATAATGACCGAACTTTTTTTCCAGCTCTACTCTTTCCCAAAGATAGATAATGTTATTATTATGATACCAGTTGTTATGTGCTCTATCCAACTAGCTAGATTCAAAAAAAAGGAAAGGAAAAGAAATCAAGACAAAATTGAACTCTACAAGTCAAATTTGCTCTTTCCCTTATGGAAGATGGAGCATTATCATCCACCTAATGGAGGGGGCAATAATGCGCCTTAAAATAGTGATTTATTCCGGTAACATTTATTAAGATGTCAAACAATGTCTCGAGCATGTTCACGAACCATGCCAAAAAAATGTATTAAAATCGAATTATTGCATGACGGTTACATTTCATTGACCCAAAAAACCATATAAAAATATCTAACTAGTCGTATTCATGAATGTTGTCATACAGCAAAGGGAAACCCCAGGTGCGGGTTAGGGTTAGCGGTGCATGCCAATTTGACTTCTCCTCCGGTCCATATTGAAATTTTAGTATTTTCTATATTATTTAATTTGCAACTTCGCATTATGTATCTAGGGAGGGTTAGCGAGTGCTAGGAAAAATCATTGATAAGTGGAATGCGATTTAATTAATCCAGCGTCAGTCACCGGAAGAATACATGTAACCCGAGGAAGTAGGTATGAGTTGATATGTATCGATTCATTATTTATTACGCTCTTTATAATTTAAATGATGAATTAGAATTTTTTTCGAAAGTAATTAAAAAAAAGTTTCAAAAAAAAAAGGGGAAGGTGGTTGGAGGTAATGCCCTCATTTAACGGCGGCGTCTATTGGAAAAAGAGGGCGTGGCGAATTGCGATTGAAGTCCAAAAGAAAGAGGCTCGAGCTAGTCTAAATTTGCAGACCACCTAGTCCCACATTGGCTGGTGTAGATCAAATCTTGGCTTTTCCGATGTGGACGTTTCATCATGTCAGAGAACTTTGTAGCTATCATATTATTATAAAGCAGGCATGCGTGTGCGCATGTTTGTTATGTCATCTTTTGTAACGTGATCAATCCAATTTTAAATATTTTAAATATATTAATTTAATCATATATCAATAGATAATTTATTAATTTAATTTTAAATATTTTGATAATTTGTTAATTTAGTCATAAACATTTTAATGATTTATCAATTTTATCATTTCAGTCAATTTTAGCTGGAAATTACTGACACGGCGATGTAGTCAGTGTTAGTCAATGTTGGCTGTCCTACATGGCACGGTCGATATTGACGTAGGCAATTTTTATAATTTCATGAATTTTTTATTTTATTTTATTTTTCCTTTTTCCCTTTGCTGGCCATTGCCAGGTCTCGTCGATGGCTTGCAGCAGGGGTGACCATCAACAAGGCTTGGCAATGGCTGGCGAAGGGAAAAAGTAAAAAGAAGAAAACAAATAAAAATAAAAAGAAAAGAAAAGAATAAAAGAATAAAACAAAAAATTACAAAAATTATCCATGTTAGGGTCAGTCACGCCACGTAGGATAGCTAGTGCTAATTAGATCACCGCATCGATTTTTGACTAAAATTGGCCGTAATGACTAAATTGGCAAATCGTTAAAATGTTTAGGACTAAATTGGCAAATTATTAAATGTTTAGGATTAAATTGGTATAATTGAAAGTTTTATGACTAAATTGACATGTTATCAAAAGGTTTTTGACTAAATTGGATGAGCCTCGCCAGCCTCGAGCGAGTTCAACCTTACCGGCCTAGGGCAAGCTCGTCCCTCACCTGTGGCTAGTCCTCAACAACTAGCCAAGGAAGAAAGAAAAGGAAAAAGATTAAAATTAATTTTTTTTGTAATTTTCCCAAAGGAAAATCATATCAGATACTAAACGGCAAAAAATATTTTCTAGTTTATTTTCATGTCTTAATCAAACACCAAAATATATTGTCATTTTTCTAGAAAATGACTTTTTAGAAAATATGTTCTAGAATTATCACATTTTTCGCAAAACAAACGGAACTTTAGTTTACTTGGTTTTTTCTACTACGCTTTTTTCTCTTGCAAGACACTAATCTTTTATCAACTTTTGTGGAAATAAATCAAGCTTCTTTGTATCGTGCATCTTGCAACTGATTCGGTATGATCTAAATTCGTGTTTATCCCGGTGCTCTTGGCCAAGAATTGCAATTCTCGATGTTGTCCTGTTTGATTTGTCTTAAATATCATTTGTGTTATTGTTCTTTAACTTTTCATCTTTTATTCATGCGATTATGTCCTTCTGTAGTAATTCAATATAGGGTTTGCGATCCACGAGTTATTGGGACATGCTCGACTACACATACTTATTCCGTGATAGGGCCAATCTTTTAGGAATGAGCAATTTCTTAGCAATTGTTATAGTCCTACATAAATTATATATAAAAAAAAAAAAATATTGGACCAAAGTCTCTTTCAGATCAAAAGGGTTGAAACTAACAGGGAAGATCCCTTGAAGACGACAAATCCCTCAATCATATAATTAAATCTTAAACATAACATGTAATTCCGAATAAACTTAGGGGTATCAAGAATCTGCGAAACAAATGTATATATTAAGCGATGATCCAATTTGGTCTTGCTAAATCACATTGTCAATGCACAAAATATCGAATACCCCACTGGCAAAAATATAAAATGCCTTGAGGGGGGGGGGGGGGGGGGGGGGGGGGCGGGGGTGGGGGTGCATATCAAATGCGTTAATGAGATCCCTGAATATATAAACCACTAATAAATAGGATGTGCCTCTGAAGGTGCATCGTGCAGGTTTATCTGAAACATTCCAAGCTCCTGAAATTTGTACATAAGAGGAAAAATTCTCGGGCTGAATGAGCATGAATATGTCCTTTCAAGTAATATGAAAAGCTAGGGTCTCAATTCAACCCCCAAAATGAAAATGAAAAGGTGAGAGCCAAAAGGACAGAAGACTTTGAGAAAAAGCATATGATATCGATGAAGGGACAAACAGGCTTGAATGTTTAGGAAAAGGATAAAGATGCAAGGGTCTCTTCGAACTGGGTCTCTCGCACCCCGGCTTTCCAAATTGGCCTTCCACTAACACATGGAAAAATTCAAGGGATAAAAAAAGAAATAAAAAAAAAGAAAGAAAGACAATTGCCAGTCTTAAAGTTTTTATGGGTAATGACACAAATAATTCATGAACTTTGATTCGATATGTAATGTTGTTCCTGAATTTTTAATTTGTTCAATATAATCCATGAACTTTAACTTAATGTTTAATATAATCCTTGAACTTTAAATTTGTTCAATATAGTCTCTGGATTTTTGTTGTATGTCCAATGTGATCCCTGAATTATATGAAAATGTTGTATGTAGTCCCCAAACTTAAATTAATGAAAAGATTATATTGAACATTTTAATATATTTCAGAACATGTATCAAAAGTTCGGAGACGATATTGAATAAATAAAAAGTTTATGAATCGTTTTGTACATTATGCCAAAATATATGAACTGTTTGTGTAATTTTCTCGAGTTTTTATGATAAAAACCAAATTATAAGTAACGCAGTATCGCAAATTAAGACAACATCTCGTAATTTATAATAATTACTCAACGTGTCGTATAACTCCATCAGCTTTCCTCACATGAACTCACGGTCAGCTTTCCTCACATGAACTCACGGTCACTGCCAAAAAAAATGCCGTGGTTGAATGATGAGATATGATAGGGTTTGTAATCTTTTGGACTCTCAATCCAAGGATTGAATTTTCTTTTTGAGAAAAGTTAAATTAGAAGTCCAATTGACAAGTTTCCCCTCCTAGTCCAACCTCGCCTCCAGAATGGAATCTCAAAAATCAATTTCATCGATAAATAATTGCCGAGGCATTTGACACCGTTGTGTATATCGGAAACCGCCCCCTTAAAACTTAATTAAAATGTAGCATTATGAAGTTGACCCTATGATATGGGGGATCACCATGTGCCACATCATTGTCCGCACCCATTGTTCCATTATTCCACGTTCTTCGCGCACCTTTATCTGGTGATTAGCCTTGACAAAAATCAAGAACCTTTGACTGCCCAAGTGTTAGGAAAACAAACTTTGAAATGCCTTGTCCCACATAAAATAGATGAGAGCATGTGCGTCGATATATAAGTGTGAAGGTCTTCCGTTCTTACAAAGGTTAATACCACGAAAAACCCCAAATTGGTACACTTATGATAAATTTACTCAAAATTAATTTTTTGACTACAAAAAATCCAAAATTGATATTCATGTGACAAATTCACCCCAAATTAATTTTTTAATCATCAAAAATCCCAAATTGATACATTTGTGATAAATTTACCCTCTGTTAAATTGAATTAATACCGCGAAAAATTACAAATTGGTACACCTATAATAAATGAAGGGTAAAATCCCAAAGTGGTACACTTGTTAATTGCCACGTGTTATCTAACTTAGAAATTTTGACGATAAAATTTAACAGAAATTAATGAAGGGTAAAATTGTCACATATATATCAGTTTTGGATTTTTGGAGGTCAAAAAGTTAGTTTGAGGAAAATTTGTTATATTTATATCAGTTTAGGATTTTTCATGATATTATCCCTTTTTACAAATGTAGACGGTGGGCTTAGTGGGGTGGACTCTATGCACGCGGGTGCGTGAATAATTGCGCACTTAAGAACATATTTGGCACTAATCAACGATTATTATTATTTATTTATTAAGATTAAGATTTATAATTATAAAATAATTTTTGTGTCCTATTGAAACAATGTGATTGTTCGCGATAGCGTTATAGTTATTTTTTTAATTATTTAATTTTGAATTTTATTATTTTTGTCTAATGATTATTAGGTGTCCTTATAACCTTTAAAAGATTGTCTCTATTCAAACATATTTTCACTATCAATCACTTAACTTTCTGTTCAATAGAATAACTTCCATTTTCATTTCTTTCTAAAGATATACAACCACTGTTTTCCATTGTCTTCATTTGAAAATTCTTAGAGAAATACTATAATTACTATATGGTATTCTCACTTGACTTTGTTTTATCTTTGAGGATTTCTGTCAATAATCATTAGTGACGTTTGTGGGGCAAAAGGAGAGCATATACACACCTCAAAGTCGGACTCCATCATTTTTTCAAAATGGTTATTTCCCAACACTAAGGCCAAAATGCAATTCTTTTCCTACTGTTTCTCGTTGGGATTTGACTTCGCAACGAAACACTTTTCACCGAAAGTTGTTTTTTGGTATTTATTAGATGTGATAGATTCTATGGCGATTTCAGACAAGAAATATTACCTATAGACAAGGAAATCAATAATTTTAACTCAAATGAAATCGAATGTATACAAATTTTGCTAGAATTTAATTGACAACAAAACCCGAGAATGTAAAGATGCAACATTGAAATTTAATCAATGACTTGAATTTAGAAACTATAACCCAAGAATGTAATTTTGTTCTTTATCGGAGCACTAAATGTCCTGCCAATGAAAGTAAATAAAAGAGAGCCTTCGATATTTGTCATCAAAATTCGGGGAAATTACCCAAAAAATCACATGTGCTCGTACCAATTTAGTCATAAATATTTTAATTTGGCCAATTTAGTCTTAAACATTTTGACAATTTATCAATGTAATTTATTTGGTCAATTTTGGTCGAAAATTGCTGATATAGACTCTGGCTATCTTACAAGGCACAACTAGCACTAATGCTGACAAATTTTTTTCATTATATTTCTAAGTTTTTTTTTAAAAAAATTTATATTATATTTTTCTTTTATTTTTCTTTCTTTTGTTTTCCTTCTTCCTCTACCAGTCAACAGGTCTCGGAGACGACTGAGAATCGATCACGAGCGATGACCGATGAGGGTCACCCTTGCTGGATCTAGCAAAGGCCAACCTCGCTGGGATTTGGCAATGGGCGACCTTGCTGACCTCGGGCGAGGCTTGAGGTGAAAAAAAAAAAAATTTGTTCTTGTAAGCACCACTTGTCTTATGGCTATGCTACGTAGGATGGTCGACGTCTATGTTAGCGATTTTTGATCAAAATTGGTCGGCTATACTAAATTGGTAAATTATAAAAATATTTAGTACTAAAAAGTTAAATTGAAAGATTTATGACTGTGTTGGCACTAATGTAACATGTTTAAAATATTTCGGTTTATTTTCCGTCAAAATTCACCAATGGACGACTTGTACACCTGAACACCCATTTCGAGAAAAAGAATAATCAGAGAAACTGTATTGATACTTTCGCCCGGACAGAAAAAGAAAAATTCTACAAAATTGGAACATTTATAGCAAACAAGAGGGGGGGCCCTGTTAGGGAGGGACCACCGGCAGTCAACTTGGCACGAGAACATGAACAATAACAGTAGCCTTGAAAGCATCGGATCACTAATTCTCAATTAAAATACAAACCCCTCGAATTACTTTCATTTAATTAATTTAATTCGCATTATTATTATTATTATTATTTTGTTTTTCCATGGAAATGGTTGAACACCTCTTAAGGGAGTCCAACGGTCACGGCCACCGGCCACGCCTCCATTATTGTACCCAATTCGTGAACGAAGAGCTTGGTTTAGGCTTTCGAGGCTGCGACGACTTGTGCTTATTTTATTTTATTTATTTTTGGGCTGAGGCCCCACTAAATTAAAAGTCAAAATATCTCCTCCAAATAAATATGATGCTCTCCTCCCTCTTTTTTTTTTTTTTTTTTAAATTTTTTCCCTTTTGCTCCTAGAAAATAATTTCTGCCATGTGCACCTTTTTTTCACTTTTTTTTTTCATTTTTCGTTTTGGAATCCATGTGTGGTGGGAGTGGATGTGAATGGGGTCGTAGTTGGACCTTACCCATTTTTTCTCCATCCGATTTTCCCTTTTTGAGACTATTCAAGAGCATTTTTAATTATTTAATCATTTGAACCTAAATATGGTTATTAGTCTTTGAACTTATAAGAAGAAGGGTAGGTTTTTAATTTCTTGCATTCGTTTTGTGCATGGATGTAACAAGAGAATCCGAGGGCATTTACTAGAATTTTTGAATGAATTTCTCCACCAATCACTACTTTCTTAGTATTTATGAAGATGACATATATAGTGTCTTCCAATTGATAATAAAAGTCAAAAGATCTATTAACTTCATTTTTTTTTTTTTGCTTTTTGCTAAGTTACAAGGCATCAGCATACTGCACAGGAGAATATTAATTTATTTTTTGGGTTGAAGCAGGAGAACATCGATTTAGTTAAGGCTAATAAATCGGTGGCCATATAAACCCTTCCTAGATTATGTAAATAACGTCTCCTTAGTATTAACTAATTAAAGCGAATAAATTTTATATCGAAACAGCGAAGGGGGCAAAAATGCAAGTATTCTTTCCTAAAAGACAAAAGTGCGGCAACATCTTAAGAGATGGATCGAACACGATTAGAACATCGGTGCTTGAGCAAGGTTCAACTCTTGACAGTGTTATACCGATGCCATCTCACGAGGAAGAAAAGTACCCTTTGGCAATCTCCCTATCGCAACGTGAATGACCCACCCGCTTTCGAGTCAATTCGAGAAGAGCTCAATATGATACAACATAAATAATCGGATTAGATGGCATCCCGTGGCATACACAAAAGTATCTTAATCGCCTAGGAAGTCTAGCCCGAAAGATTATAAAAAAACGAAGAACCGGAAGAAACGGCAGATGATGATGATGATGACGATCTGGAATAGATGGTAACCAGTGGCAAACGATGCACGCCCGGCTAATTACACGGATCAGGTTCCTGCCGGTGGAATAAATTTTCTTCATTTATATGTCGATTTTCAAGAATGAGGTGGTACTTGGGAACGGGTTGATGTCACAAAACGAAAAAGAAGAGCTAGAACCGAGAGTGAAGGAGAAGCTATTTTGTATTTCTGTAGCTTATATGTTTACATGTACAATGCTCATTGTATAATACAAGATATGCACAACAAGAGGA
The DNA here is from genome assembly GCA_024500025.1 of Syzygium aromaticum. Classification (NCBI taxonomy): domain Eukaryota; kingdom Viridiplantae; phylum Streptophyta; class Magnoliopsida; order Myrtales; family Myrtaceae; genus Syzygium; species Syzygium aromaticum. The sequence continues at coordinate 731,862 of CM044887.1, read as the reverse complement.
AAGAATATCTTCTATAATCAATCCTAATCCTAGATTGATTCACTTAATCAACTACAATCTCGGATTGATTTAATGTATCAATTATAATCCGGATTGATTCAAGCATATCTTCCAACACTCTCCCTCAAGCTGGTAGCTTATATATATCCAAGACACCTTGCTTGCTTAGTAGATATGTGTGCTGTCTTTGACATAAAGGTTTGGTAAAGATATCCACAGGTTGTTCTGTGGTTCCAATCCCTCTTGTTTTGATTATCCCTTCTTGGATCTTATCTCGAGTGAAGTGACAATCTATTTCGATGTGCTTGGTTCTCTCATGCACTATTGGATTCGCCACAAGTTTGAGTGCCGCATCGTTGTCGCAAAACAACAATGTTGGTCCTTTTATTTTAACCCCAACGTCTAAAAGTAGGCTTCGTATTCGTACTATTTCGCAAACAGTCTTGGCCATAGCTCTATATTTTGCCTCAACTGATGATAGAGATACAGTAAATTGTTTCTTTGTCTTCCATGAAAGCAATGATTCTCCCATTTTGATATAGAATCCAGTAATAGATCTTCGGCTCATAGGACAAGTGGCATAATCCGTATCACAATAGACTGTCATTTCCAAGTTGCATTTTCGAGAAAGAAGAATTCCAAGTCTCGGGCATCTCTTTAAGTACTTCACGACTTTCAAAGTTGCATTCATGTGGGATTGTTTCGGACTATGTATGAATTGACTGAGTGTCTGGACTGCATAACATATATCAGGTCTGGTCATGGTGAAATAGATGAGTTTCCCAACGAGTCTTTGATAGCTTGATGGGTCCTTGAGTAACGGGTCATTATCTAATGAACCTATATCATATTCAGCTGTGGTCAATTTTATATTATGCTCGATAGGAATAACAGCTGGTTTGCATCCTAATAGACCTGCTTTTGAAATAATTTCCAAAACAAACTTCCTTTGACTAAGAGAGATTCCCTGGTCCGATCGGGCAATTTCAATTCCAAGGAAATATTTGGGTGATCCCAAATCTTTAATATGAAAAGTGAAATGCAAATAATCTTTCAGACTTTTGACATCAGAATCATCGTTCCCCATAATTAGTATGTCATCAACATATATCATTAGATAAATAGATGACGTACCTTTTGTCCATGTAAATAGAGTATAATCATGTCGAGATTGATTGAAACCGGCTGTCGTAAGCGCAGTAGTAATTTTGCATACCACTGTTGTGAAGCTTGTTTGAGATCATAGAGGGATTTATGGAGACGACATACTCTAGACTCCCCGTCTCCGTAATCCTTGCGAAAGATCCATATAAATTTCTTCGTCCAGATCACCATGGAGGAAAGCATTGTGAACATCCATTTGATGTAATGGCCAATCATGAAAAGCAACAATTGATAGAAAGGAGCGAACTATGACATCTTTTGCTACAGGAGAAAATGTTTCATGGCAGTCGAATCCCTCTCTTTGTGTGAAACCTTTGGCCACTAAACAAGCTTCATATCTTTCAACCGATCCATCTGCTCTGTATTTTATTTTGTAAACCTATTTGTAACCAATTGGTTTACGGTGAGGTGGCAATGGTACAATCTCCCAAGTTTGATTTTCCATCAAGGCATGTAATTCTGCCTCTATTGCCTTTTGCCAACATGGGTCAATAGCTGCTTCTTCATATGTGGAAGGTTCTCTTTCCTCTGAAATTCGGCTAATACAACATATGTGGTCTGATGACAACCATGAAAGGAAACATAAGAGGAAACTGGATAGTGAGTACCTAGTGAAGCAGCACATATGTAATCCTTGGTCCATGTTGGTGGTCGAGTGGTGCGATTGGACCGTCGAGGAGGATCAAGTTGTATTTGCTCAGATTGATTCTAGTTATCAATTTCTTCTGTGGAGGAGGAGGCAGAATTGTCTTCAAAATTCTCTGCACATTCTTCTGTCAAATGTTCCGGACTTGAAGAACCACCAATGTTGTCAAGTTCTGGGCTAGTACCTGGATATTTTGATGATGGAACAAGAACATACTGCTGTCGAGAAGAGGAATCCTCTTCAGATAAGAATTGACAATGATCCGGAATCTTTTCAGAATGTTCAGCCGAAGACGTTTCATTTTGGAAAGGAAATATATCTTCATGGAAAAGAACATCTCTACTTATGAAGAAATTTCCTATGGTTGGTTCAAAAACACGATAGCCCTTTTGAAGGGTCGAATATCCCATGAAAACGCATTGTCGGGCATGGGGACCCATTTTGTCCCGAAGACCCAATGTAGTAGCATAGCATAAGCAGCCGAAAACTCTTAGATGATCTGTTTCCGGTTTCTTCCCAAAAAATAATTCAAAATGGAGTTTGTCCATCAAGAATTCAAGTCGGCATGCGATTGATTAGATAAACTGCAGTGACCACACATTCACCCTAAAAGTTTTTTGGAATAGAAGCTTGAAATTTAAGAGCACGAGCAACTTATAAAAGATGACGGTGTTTATGCTCAACAATCCCATTTTGTTGTGGGATATATGTGCATGAACTCTCATGTAGAATTCCATGGGAAGAAAAAAGTGTTGTGCACTCATTGTTAAAGAATTCCTTCCCATTGTTAGTCCGAAAACGCTGAACAGATTTCCCAAATTGATTTTGTGGTCGAGATAAGAAAAACTTCAAATGAGAATGTACTTGGCCTTTGGATTGCATAAGAAAGACTCATGTAGCACGAGAGTAGTCATCCACAATGGGAAGGAAAAACCTAGACCCGTCATGATTTTGGGTATGATAAGGCCCCCAAACATCAACATGAATCAGTGAGAAAATATTATTGGCACGAGATTTGCTGGTAGGAAACGGTGCACGAGATTGCTTTGCTAAAGGGCAAATTTGACATTGAGGATATGGAAAAGAAGCACTATGACCCAATCGCTGATGAGAAAGAAGGATTTTATCATTAGTAGTAACATTATACAATGATTTATTATTCATTGAAGAACATAACAAATTAAAATTTTTGAGAAAGCTGGTCCAAAAATATAGCCCTTGTGAGACACTACCCAAGCCCATCAAAATGCCAGTCGAAAGGGCTTGAAAGAAACAGCTATCAGAATTGAAGAAAACTTGACAAGAATTATCCTCACAAATTCTAGAAACTGAAATAAGATTGAATTGGAATTCAGGGACATAAAGGATTTTTTGAAGGGTGATGTGAGGATTAAGAATTACTGTGTCTATCTTCGTGACATATGTAACGTTTCCATTTGGAAGACGTACTGAAATTGGTGAATGTAAATCCTCATCGATATGGGAGAAAAAACTTTTATTGCGAATAATGTGATCACTAGCACCTGAATCAATTATCCATGTATCATTCGAAATGGAGCTTAAACACTAAGAAGTACTTGAAAAACTTCCCATTTTATCTGAACTCTCCATTTTTTTAAGAGCCTTCATCAATTGCTGGTATTGATCATGAGTGATTGGTTGATTCAATTTTTCGGCACTTGGTCAAGTGACCTGATGAACAGAAAATTCTTTTCCCTTCTTCCTTTGTCTCCAGGCTTTCCATGCAATTTCCAGCAGGTTTCTATTGTATGATGCGGATGTTTACAGTAATCACAGAATAACTTACTTTTTCCTTTTGTGTTTTGGCTATTTCCTCTCTGTATCGATGTGGTTGAATGTGGGCCGTTTGATGGTTTGAAGATAGGGGCCGATGTGGCCTCACGGGGACCGTCCGATCCAGACATAGAGAAGATTGAACGTGAGCCATCCGTTTTCATCATCAAATCCTGTTCGTCCGCTGCCCCTCCTTTAAATGCTCATGGGTCTCCTTCCGGAAACCCTAGCTCGCGCCTCTCCGCCTGTGTTTTGCCTACGAAGCCTCTCTGTTGGGTGTTCGTTTGAGCTGCCAGGAGGACTCCTTCTCCCATCTTCATGTGCTTCGACGAAGTGAGACGTTGGCTCTCCTCCTGGACGGCGAGCTGGTAGATCCGGCCAAGCGACGGCACCGGGTCCTTGGCTAGAATCTGAGATCGAAATGAGAGATATGTTTCGTTCAGAATTAGGAGGAAACGTGTTACCTTTTCCCTTTCCTTCATCGCCTGGTATTGTTGAAGAGTGGACTCCGGTCCCTCAAGCATTTCCTCAGCCGCCTCTAGTTCATTCCAGAGAGCGGAGAGTTTATTAAAACATGCCGCAATGGTCATGTTTCCTTATTTAAGTTCTGAGAGTGCTTGGGTTGATGAGAAAATTTTTGCTTGATTGAGCTTTCCATACATCTCTTTGATATTTTCCCACATTTTCTTTGAATCCTCCATCGGGGGTAGTCCAGCCGTGACATCTGGAGCAATGTAGTTTCCGATCCATGTCCGGACAAGCTGGTTGCATTTTCTCCAATGTCGTGCCATGCGCTCGTCGAACAGAATCAGAACAGTTCCGTCGAGAAACCCATCTTTGTCTTTGGTAATCAGTGCTCGCCGGAATACCTATGACCAAATGGAATAGTTGTTGGGCCCTGTGAGTTGTTGAGAAATGAGTCGTAGCTCCGGCCCGTCGGCTGTAGAGGTGTATAGTGGATCGCCGGGCTCTAGGTGACCACTGGTGGCAGCTATGGAGTATGGCATGTACCCGGGTTGAAAAACCGGGTAGGGATTTGGACCTAAACCCGCTATCCCTGATTCGGATCCTTGACCCGCATGAAATAGACCCGGCCCAGGGATTGTGCGTGCCCCTAATGCGGCTGGTAGGCCTTCCGTGGGCTAGACGTGTTCCTAATGTCCTTGGTTTGTCGATTCTTCAAGATTTTGGGCTTGATTTGGTTGTATATTAGCCCATGTGTTTGGCTGAGTCGGCCCATAGAACCATGGACTGGGTGGAATCTGGACAGGTAGCCACTGGATGGTTTGGCCTGGAATAGGTTGCCCCTGGTTTGGCTAGACCCGGAAAGGTTGCCACTAAATGGGTTGGCTGAATTGTTCTTGGTTTGACGCATGTGATGCGTTCTCAACAGGCATATTTGATCCGGCACTTGTTTGTGGAGGTAAGTTCTCCACAGATGAATGCTCAAGACTTTGATTCTCTTGGTCCTTCATCATGGTATCGGTTAGAAAGGGTTATTTTTCTGGTTTTTTTTTTAGTATCGGTTGCAAATGCTGATTTCCACACTGGAGTGCTAACCTTGTTTTGCAGGTTAGAAGTCCTTGCAACAATAGGGATAGAAGACTGGTTGGGAAGGCAATCAACAATAGGTGTGCGAAAGCTAGGCTAGGAAATGCTGCTTTGATACCATGTCACAAAATGAAAAAGAAGAGCTGGAACCGAGAGTGAAGGAGAAGCAATTTTGTATTTCTGTACCTTATATGCTTACATGTACAATGCTCGTTATATAATACAAGATATGCACAGTAAGAGGAAAGAATATCTTCTATAATCAATCCTAATCCTAGATTGATTCATTTAATCAACTACAATCTTGAATTGATTTAATGTATCAATTATAATCCAAATTGATTCAAGCATATCTTCCAACATTTGAAACCCCGAAAGGCGTGGTGGAAACCCATCACGAAACAACACAGAAAGAGAAGGAAAGAAGACATGATTATGATCGATCGCTAGGGAGACGACCCGAAACCAGACAAAGTCACTCGATAACATGTAGGCTTACGTACACACTATCACAGTTGCGCGCACATATGTGTGTGTGCATGTGTCCGTGGGGCCCCACTCGAGGGGATTGAAACGGCGGGTCACTTTTGGATGCGTCGGGGGTGGGGGTTGGGGGAAAGAGGGCGTGTTTTGGGAGGGTGTATAAAGAGAGAGGTGCTCAGAACCACCGCAATCGTCCGCTCATTGTATCACCGCCCACTTCAGCTTCTCTCATGTCCTTTGGAGAAGGGGTGTTCTTGTAAGGAAAAAAGGGAGAGAATTTATCATTCAATGGCCTTAACTCTTCATCGGTTGTCTCTCCATTGAAGAAAAGCAATCATTTTTACGATCTTCTAGTTGAGCGTTCTCTTGCTCTCTGTCTCTGGTGTTCTGTTTTTTTCTTTGTTCTTGCGCTGGGGTTGAAGGAACACAGAAATGGGTGGAGACAAGGCGGCCATCAGCCTGGAGGAGATCAAGAATGAGACTGTTGATCTGGTAAGAACCATTCATTACTACACAGTCCCAAGAAAATTGGGTCCCTCTCTCTTTTCTTTGTGGGGAGTTCTCGTAGCTAAGCTTAGCTCTCTGTTTCGGGAATTCATTTTTATCTGGGCGTGCGCCTTTTTCTCAAATGCTAAGCCGTGTACGATTATGTCCTGTCTCGCCATGTGCCTTTTCGCTCTTGCATGTGCTGATTTCACACACCCTTGCAATGATCTGAGCCTACCCGACCCTGAGCTGTTGGCCATGACTCCTCTGTGTGTGCTGAGAAAAGCAGAGAGGGATCGTCCTAGAAATGAGAAAAAAAGGCGCAAGCCTTTCTGACTCCTCAGGGTCGACCAGATCCTTGCTTCCATCATCCCCAGAGGCTAAAGTTTTTTTTTTTGGGTCTGTAGAGAAAAGCTTGATGCTTTCCCCACTTGTCTTGAGGCCTTTCATTTCATCTCCTCTCCCACCAGAACAGACAGATCAGGCCCCAGCTGGTTTGGCTCGGCTCATCACCGGATCTAAACATGTGAGGCAGGGCAAGAGAGAGAGAGATAAGGAAGGAGATAGAGAGTTTCAAAGCGATCATCTTTCTCGCAAATTCTCCATTTTTAATGCCAACCCATGTTCCCCAATCTCTCTCTCTCTCTCTCTCTCTCTACCATGGGTGAGCGGAGAGTCTCGAGAGCTTTTGTTTTGCTTCTTACAGTGAAAGAGGAGTTGGGTACCTTTCCGTGGTACTTTTTTAATCCTCTTTTTTTCTGCTTCTTTCTTTCATTTTCCGCCGTGCGAAATAAAATGAAAATTTCTGACCAAAAATAAATAAAATAAAATGAGATTTTGACATATTTGCCTTTTCTTATATTAATTTTAACTTGCTCTTCTTTAACCGTTACACGCTCTCTCTCTCTGTCTTTTTATTACAACTCTCACGTTCAACGGTTCTGAGCTGACACCTACCATGTCAGCCCAAATTTTATTTTCTTGGAAAACGCAGTCGATATTATTTTAATGGAATTCTCAATTTATGAGCAGGAAAAAATATATATATATTCTCTATTTTTCTTGGGCCCGTTACGTGCACGGACCAACGAGGCGTCGGTCAACGCTATTGCGTTGGCTGTCACAAAATCTGAATATCTTTCCCAAACCCCGTCCGTAAGGGCAGGTTTTGCCCGTGACTTTCTTTTTTAAAAAAAATGAATAAAGTTAATAGAACGATGGTTGGATCGGTAAAATGTAAACAGTATTGCCAGATGTTTGAAGGAACAACGAAAATTGGCTTGCGTATATGTTTTTTCTCACGATGATGCAATGTTATCGCAATTTTATAATCGATGGTTATGATGGCGTCTTTGGTTTATGTATCTTTGGACTATTTGTTGTACTTTTGTAAGGCACAAGTTGGTTTTATCGTCGATGGAGAATCTAGATTGAAAAGATCAAGGCAGTTGGAAATTCGTTTTCGATATTAGTGGCCTAGCAAGACAAGTTTTACATCACATCATGAGAAAATTTATGGTTTGAAGTGATTAAGGAATGCCGAACAGAAGGAAGAAAAGGGTGAGGAAGTACAAGTTCTGCTCTCAATCCAAACATTTTCTAAGATGAAACATTGAAAAGCTATATCTTCTACAAGGAAAACGAAATATTAGGAATCTCTTAAAGTAAATATAGGCATAAACAATGAAGAAAATCTATTAAGATGCTTGTAGTGTTAGTGGTGTACTGCATTACTTGCAGAGTTACTTAATACTGATAGGCTTTTGGATGTTCCGAGCGTATCTGATTTTGAATATGTACATGTACGCTTCCTCGCTACCTGGCATGTCTGATAATTTTCTAGGATTATGAGTGTCACGTGGTGAATCTCAGCTTTTATCAGCTGACTTCAAACTCAACCCTCCCTATCATCTGAAAAATCTTTTCAGGAGAAAATTCCTATTGAAGAAGTGTTTGAGCAGCTGAAATGTACTCCAAAGGGTTTGAGTTCCGAAGAAGGAAACACCCGTCTCGAGATCTTTGGACCCAACAAGTTGGAAGAGAAGAAGGTTATTTCTTGCTAGCTACACTTTCGAGTGGCCTTTACTCATGAAATCAGTGAACGTCTGACATTGTTTCTCTGTCAATAGGAAAGCAAAATCCTCAAGTTCCTCGGCTTTATGTGGAATCCTCTGTCATGGGTCATGGAAGCTGCAGCCGTTATGGCCATTGCACTGGCAAATGGCGACGGAAAGCCTCCAGATTGGCAAGACTTTGTTGGTATCATGTGCTTGCTAGTGATCAACTCCACCATCAGTTTTATCGAAGAAAACAACGCCGGCAATGCTGCTGCGGCTCTCATGGCCGGACTAGCCCCCAAAACCAAGGTATCATATCATGAATGGCTTAAATCTGTGTGCTGTCATGTGGTAAATTGTGCTGTCATGTCGATTTAGGACCTTGGCCATAATGAAATATTTAGTGATCAGAGTCGTACATGTCATCACTCATTGAGAGTGTCGATCCTAGGCTTTGACAAAGCTTTGTCTGTTGGCACATCAACTTAGTTTCTGTCGCATTTCATAGGTGCTACGGGATGGCAAGTGGAGTGAAAAAGATGCTGCCATCTTGGTTCCTGGGGATATCATCAGTATCAAATTGGGAGACATCATTCCTGCTGATGCCCGTCTTCTTGAGGGCGATCCGTTAAAGGTCGACCAATCTGCCCTTACAGGAGAATCGCTCCCGGTGACCAAGAATCCCTCTGATGAAGTTTTCTCTGGCTCCACATGTAAACAAGGGGAAATCGAAGCCGTTGTCATTGCCACCGGCGTTCATACCTTCTTCGGTAAAGCCGCGCATCTCGTAGACAGCACCAACCAAGTTGGGCACTTCCAGAAGGTGCTCACCGCTATCGGGAACTTCTGTATCTGCTCAATAGCAGTCGGAATGCTGATCGAGATTATAGTGATGTACCCGATCCAGCACCGCAAATACAGAGATGGAATCAACAATCTCTTGGTCCTCTTGATTGGAGGCATACCCATTGCCATGCCCACGGTTCTGTCAGTGACCATGGCCATTGGGTCCCATCGCCTATCTCAGCAAGGTGCTATTACTAAGAGGATGACTGCCATCGAAGAGATGGCTGGTATGGATGTCCTCTGCAGTGATAAGACCGGGACGCTGACCTTGAACAAGTTGAGTGTCGATGTAAACCTGGTCGAAGTGTTCACCAAAGGAGTGGAGAAGCCACATGTGATATTGCTCGCGGCCAGAGCTTCAAGGACAGAAAACCAGGATGCCATTGACGCGGCCATTGTTGGGATGCTTGCTGACCCGAAGGAGGTACGGTACCTTTTGCGTTCTCATCATGGCCTTCTGTCTAGTGAGCTAATTTTAATCAGATAAGACTGATGTACGTGTCATTTCATGTGCTCGATGTAGGCTCGAGCCGGGATCACAGAGGTACATTTCTTCCCATTCAATCCTGTGGACAAGAGAACTGCCTTGACTTATGTTGATTCGGATGGACACTGGCACCGTGCAAGCAAAGGAGCACCTGAGCAAGTAATGCATCATGCGTCGTTAATGCATCGTGTAGTAAAATGTGATTAGATTGGTTCACTGACTTTGTTTCTCGCCTTTTGTGGGATACAGATTTTAACCCTTTGCAATGCCAGAGAAGACCTTAAAAAGAAGGTCCATGCTGTCATTGACAAATTTGCTGAACGTGGGCTGCGGTCCCTGGCTGTTGCTAGACAGGTGTTTGATATATAACCTTTCAGACTCCTATGGAAGTGTTCTTTTCACTTGGAAGCAACCCTAAGATTCTTTATTTTTGGCATTCACAGGAAGTGCCAGAGAGAAGCAAAGAGAGTGCCGGTGCACCATGGCAGTTTGTTGGTCTACTGCCCCTCTTTGACCCTCCCAGGCATGACAGTGCAGAAACTATTCGCAGAGCTCTTAATCTCGGTGTCAACGTCAAGATGATTACTGGTAATGATGTGTTGGTTCATTGCTCAATTAAATTGCAGTGGATATTCAATGTTTGGCATATGTTAACACGTGCTCTCTCAGGTGATCAACTTGCCATTGCAAAGGAGACAGGGAGGAGACTCGGAATGGGAACCAACATGTACCCATCTGCTTCTCTGCTAGGTCAAGACAAGGATGCTAGTATTGCTGCGCTTCCGGTAGAAGAACTCATTGAGAAAGCAGATGGTTTTGCTGGTGTTTTCCCTGGTTCGTCCCTCCTTTTCTCATCACTACTCTTGTGCTTGTTTTCAACTATAAGATTTGCTTACCTAACATGTGACGCCTAATCTTATCCAATTCTCTATTTGGCAGAGCATAAGTACGAGATTGTGAAGAAATTGCAGGAGAGAAAGCATATTTGCGGGATGACGGGTGATGGTGTCAACGATGCCCCTGCTTTAAAGAAGGCAGATATCGGAATTGCTGTTGCCGATTGTACTGATGCTGCACGGGGTGCTTCTGATATTGTCCTCACGGAACCTGGGTTGAGTGTTATCATCAGCGCTGTCTTGACTAGCAGAGCTATATTCCAAAGGATGAAGAACTACACTGTCAGTATTACATTCTTTTATTTCTTTTGTTTTATTTTTCTCTTTTTCCTTCTTGAATGGCGCTTCACTGTCAGTATCACATTCTTTAATTTCTTATGTTTTTTTTCTCTCTTTTTTCTTCCCGAATGGAACTAATCATTGGTTCTGTTCTTTTGCTTCTTGCAGATATATGCAGTCTCCATTACAATCCGTATAGTGGTAATTTCTATGTTTTACTCATACTACGTCTGACTAGCACCAATCTATGGATGGATTATTCATTCTCTTTTTGTGTGTTTGCTCCCTCTTCTGCAGTTTGGTTTCATGCTTATTGCTCTAATTTGGAGGTTTGACTTTTCTCCATTCATGGTTTTGATTATCGCCATTCTAAATGACGGTAAGCACTTACACTTATTCGGGAAAGGCTTTAATTTTTCTTGGTAGTTTTTTTTTCCTCACAATGGCATAGCGACAATGTGAATTGATATCATCCTATTTTACTCTTCAAAGGAACAATCATGACAATTTCAAAGGACAGAGTGAAGCCGTCCCCAATGCCCGACAGCTGGAAACTGAAAGAGATTTTTGCCACTGGTATTGTGCTTGGAGGCTACTTGGCACTGATGACCGTTATATTCTTTTGGGTCATAAAGGAAACCGACTTCTTCTCAGTAAGAGACATGAGATTCCTTCACCCTTACAGATTTTGCCGTTCCTTCTGTTGTGTGATGTAAAGAATTATCTTTTTAACTCTTTTTTGTTGCTTCTTATATGATAGGACAAATTTGGGGTCAGATCACTGAGGAATAGCCGAGACGAAATGATGGCAGCTCTGTACCTTCAAGTGAGTATTGTGAGTCAGGCGTTGATATTCGTGACGAGATCTCGTAGCTGGTCATACGTTGAGCGCCCGGGGCTTCTTTTAATGAGTGCTTTCTTGATTGCTCAACTGGTAAGACCCTCGAGCTATTTCTTCATTTCTTGGAACTTCAATTACACTACTCTGCTACTTCTGCTATTCCACCTGATGCTTATGAAACTCACAAGATAGTAATTCTAATATACACGATGAACAAATTCTTTTTTCGTTCCTTTTGGCAGGTTGCTACATTGATAGCTGTATATGCCAACTGGGGCTTTGCAGAAATTAAGGGATGCGGGTGGGGATGGGCTGGGGTTATCTGGCTCTACAGCATCGTCTTCTACGTGCCTCTGGATCTCCTCAAATTCGCTATTCGCTACATTTTGAGTGGAAAGGCATGGCTCAACTTGCTAGAGAACAAGGTATGTTTTAGTCATTTTGCCTTAACACAACATACAGTAATCGACCTAAACTTAAATGGGCGAAATGCAAACGACTGATTTCTTTTTGCTCTATGTTGATGATGCAATAGACCGCATTTACGACCAAGAAAGATTACGGCAAGGAGGAGAGAGAAGCCCAATGGGCTCTTGCTCAAAGGACTCTTCACGGTCTTCAACCCCCGGAGACTTCCAGCATCTTCAATGACAAGAACAGCTACCGGGAGTTGTCGGAGATTGCTGAGCAGGCCAAGAGACGAGCTGAAGTTGCTAGGTATGTTGTCCGGTCTCGCCTAGTTATTGCTCAATATGACACAAGATGACAATCTTTCTTTCTTTCAAATGGATCTTTCTCATTGGAATGCTTCCTAGTGAACTGAACAAGAAGCAAACTTTTTCGGATTTTGCAGGCTTCGGGAGCTCCATACACTCAAAGGTCATGTCGAGTCCGTGGTGAAGCTGAAAGGATTGGACATCGACACGATCCAGCAGCATTACACCGTGTGAATAACTTCATCGAACTCTGTCAAAAGAGTTGCGGAAAGGGTGGTCCCGAGGTCGGCCACTTTCATAATTATCATGGTTGAGACAATCGAGTCAAAGGACTAACTAGCTAAAAACTTGTGCAAGGGAGGAGAGGGTTTCTTGATCATAATATCTCCCTGCGCGTTCTTCTTTTTGTTTGTTCCCTCCCTTCTTTTTCCATGTATTTGAAGGCCGGGAAGAAGGCTCATGTTTGCTTTACTCTCTTTTTTCCACCGTCCAGTATAATAGAGGAGCTATGTAAAACTTTGTTACACCAATGCTCCTCTCAGTCTTTAATTTAAGCTTTTAAACTTGTCTCTCTTTCTGCCATATTTCATAACTTCGATTATATTTAGCTACGCCATTTTTGACAGTGAACCTTGTAGGAGTAAATCTCGAGGAAACAATGATCCGATTTCAGAAAAATAATTGTTTAATTCAAGATTAATATGAACAATCTAACAGCAAATGGATAGATGGATATATCCATGATAAGGCTGATTTGCCAAATTTCATGAACAATGTCTCAAAACAAGAAGAGGTCCCATTTTCTCATTTTCTCATTTTCTCACACGCATATGAGCTTATTCTCGTACCTATAGTCTTCTCATCAAGGGCAACCATTCCCATGGCAATATGGTTTTCCAAAAATGAAGTTTGACCCACGATAACTTTGTGATAATTAGGGCAAGTCAACCATGTCCACTTCTAATGATGAACATTATGGTTCCATAGTTATCTAATATGTGTGACGAAATAGTACTTGCTTTAGACTTTTGAGACTAGTTGGGTATTTGAAGAAAACAGAAAGAAAGACTACGCATTTCCTCACAGACATCTCTTCCATAGTAATTATTGAATAATCATCAATCAAACTTTCCCCTCCACGAATCAAAAGTGGCCCGATACATAAACTTTTTAATTACGAAATCATAGGCAATGCATCGAGGTCAAATCTGATTAATTAGTCTGAAACACATCCATCTAAACTGAGCTTATAAACTATCCTACTAATCATCAGCCGGAAAGTAGATCAATCTGTATGTGACCACATATAGAATTTTCCACTAGGAAGAGAAATATCTAGATTCCTCCCTGTTTTAAAGTTACAAACGAAAAGTATTAATCAGTTTCTTTATCTGGTTATGCATATCCTACCATTCTAGCATAATATTACCACATTTTCTGCCTTTCTTACTTTTCTTTTTCTTTCTTTTGCCCCTCCTTTTGCAACTATGGACATAGATTGGAACAACTAATCACTAGGAATGAGACAGAAGTATATTAATGACCATTTTCTAGGACTACTCCTCTTTTCCCCTCCTAACAGAAACTTTGGCTCATCTCTAAGTTAGAAAATTATCTATATTAGCAACTTGAAAAGGTCAATCCACTCGCATTAAATTTCATTTTTCCCACTCGTTTGCTTCATGAAAGCCCAAGACCCTAGACTCTAAACTTCTTTAATGGGCTCATTTTGTTCCATGTTGGGCACCTCTCAGATCTATATCTATCTCAATTTAGGATGATACTTTCCCCCCAAAACATATCCAATCTGACCGTACAGGTTTCAACAACCATATCCTTTAGGAATGGATAGGACTAGCTATGTTTTTTGAAACTTAGAAGCAATTAATGTTGCGAATAAGTCCTAAGAGCTTCCTGAAATAGATAGAAGCGCATTGATTATTCGGTCACATCATAACCAAAGAATGTCTACTCTCACTCTCATCTCAACGGATATCTCGAAACGCAATTCATGGCCAAATGTATTTCTATGAAACATCAACGTCCATAGCTACTCTGAGAGGTTGATTTAATTGGCCTAACTGCGAGAGAGAAAATAACTTTAGTTTCCTAGAAGTTCAAAGTTAGAATTTGGTTTGTTTAGAAGGAAGCTTCGATGGCATTTCCCAATTACTCCGCAACCTCTGAACGTGATTAAAAAATGTTACTTATTTTAAAAAAAAATTCAGAAAGTACCAATGTTTGCCCTGCAAATTGAACTTTATTATGGCGACACTCACATTGATCTTGGTGGAAATTACACAGGAAGTTCAAGGCACATTTATATGAAGGCAACCCATTTCTTGTTCCAGGCTAATGAACCAGAAACAGAACAAAAGATACATTTATTAATCAATCAATCAACAACATCATCTGAACTTTGCATCATTCCCTAGAGATACCTTGAGAAGAGTACAATCCATGTTGATAAATCTATAGTTGATCCCTAGACAGCAATATCAGCAATCAAATTTAAGATTCTTGTCTGATCAGATCACCACTCCACAATTTTTCCATTGTGGAATCCAACTTCCCCAGTTAGTGCCTCTTCCATGTAAAGAAAAGACATAGATTAAGAATACTTATTCAAAAAATTAAGGGCTTTATTTCTTAATTAAGTATTGGACATTAAAGTAGCAAGTTTCGTTCAATCAGAGGGAAGTCGTACACACTTTTTTTTTTTTTGCCCCAACCCAGAGGAGCAAAGTAAGCATGTGCTTCTCGCTTTTCCAACATGCCAACTGTCGTGACATAATCAAATGTTAAGGCCATAAATGTTGTAATTGATGCTTTAATTATCGAATATAAAAAATAATTAACTAATTAACCTATTAAAAGAGAAGAATGGAAAAAAAGAGAGGAAAAAATCTCCACTTGCAAAGCATTGGGATATCGCGCACGTTTGACCAATAATATGTGCATGCACCTAATTCCATGTCCTCTCGAAAAGCAAAGATAGTGATTTTTTCACTATGATCTTAACTGAAAGTCTTATTATTTTTCCCTTAAAAAAATTTGACAACTTACGACATGAAAATCCATGAAACTTAAGTTGAACCTTTTTTTTCCCTTTTCATGCGGTTAAAGCGATAAATTGCGTTAATATAATTCTTGTGTTCAAGACTAACTACCGACTAAGAGAGTTTAGTTTCTCGATCATGTTCTCACTCATCTATTGCTTTTTTTTCTTGCTTTTCAAATGAATCGCTGATGCCTTCGAAAGAATCCATTTCTTTCGCTTGTATGATTACTTACATCGCATGATACCGAGGGAAAGACACAATCACGCTTCCCATTTATAAGATGGCATTTGCACAACCATCATCGAAATAGAAATCTAGGTGAATAACAATCGAGAAGAAAATTGGGGGGGGGGGACAATGCATACTAAATGAGGCACTCGAACAACGTGGGGATGCAGATATTATTCTAAAAGTGGGGGCAAGATGTGAAAAGGCATTGGATCCAGAGCAGATAAGCCTTGGCCCGAAGATAGAGAGATTCCCCCTTTGTCCAAAAAAACCCCATCCCCAGCATAATTTTATTATTCATTCTCAGTGCATTTTTCTTGGGCACACGATAAATTTTATCAATTCGATGGAAGTCGCGTACACAGCATCGAATCTGATGCAGTGAATGTGGGAACTGAGCTGGAAACAAATGGGGGGTCGCCATGCCTTATGGAGCTAGAACACTAAGCTAGAATCTCCCTCCAATTCTCTGTCTGCAAGTGACCTTCCCCAACTGGCTGCGTCTCCTCCTTTGACGCAAACATATGTTATTGGATAGCTTCATGGCCAATGAGGCTTCGTGGTCTTGGTCAACTGATGTGTCTGTGAGGATACAGCAGCTTCCAATCCAGATCTTGATGTGAAATCGTGCCATGGATCCACCATATATGGAAGGAGGTTTTCCTAATATTACTCTCATTAGGGTTTTTTTTTTTTTGGAGTGTTTTGGGGTGGGGGTCAAAGAAGAGAGTGGAAAGATAAATGGTGGTCCTCGTGGCCAAACTCGGGTGATGGATGATTGGATTCACGCAATTCGATAATTGCATTGGATTGTAACATGTTTACAAAATATACATAACTTACGTGGAACTCCACGAAAAGTTTTATCGGATGATTGAAATATCCATGTTTCCTAGGTCTCTCCATGAGATGGGTCTATACTATATTTTAAGTAGAGGCAAATCTTCTTCACGTGGAAGAGCTTATCATCATTGAAATGTCTTTGTGAATGTGATTTTAAAGTATTAAACAGGGTTCTTCCATTAGGGGTTAATGCTCTAACTATGTATTAGGCCACTTATGCATCATGCTCAATGTGCACCGATGATACAAAAAGAAACTAAACTCGTAATCCAAACAATTCTTCATCTATCTAAGGAAATGGGATTGTTTGTGCATCAAATTCGTCGTACACTAACCAAATTTGAGACAAATCAAATTGTGTCTGTGTATATTAGTCAAACAAGTACTTTTCTTTACTTCTTTTTTGGCTCCTTACATCAAGCTTTTGTTTCCTCAGATATTCTTTCTTGTTCTTCTTTTATCTTGGGATGGATTAATTGTTTAATTGATCCACACTGTACATCGACGAAAGGACAGAGATCACCTATTCCCGGTCGTGTCCCCATCTCGTGTCTCTTACATATTTGGCCGACATGTGTCCCTAATCGTCATAGATTCTAAATGGCATTTTTCCCTCTGTAAAAAGAAGATGTTAAGAGGCCAAGAGGCGAGTCCCGTCGACAATTGCTGTAGCATTTTGTTTGGAAAAAAAGATGAAAAACCCTAAATAGAGTAATCATGTATAGTGAGTAGACTAAATTCACTTAAACTTGCCAATTCACTTGAAATTAAGAAATTTTACTAAATCAAATGAAGGTATTGTTAAATTGCAGAGTATTACTTATTAATAAGTTGTATTATTAAGTACTCATATTTTATTTATTTTAATCTTAAAGAAGTTAGGTTGATCGGGAACATAGTCTATTTGCAATGCAATTGGTAGCTAAAGTGAACTTAGTTTATACATTATACATGATTATCGTGTTAGGATTTTTCATATTTTTTCCTAGACAGGTGATTTTCTGCCCTTAGAAAGTGGCGGAGAATCAGATCCAAAAAACATTCACATTAATGCATCTAGTTTTACCCAAAAAAAGACAAAGGGAAAGTTTGCCATTACTGGGACTGACATTTTAGAGTCAAATTGCTTAGCTAATCAAATGCGTAAGGCGCTAAGAAGAATCAATCTCATTCGCTTTTCACTCAAAACTAATCTGAAAAAACAAAGAGCATCAAAGTCAAATCAAACAAGTGAACATTAGATCCTCGCCACTTTGATTGGTGACACCAGCATTCACGAGCAGAAAAGAAAAAGAATTTGGTTCCCATCACCGGGTGAGCGACACGTATCCGATTGTACCTGCTCGTGTCCCACTTGTTGGCAACATTGCCTTCAGGCATTCATTACAAACATTTGTGAAATCGTGACCCCACGATCCTATCAACTCGTTGGGAGTGCGACCATCCCCAACTTATAATGAAGCCACCAATCCGAAGCTGTCATACCATGATCAACTTTATCTGAGTATTTATGGTTTATGGATTAATTTATAAGTACACAGTACACAATTTCGGTGTAGTCATTTGTCGCACAACCCACATTGACAACTATTAATTTAGAATAGTCAATCAAATTTTCAAATTATAACTAGTCAAATCAATATCGATGGTTGTAAATTTGTAATAAATGGATAGAACTTTCGCAGATGTGTGCCATGTAAAAATCATATATATATATAATGTATGCTATATTGAAAATTTATTGCTTTGTTCATTCGAATCACTTTCTCTCGTATTTCTCTCCTCTTTTCAATGGATGATTTGTTGAACTTTTTCTTCTACTTGAGCACTACCATTCGCCCTACATTCGAAACCACGTAAGTACATTAAAGTATTAGCCACACTCATCTTGTGCTTATGTGTGTTCACAGTTGACCATTGGGCAATCAACTATAACAAACTTTAGTTCTCGTCCACAAGATTGCCCTAAATGAAAGCTTCAGTAGCATTTCGTGGATGCATAAAACCCTAGGCATGCTTATCTTTTTCACCATCTCGATAATGTCACATAGATAAATCGTATCAATCCATCGATCTTTTAACAAAACATATCTTATGAGTTCGAACTTGCTTTTACCGAAATTTTACCATTAAAATATTTTAAAAGTAAACCTTTATTACTTCCATCAAGTTTACACTATATACGCACACTTTCCAATTTCCAATCATGGGGTGTGGCTTTCCCAAAAGGAATCTTTTCTCACTTGTGGCGTGTTGCCAAACCATGTATTGTCGCCTTCCATTACATTCTCTTTTTTATTTCCCTTTATTTGACAAATTCAACTAGGTATTTTGGTCTTCCCTCTTTTTCCAAGAATGTGTGGATTTGACCGCTTGTGGATCTCAATTGTGATTTGACCACAAATAAATATCAAGTTTATGTGTATATATATTGTTAAAATATATATCGAATTTGAATCCGTAAATAAAGCCCAACCCGAAATAAGTTGAATATTTGCGGACGTTTGCCATGGAACTACAGATTTCCTGTTCGGCATTGGAGAAAGAAAAAAACCTTTCTTATTTTGTCTTGGTATTATATTTGTGTGCAAGAATTGGTGGGAAATTGTGTAAGAGAAAAGAAAAGGGAAGAGGGGCGCCCTCAATTTCCCTTAGTTACTGAAGTCGGCCAAGTTCAGTTAAAAAGGAAAGTTGACCATGCACTTTCCTCAATTTTTCCTTTTCCTTGTTGGACTCTGCAAGAGGAAACTTGACCATGGACGCCACGCATGTATCTATATGGGCAGATCTATTCTTTTGCCGCAAGGGGTGCACGCCAAAATCCTCTTGAAGCGTCGTTTTCTCTGAGTGCCGTGAGTGCTAAATTGATGAGTGACATCCATAGGTGCTGGGTGCGGGACAGCGGCTTCATGATTTTATTCATGAAATTACACTAAGAGTTCAAGTGTTTAAGGTAATTAAATCTTATTGTAAGATTTGTGTATAATTCCTTCGTGAGATTGATAGATTATTTAGCGAGGAATTATAAGGCTAAATATTGTATGAGTTATTGGATACAATTGGAGCTTGAAAAATACTTAGAGTATTTGGGTGACTCGAGTGTGATTGTAATTTCCGTTATATCACTTGATTTATAGTGAAATTCTGTACTGTTCTCTCTGTGGACGTAAATCACTATAACCAAACCACGTAAATATGGTGTACGATTTATTTTTTTTGTTCTGTCAAATTTATTGGTCGATCGCTTAGTTTCCGCTATATATATTCAGAAACCCGAAAGAAGCATCCAAGAGCAAACAAAAACCATTAATACTTTACTATACTAATGATTAGATAGGTTTCTTAACGTTGCTAGGCGCAGATTGATGGGTTTGCAATGAGAGTGACCCTTTTATCTTTGTCCCAAACTGATGTTTACCATTTGAAAATGGCTCTAGGAAAATATGATTGTACGCAGATTAAGCTGAATTTTCTTTTGTTTTTCCTTCTTTGGTTTCCAATTATTAATCATTTGGTTCCACAAGCCATGGAGAGATTGCATATATGACATGCGAGTATATACACTCAGATCAAACAAAATTCGTATCGAATGGAAGACGAGACACAGGATAACTCGATAGGAGCTCATGTATTAGGTATTTGGAAGATCAAAGATGTATAAATCTTGAAAAAAATGGTCAAACTGTTAGCATACTGCAAAGTTTTAAACCTTTTTTTCCCTGATAGTTGTCCTTGAATTTGTTTAAGAGAGCTCTATGAATGATTTAAAAAGTCAGGAGGATGAGATGAGAGGATGAAGACGATGATGAGGATGGTGGGGTCTTATGGAATGACGGCTGATGTGTCTTGGTGAGGCTAGATGGCGTGCTCCATCATTCCCAAATCCCCAATCAATTTCATTTTCCCATCTTCACTTGTAGTTGCCGTCACTTCCTTTTGCCTTCTCTCTCTCTCTCTTCTTTTCTCTTTTCTATTTTTTCCTACTTTAATCTTCTTTTTACTTTTCTTAACATAAGTAGAATGTTAATAGTTCGTCTGTCCCCTCCAACCCCACTTTAATTTCTTGGATTACACAACATCTCTTAACCCCTTTCATCACTTCTAGAAGTAGATGAAGGTTTGCCGACGTCCGGAGACATTCATTTTTCCTCTTCTTCTGGTCTTGATGCCCAGCAAAAGGCAATGGCGTTCAATTACTAAGTACTTCCTTTTAATGTCCATGATGATGATATAGGATGATGAAATAGTTGCAAATTTGTAGTTATTGAACGCGATTAATGATGGAAGAGCTAACCTCTCTTGTTGAGAGGAACAGGTTTTACCGGGAAAATTGGGGCTTATAATCTTTAAAATAAAACTCAACATTCGTCTCGAGCAAGTTTTGTCAACCAAGTAGAAAGAACCAATCGTAAGTGTGTCGAAGCTTAGCGACGAAGATTCAGGAGAAGAATGGACGAGGCGATTATGATAAGTTGGGTCATCCAGTCATGTGATAAAGAGTTTCGATAAATACATGATTAGAATGAAAGATTGTATTCAATATCACCATCTAAAAAATGTAAACAATAAGATTTATAAATGGATAATGGGAAAATTATCCAAAAACCTTAAACCTAGTATATATATGCCAATTCAGTTATAAACCTTTTCATTTTATCAATTGAGTCATAAACTTTTTCACGTTTTGCCAATTGAGTCTATCTGATCAATTTTAACCAAGAATCGCTAACGTTGACACCGATAGTACCACGTAAGATGGAGGACGCTGACGTGGAAAATTCTTATAATCTTTTAAATATTGAATTTATAATTTTTTTATTTTTTATTTTTCTTTTTTCTTTTCCTTTATTTCTTCTATTAAGTCCGGCGAGGGTTGCCGGTCATGGTGAGGGTTGGTCAACCCTCGCCGATGACCCTCATTGGCCGCTGGGCGAGGGCTATGACTTGTGAGGGTCGGTTGGCCCTTGCTTGGACTAGGGAGGGCCAACAGCCATCCTACGTGGGACAACCACATAGGACAAGTCCCATATAAGACGATTAGTGTCCACGTCAGCAATTTTCGGCTAAAATTGATCGGATTGACTCAATTGACAAAATGTGAAAATGTTTATGACGTAATTAGCAAAATTGAAAGATTTATGACTGAATTGGCAAAAATGCCATAGATTTAGGGATTTTTGGACATTTTTCCCGATAGCTAACATACATTGGTCAAGCAAAAGGATTAAATAAGTTACTGTAAAGAAAGTAACGCCATACAATTTCTTAAGTTAACAAAGAGGTAAAAGAAAAATCTTAAAAACCAAATCAATACATGCATATAAATGATAATTTGTTAGTAAGTGAGCATACACATATAATTATATACATGTTATATAATTCGTCAAAAATCAGGAAATACTTTATAGATAATTTGTCCGTATGTGCGGAATTAGTTAATAATTACCCACAAAAGAGAATCATAGGGCAATCTTCAACCGTGCATGGCACGAGGCATCCGCCAATATATCATATATATAATGCTCACATGAAAACCTCGATATTATCATATCATAAACATGCACAAGACTTTTGACTTTTTTAGCTGAAATTTTCTTTATTGAAGACTTTCGAAGCCCTTCAAGCATAACGCACAAGAGGAGGACAAAAACTAGAGCAATGGCCTCAGCATCAATTGTCACTCCGGAGGATATATAATCCATGTGCCTAAAATCCGAGAGTGTTCATTTACTTAAAACTTTCCATAACATTGTTGCAGCTGACAAAGATCACAATAAACAGATACATTGAAGTTATATATATCTATGGGAAAGCATGGCCTATTAACCATGTTCAAAACTAGAGTGGACTTAGACCTAAATTTAGGTTTATAACTCCATGATGTTGGAATGTGTTGAACGATAAATCGAACAGATGGTTTTCCCATCTTGACGATATGGTAGCAAGGAAGAGATTGAATAATCACCACATTGGTAGGCTATTCAAAAGATATGACTCATAATTTTGCTCTCAATTCCGAAGAAACTACCAAAGAGAAGGACAGAAGAAAAACAAACAAGAAGATAAATAGGACCAATTTCATAAAAAGAGACTTTATCAATAACTCAGACAGGATGCATAATGACATTGAAGAAGTTAAGAGATATTCATAGCTTTGTCTCAAGATTCTCTAAACTTCATTCATGACATCATGTCTAGTTAATCAACTATAGAAAAAAAATCAGAAGTACCATTAGTGGCTTTATTGTTACATCAAATTTTTTATTGGGGTGAAATTCTGCCTCTATGTCTATTAGGGGTTGGTGCTGGCCATTATTATGAGAGCAAACATGGTAAGAGCGTCTAGGGTTTCCTTGCTCCGTTCTTGGGAAAGACTTCTGATCCTATCTGACATGTTCTTGATTAGATGTCAAAATTGTGACTCTGATTCAGTTCTCTTAGATGGCAAAATTGTTGAATCACATAACAAATCTGTGTGCCGCTACGCTTCATTAGATGTCTTCTTTATGTTCAATTGTTCGATTAATTATTTGCTCGGGATCGTGCACTCCGCAGCTAATCTCAACGACTTAAATTAACCCGTTGATAATTAGATTAATAAAAGTACGGGGATTTTCTGAAATGGAAGAAGACTCGAAATCTTTTTAGCAGAAAATTTAGTGATGTCAACATTACGCAAGCATGTTGCGTGAAATCCAATAGTGAACTTTTCCTCCAAGAATGCGAAACATAACGACATAGACAGAAACAAATAGTTCTTCCCACTAGTCAAATACATAAAAAAAAAAAAAGAAAGAAGAAAATCGATATCTGATTCTGGATGTACCCAGGATCGTGTTTAGCCGGCCGAAACGGAATTTCTAGCATAGACGAATCCGGGCAATTAATCCAGATATTGCACCAGTCAAAAATGGATTTATGTGGTGGAAGTTTAGTGATGAGAAGGGTTCCATGTGGACAATGCAGCTGGGATTGCTTGTATGCTGTGACAACCCTTCAACCAGGACAAAAGAAAACCTAGATAACATGTTGTATGAGCAGATAAAGCTGTACCTTGTTTGTGGTCCCTTGTCGAATTTCAGATTCTACCCTTGAAAGTTACTGGACAGAGAAGGATTTATGGCATTATTGGCTTTGTTCTTATCAAGGTCTCTTTCTTGTGTACTTTGACCTCCCCTCCTACTTTTCCCTAGATTTTTTTTTGTGGATGCTAGGTGTGTATGTAAGACCATCCATGGACTGCCAAAGGATGTATAAAAGACCCAACAAAACTGGGGATTTTTACTCTTTTGTCAAAGGAGTTGTACTAAATTGGGAAAAGATGAGTCACCTAATGGAATCACATTCCATGGATTAAATGGAAGAACTAGAAGGATCATGTAATGAAGCAAATGGATGAAGTTTGAACGATAACAGAAATTACTCGTGGGTTATAAAGAAATATGACTTTTCTTAATAAAATATCGTGACAAACTCTTATTGAGTGAATAAACAGTTTTAACTTACATGAACACTCATATAGAATTCTTACCAAAAAAAAAAAAAACACTCATATAGAATTTGTAATCACTTTGTAAATCAATTTCGATAAAAGGTTGTAGCTATTAATAACGTTAGGTAACCGGGTATTTTGTCATGGATGATTTGAAAATATGTTTCATTTTCTATTCACATGTCTTCTAGATTTTGGTGCAGATGAGCTAGAGAGGTACGCCCCTGAACTGTCCATCAACATGGGATTTGCTAATCCTTGGGGAATTTACTGACACTCGGTAGATCATAGGGGTAAGGATGGAACAAATTTGAGAAGACAAATATTTGTTTTTTTTTTTACATGCGCATGCATGAACAAGCGTGCAAGTGGTGCTACTTGAGCAGATCAACGAGCAAAAGGCCATGTTAGTATGGGATTTCTGAGCATACATAAACAAGTAAAAGACAAAAGAAAGGCATACATTTCATACAAAAGCAATCCTGTTTTTATATTTGCTTCTCTCCCCCATAGGCATGTGGATGAGTGTGCTGTTGATTTCCTCGGATCAGAACTGAGGGTTTCCTCTTTTTATTTTATTTTGGTTATTATTTTCTTTTTGGTATATAATAATTTGGGGGACAAGTATGTTCTTGGCCCTTTATCTTTTGGAGGAAAGTGATATATGGGAAGTTTCTCTCTTTCCCACTCATTCCAATGCCAATGGCCTGTGTTTTCTTGATTCCAGGCATATCACTTTTACATCTCATTAATCCTCGCATAATTACCCCCTCCACTTTTCTTGTGTTCAGATGAAATCTTGGGTTTTGCTTATTTTTTTTTTAATATAGTGGACAACTTCATTGATTTTGACAGATTTCGGATGAGTTAGTGGTCACTTTGTAATTTATAGAAAGACAGAGGCTGAATAGGAGAATAAAGTTTCCAAATCTTACTCCTTTTCATCATCCTTTGCTCATCCTTGTTGTCAAGAAAGATAGGATTGCTTTTCCTGTGGATGACAGTAATGATGTATCATCATGCGGAATGCACATAAAAGCATGAGCTTCCAAAAGTTTGATTGACCAATATTTCATACTGAAAACCACAGAATAATATTATGCTAGCTGATAAATCTTGTTTCACTGTGTGTTTATTGCTAATGTTCCAGATTTTGCCTTTCCAAATCTAGTAAAAAGAAAAACTTTTCATTGTAAAATAGGGCTAGTTGAGTCAGCTACAGTTGAAGAGTGAGTGAGATTCAGCAATGAAAAAGACGATAATTTATTGAAACATAAATGTCATGTTATGTATAGGCTGATGCATAATTCAGGCGGAAATCTCAAAAAACCATACTTGAGTGGAATGTGACAGGGCGGTCGATCCGTACGGAAATGGATGTGATAGAAATTAGAATCTTGAAATTGTCCATAGAAAAAAAGATTGGTGGGTATTATGTAATACCAAAGGATAGGGAAGAAACCACACTGGATGCTTCCATAGTATCATTTCTATTCCCACAGATCTTCAATGTCCAGCAAAACTTGTCAGGAATATCTTGTTCACAGGCCTACATTGGCTTATGTTTAGGATATGTCACTTGCTTTAATTACATGTGTGAGCATATATATTCAATGTGGACCCTCTTTTGATCTTCATCCCTTCTAGAGTCCAGTGCAACACCAATACAAAAATCCCATCAAAGATTATTATTTAAGACCCCTCCCAAGAATATAGGTCTCTCTCTCTCTCACAGACACAGAATATTTAGATTAAGCACTATCACATTGCTGCAACAGCTTTCCCTTTCGTTTTTCTTTTTTGGGTTTCCTTGGCATTCTCTTTCCCTCCTTTCACAGCCTGTCAAGGGCTGAATTATTAACATACCAGGAAACTATAATTTTTTAAGAGAAAGGTGCTTTGTTGTCTCTCCAAGTAAAGTGAGGACTGGTTCTGGCCTGCCGAGAGTTTTATTTTGATGAGAGTGTTGTGATGTTGTGAGCCTATCTTGAAGCACTGCTCTCTTGTTTTTTTTCGGTTTGCCTTCTTTGGTGGCTCCGTCGCATGCTGCAAAACAACATGTCATGTTAGCTCATGAAGGCTTTGGTTGGTTCTTGTCCTCCTGTTTCTGGGCTTCTTGTTATTTAGCGAGGCCTTGTTATGGATGGTAATATTGGCGACTTGCATGAAGGAAGATGATGTTGAATGACCATCTCCATAGAGTTTGCAAATCTGGTCAAGTCCATCTCTTGCAGGTGATGATCATAACTCTCTCTCTCTCTCTCTCTCTCTCCATTCTTTTTTTTTTGTTTAACAAGAACAGGTGAAGTTGTAGAGTGTCAGTTTCATTTCACACTGTAGATGAGGATACCAGTATATAGTTTTTTCTTGCGTTTGGAGTGGTTGGTGCTAGTTTTCTCTTGGCAGTGCACAGAAGAATTTTCTGGTCAGACTCTGCTTTTTCAGGCAATACAGATCCACCTTTCTATGCTTCTTGAAACCAGACATTGAGCACACAATGAATGTTGAACAGTCAATTGGTGGCCTTTTAAACCTTCTTACTTTTTGGAGTCTTATGAAGCAAATTCTGACTGCTCTCCCTGTATTTTCAATCAGAACTCTTTGCATTACGAGGACAAATGTTACCAAATTTCTCGACCTATTCACTAAGGAAGAATATAAATCTCTTGAAGACCCTTCTTGAAAAATGAAATATGTGCTAAGACATCCGGTTGTCTTTTCATTTTCGTGCATTTTAACTGCTCCAGAATTTAATTCAACCTAACACCCTATTAGACTTTTCTTTTCTTTTCGTTGTTTGGGTTTACTGATTTTGAGTAAGAGACATCCTGGCACTTGGCAAATCTGCAAAGTTCTGCATGCTGTGGCTGCATTGTTAAGGCCAAAGACAAGATGAACTGCGAAACAGATTTGGACAGACAACAAAACTCGTTCTGCACTTAGAAAATTTGCTGACCTCTCTCTCTCTCTCTCTCTCTCTCTCTCTCTCTCTCTCTCTCGTGCACGCATGCTCGAATTTTGCAGAGGCATTGTGTGAATGAGCATGATTTGTTGTTAGATTGGAGACGATTCATCCATCGTGTCAGATTTGTTTGAGTCACTTCTAGATCAACCCTGTCTCCACACGATTCAAGTAGCGGCCCTTAATTTCAGCCAACTACCGAAAAAAGTAACAAATTGGAAAAGATATGATCCTAAGTCAACTGTGAGTGCACACCTAGAATCTTTTTTATGTTGTTTCATCTATAAATTCCTAGCTAAATCAAACTATAATTTGGATGCAATTCTAAAAATTTACTTCTATTTCAGGTATGGGAACCCAACTTCAGTATGCCATCAACCCACTAGCAGTAGCTTCACCAAGTAGCCACATTTTTTCTTTTCACCGTGTGGATGAGCGGCTCTATTTTGAGAACATAGAGCTCAAAGAAAGCATCAGGAACACTGGAGTGAACAAGTTTATAGACCCCATGGATCAGGTGGCCGACAAGCACAACATCGAATCTATCAGAAAGACAATACAGATGCATGAAGATATCTTCAAGCAACAGGTAGGAGATTCTCTGCAGCTTCTATCGTAGGATGTCAAAACTACTTAAAGAATATTCAAACTGGAAAGGGTGAACAATTGCAGGTGCAAGAACTCCACCGGCTGTACAGTGTTCAAAAGATGCTAATGAGTGAGCTGAAGAAAGAAATAGAGCAAAATACAATCCGGAATACCATGAGGAGTTCAGAGACTAACTATGTCGTCAATTGGCCCCAGCAAACAAGTCAACCCAGTAGCAGCCGTCCATTTCATTTACAAAGTCTGAGCAATGACCCGAGTTCAAATGAGAGGAGCAGTATCAGCTGCGTTGAGGCCATAAGAAGGCCGAGGGGTTTTGACCTTGAAAGCCCGGCTAAGGAAAACAGCAACATTGACGAAGAATTACCGGGGGCTAGCTTTAGCAACCCTCGCAAAAATGAAGGAACGAGCATCGAAGGCTCCGATGAAGAAACTGAAGTGGAGCTAACATTAAGCATAGGAGGGAAAAGGGGCAATGAAAACTCCAAAAGCTACCAGCAGCATTACAGCAAACCAGAAGCCGGTTTCTCCAGGATGAATCATAAGGAGCTCGTTTCATCATCGTCACACATGTCAGATCGAGGTGATGCTTGCAGTGGACCCACCACCAGTGTCGGTGGTTCAGCTACTACATCCGATCGGGAAAGAAAACAGGCGCATTGGCTGTTCCAAGTCTGAAGTTGACATTATTTGAAGATAGGGGCATGTTCAGCCATCTTAAGCCTCTCCCGAACCATCTTATCAACATGATTCATCATCCATTCAGATTCTATTTTGCTTCCTCCTGATTCTAATAAGAAGATCACCTTGCCATTTCTGAGTTCACATTGATGTAAATACCTTTTAATTAAGATTTATCATCCTAAATTCCAGCACATATGTCTAGGACTTAATCTACCCTATGAGCCAGAAGACAAGCATGAATTTTGCAGAGTAAATCTTCTTTTTCGAAGGATGAACTTTTTGTCGCCTATCTGTCGAATGATATCAAAGACTAGAACAATCAAAATAGCTAAGAGCAATCCAAGAGAGATGTCAGATTCTCCATGACTTGGATAGCATTCCGATTTATGTAGGATGCAATTGGGCTTCTTGCTCTAATCTGTAGTCTGATATGGTGAAGCACATGGAAAGAGTCAGAGACTCCAAGCCAAAGGCCTGAGTTGTTCAAGAATAATATTGTCGACATTGATTGTCGTTGTCACGGCCAAAACTAGGTTACAGTAATCTAATGATTCAGTTGACCATTCGGGTACTGGTGCGAGTCTGTCGTCTTAGTCATCGATCAGAACTACTACCAGGGCCTAGCTCGGTTAATCATCGCCCACAATTTGGGTGTAATAAAGCTGTGATAACATCATCGGGCCTCTTTTTAGTAGACACCTAAGTTAATCAGAGTAACCTCCAACAGGAAATGCTTTCTTGTTTTGATTTAGGATGAAAGGATGTACATACTTCCATCAATGCATGTCTTTGCTGAGGAAAGCCAATTTTCTTTGTAATTGCAAGATGACGGTCGCTGGGTCTCACCCCTGTCTACCACTACTACTCAAGTGCGAAGTGGAATCTGTGAACAAACCACAACATGGAGACTGGTCATTCTTTAGACTATAGTTTCAGTCTTCAAATCATATGTGAGAAGAAGGAACTACTTCCCCACCATCTACTTTGACTACTATCATTGCCCATATTGTGTGGAGAAACAGAAAGGGATAGAGAGACTTTCCAAGGTAAGGGAGCTGAAGCAATAGCGATCTAAATTAAATGGGATTCTAGTCTGAGGAGGTCATAGAATGGTCGCGGGAAAATGAATGCGGGTTTCCAGTTCTAAAGAGAATCAGTTCGAAAGAGCAGTTACAGAAGATACCGAGGTGCCATAGAACCTGCATAGTTTATTGTTAGTTCACCCAGGGAAGATGTTGACCTGGGGCCTAGGCAGGTGGAGAACTCCTGACTAAACATCACTTGAAAGTAAGTGTCTCCCACCGAGATCCGAAGTGATCTTAGTCTGGCACAGTTTTAAATTGTACTACCCCTGCTCTCCGTTGATCAAACTCCAAGACAGCAACTAATGTTTTTGCTCTAGAAGCTACTTTGCAGGCATAATGTACCCTATTAGCTCCGGATAAGGGTTTCACAAGCTTCGGCTCTGTAAGCCAGCCCAAAGGACATACATCAGAGGATGAGGCAAATATCATACTAAAAGGATTTTCACTACCATCACATGTTCGAGTAAGAATTGCTACCTGACAGAACCATTTCCATTCTCTAGGTGCAATACAGCATCAAATCTCGGATGACAAATCAATCCATCCACAGCCACAGTTTAATTCTGATTGGCTATATCACTACTCAAAAGTTTTATGACATATTTTGTATCTCCTCATCAAAAGCGGCATCATTAGAGGAGTCGATGTGCTCACGAATCCATTCTTCCACCCAATGTAGAAAAAACTCCAGGGGAGGGGCAAAATAATGATGGCCAGGATTCATGGTCGATCCATCCGAAATAGCAACAAAACCTGCAGCACATAATAAGTGTGATTGATGCATTCATGGAGAAGCAAATAAAGAGACATTCCCAAAGCTAAATCTCTAGAAGCAAAAAAACAGTTTCCCACACGGAAGCTCTATTTGATCAATCAAAACTAGGTGGAAGTCTACAACAATCAATAGTAAGTCAGTAACCACTCATCCATACTTCTTGGCCTCGATGATCTACAGGGAGGTCCATGTTCAGACAATATTAGGGGCAACAAGGTTCTGCAGAGCCCAAAACCTAAGGTCAGGGGAAAACAGACAGAAGACACACGTTTACCTCAGAGAACTGACTCTAGTCAGACCTTTCAGCTTGAAAGTGGAAACATCAACATTCACTTTGCTGGATGTGCATTCTAAGATGGACATCTCATGTGGAAAAAGACCAGAAAACAAAGGCAATTGATGAATATTCAAAACATCTAATCCCATCATCATCTGAAAATTCTTTACTGACGAAGCAGAAGAAATTTGGGCAAGATTAAATTGTCTGCGGTAGTTCACTAGTGACATAGAGCCAGTGTACTTGCGATTGTGCATCTTTTTTCTTTTTGTAGTTGGAATTGTACATTGAAAAGTCACCAATTTTGCTTGTAAAGAGAATAGAAATAGATAATGGGACAATCCCAAGAATCACCTGTACAGAGTATAGATTGCGAGGAAGTGTTATTCAGCAACCCTGAAGAACTTTCTGGGGGTCCAGTTGACCACTACAATAACTAGAAGGAACAGTAGAAAGCTCCTGCCTTCCTCTCCACTCCTTGCCTGGTTTCAGTGTGATAAGTTTTTCAATGGAGGCAGGCTCAATGCAGAGCATATGCTTATATTCATCATCACCAAAGTCGGCCATTGCCTTTGCCTTCTTATCCCAGGGATTCCAAACCACTGAATGCAAGAGAAGATAGTCAAGACATTCCGTGCACCTACATTGATCCAGCAGTGAAGTGATGCAACTTTTAACAAAATCCATGACACAGCGGATTTATCTCACCAGCATCCGGTAGTCCATCTTTCCGTATCACAAATGTTCTCTTCTTTTCATGATCAAGAATTGCAATCTTTGTAGGAGTGCTGAGATATACCTTGTCCACCTATTAAACCGGTAATGCAATAAATAACCACAACAAGAAGATCACAACAGACTAAAGAGAAAAAATTTGGAACTTTGAACCGACTTCTGATTCAAATGTTATTGCATCCCCTTGCTCAGTAAAACGCTCCTTATTCTGCAAGTTGTCCAAATAATCAAGAGTCTCTAACCCTTCTACTCGAACTTCACTGAGAACATATAAATCAGATATATTAAAAGCAATTGATACTGCTGAAGAAAAATTTTCAAGCTGACTTGACTATTGAATATATGACCATCTGCTGACTTAACTAAATCAATGTCACATGTAAATATCTACTTATCACTCATGGAAATCACCAATCGAAATGATAAGTAAAATTAAGAACAGGAAGTATGGCTGCCTGGAGCACACTAATTGCACTTGGAAACTCCAATAAGAGCACTAAACTGAACCCTCTGTCTATGTGCCACAAGTATCCATCTCACTGAAAAATAATCATATAGTTTGGGGGCCAGAGGATTGCCGGTATAAATAACTGGTAAGGCTCCTCTTCAAAATTTATCTACTGCTTCAATATCAAGATCCAAAACCACCACCTAATTCTTTCAAACCATCAATTGGCATGAGGGCAATGAAGAAGCATATTTGCAATATACTAAGCACCAGATTGATCTCGAAAGCTGCTTCAGAGCAGTAACAATACTTTTTAATATGACACTGAGGAATGAAACTCGCCACATGTTTCTCTATTGCTGAATTTTAGAGAAACATCACATGGTCAGGATTTGTGGGCAGGAAATGCAGTTACATTAAGTCGGTCTATCAAAGTAATATAGTTGATTTCATCTAGAAAAACCATATTCGCTCACAAAAGCTTTTTTCCCCACCCCATTTGATGAAAAACATGGCATTGCTTGGTGCTTCGTGATGCCAAATGCATGTGAGGCTTATGGAATCCCATCAATATGCACAATTTTGGGTTCCGTCCTATCAATTTCCCCTCCTACTAACAACTTCAATCACTGCAGGTTTTTTTATCTTTTTGGTCGGAATCAGGTTCAAGCTGTAGAAACTTTCATCAGTTTGCTGTCTACCAAAACAAGATTAAATGACCATTTTCATAGCTTTGGCGTTGACCAGTGACAGACTTAATCTAGTTGTTCATAGATCTCTAGAAATATAGGAGCATAGTCTTAATGGGCTGCTTACAAGTATCAGTTGAACATACATTTTGGTTAGACACAAATAACACATCCGTTGATGAAGTCCATCAACGAGAAAGGATCAACAATAAGTATCTGTCGAAATAAGAAGCTAATTCACTCCATGCACAATAACCATTCTAACAGCAACAGATTCATTTAACATGCCAAATAGACGGGGAAAGCAGAGTAAAACCTATTAATAATATTACCTTATATCAGAAACAGAGAAATAGGTGTGGTAGGCAAAGGTGAATGTGAAAGGTTTTGCATCAGTATTCCTGATGCGAGATGTCAACATCAGATCTCCACCAGGCCCCAAGGCTACTCTCAGACGGAACTCGAAACTAAACATGACAGATAAAATAGGAAAATTTCAGAGGAATGATAAGGTAGATATTAGTAAAATAAAAGGAAGCAAGGAACATATCAATAAGGTTCCAATGTTTCAATTCAACCATCCCATCCATAGTAGTGCAGAATGGTGTCAAAGGAGCTAGAGCATAAAATGCCTTCTGTCTTTGGAACTGAGAACATAAATTCCTTCAAGTTCTTCCTGTTTCTAATTTCTGGTTATTAAGGAGAAAAAAAGTCATATGTTTCACAGAGAGGAGTCCGTTCTTAACCTCTTTGCTCATGCTCCTTCCACACATCAACTTTTTAGGTACAGCAGGAACAGCAAGAAAATGTAAGAATGATGTTCCAGATCTTGTTGATATTCTCTTGCAAAAGTTTTGTATGTGGATTGGAATGCACATGGTACCAGTAGAGACCTGTAATTACCTGTGAGGCCAGATCTTAAGGTCCTCATCTGATGGCTTAAAGATCAGGTCCACATAAGCCTTACTAGTGGAATTAGTTGGAAGAGGAGCAGGGTCATTATCTATACTCCAGAGTCTGTTCCTCGCAAATCCATGTTGCTCTAAAGAACCATGATTCGAGAACTGCAGATTATATAACCATATTTCACCTGAGATAAACAACCCAAAATTAAGTTACTACGAAACGGATATTCTGTAAAAGCAGGCACCTGAGGAAAGCATATTGGTATCCCCCCACGAATTGCCTTTGGAGGCTTGAATATGGCCTGTAACAAATGAAGGGTTTCAGTTGATGTGGAATTGGACCATGCATGATAACAGAATGAATATGAAATGTGGAGAAGGTTTGGGGTACATGGTGCAAACTAAACATGACATGAGGTTCGGAACAATGGAAAAGAATATTAATGAGACACCAAATGTAAAGGTACATCCATTTTTGTAAACACACAAAAGCATTGAGAGTAAAGCCAATTTTCTGACCTGAGGGCATAATAATTGTGACTATTAAAGAAGATAAAGGTTTATCATCATCTCATATTTTAAGTATGACAAGTGTAAAAGACAAGTATTTGATGTACTTATTTGCAAACCATCAGCTCATTAAGTATTCAAGATTTGTCTCCACCAAAAGCAATTTAAATAGGAGCATGATAAAACATTCACAATCTTCAGACAGAGAGTCCATGCAAAATAAATTCAATATCATAGAGAAACAAATGCCAAACGACTTTTTATGAACCACATCAGCGACCTATATGAAAGTCACATGGATCTTTTCCTGCGTGATGGAAAAAAAAATTGACTATCACTTTTTACCTTGCTACTAACAAAAAGCAACTCCTCCCCGTGATCGTTCTTCCAAGATGTCACTTGGCCTCCGTACAAATAGACCTGAAGCAGAATGGAGGAGGACAATTTACAATTACTAAAGGAAAAACACATCTATCATGAGTAAATATGCACCCTTGCACAAAAACTTGGAATCTTGGCAAAAAGGAAAAGAGATAAATGAAAGCGTTATCAAATCATATCTAAAAAAGAAATCTCATTAACCAAACATGATTGGAAAACTAATTCATCAGGGTTTCGCGACGAAGACCCTTCAAGCAATCAGTATGCACTAAAAAATTCATTGGGTTACGCTTCAAATCAGCCTTTTCAGTAGCCTTTATAAAGGTTCGCGGATTCTCTTTTAAGCCTAGAATGAGAAAATCAAATCTATAGTTTATTCCGGCAAATCAGCACTACTCTGAAAAATGCATTACTGTGATTCTTCATATTCAGGTTAGTCCATAATCCCATTGAAATGACGAAAGAAAAAGAAGACAGAAGACTGCCCACAAGGCTTAAAATTGTCGAAATCCAAAGTTTGTCGAGCGGAGGCTACAAAGTGTCAGCGACCTAGTCTTAGACAATGTGAATGTGATAAAAAGGTACAGGATGATATCATGCGAGCATAAAGAATCCTTGTTCAAGATGACATAAAGTTTGATACAGAGAAAATATTGGTGAATGGTTGCTCACACAGGCATCCGGGGTAACTGCTATCTTCTTGCATCTCTTGATACTGCCATTTACACCACCAATCACCACAACACTGCTTTCACATACAAGCAGATCTAACTGCTCGAAATCCATCTAATAGTACATTATGGTAACATCTCCGGTCATTAATGTCACTAGCAAAGGTCGAAATGTCAGCACCGCTTGAGTCCTCCAAGTGTTCCGATAATCAACCTGATACACGCGTCCTGTACGTATACCAATATACACGCGTTCCTCCCTAATCATGGATCAATCGACGACTCTAAATCCTCAAAACCGCGCTCGAGCAGCTAACTCCAACTCCTCGAGCCGCCAAAAACAGCGGACGACACAAATCAGCCACTCCGATTCGCGGGACCAGATCGACAGCCACCGAGAGGACTGCACGCGCATCGAACCATCACATCCGGAATCTCCAATCAAGGACCGACTCGACTCCGGCGCGCGACACTCAGCACTCGCCGGAAACAGAGGAAAGAGAAAGCGAAGGCAGGAAGGAAGGGAGGAAAGGAAGGAAATGCCGAGCGAAAGTCACCTCAGCGGAGCTCCCGCGGGACTCGCGGAGGAGGACTTTGGGTAGGCCACCGGCGCCCTTGCAGAGCTCCACCGCCGGAGGCGGCGGCGGAGCGGCCTTGCCGGCGGCGGACATTTCCGGCGGAGGCGCCCCGCGCGCTTGTCGTCGGCGAGCTCCGGCGGCGGCGGCTGCGGCACCGGTCCGTACGCGGAATCCCGCTTTTCCCTCGCTCTCTCTCTCTCTCTCTCTCCTCGCAGTGATGCTGGTGCAGATGAAGCGTCTCTCTCTCTCTCTCTTCTTTCTCTTTCTCTCACTAAAAGAATCAGGGGAGAGAGAGAGCGAGAGAGAGAGAGAGAAAGGGAGTTTGTTTTTCCGTTTGGATTGGCTGTTATTTATAGAGGAGGCGCCTCGGATACCCTTTTTTTTCCCCCAACCTTTTCCAGAAATTAAAAAAAAAAAAAAAGGAAGAAGGGAAAAAGAAAAAAGAATTTCGTATTTTACAGTAGCTGGTTATTTACCGGCCACTGCCACTGTGCCGTTGATAATGGGAAAAATCAAGAGAGATCGAATTATTGCGTCATTAAGAAGATTGGAATCGGAAATTTTCTCTGCCACAAAATAAGGCATGGAATGGCTAATTGGATCGTGAGGAGATCCCATCACCAAGAAATTAGAACAGTTTTGTGGTACGCATCTTGTTCCGGTTTTGATCGCCCGATAACCGATTGGGTACCGAGGCGAGGAATGACCTGGCTACGCCGAAGGATCGTGCGATCCCATCGTCGGAAACAAGGCACGGCGCGTGTCGATGTCCGGGTAGCGGGATTCGGTACGTGAAGATGTGGTCCGACAGATTTGTCTTGTCCGTAAAAATGGATCTTCTCTGTTGTGTCATGACTTCATACGATTATGAATTGCGCGTATGCGTACGCATGTATTAAATCATATGTAATGAGCCATCCTGTTTGATTTATGGAACCATGTGGTTTATGGTGTGCAAATTTGTGCATGCGTCCAAGAAAAAGTGTAGCTAAAAAGTGGGAGAACATATGGGCGCTCTTATGCTCTTGACAGAATGAGAAAAGTCGTGTGTTTCGGGACGGTATTTTCATTAATTAAGGTTTCATTTGTATAAAAAAATTAAATTTTTTGAAATATATATATATTTTTAAAAATGGTCATTTGCATCACTTACAAAGATGGCGATCTGTTTTAGGAATATTTTTCAAATCGTCCTAAGTATATTTTCTCCTTGCTCCTTTCTTTTGAGACTTTCTTCAAGGTTTCCAAGTAGCAAGAGACCATTCTCGTGCATGGTCGCGCTGTCTTCCTATCCTTTTCTTTCTTTTTTAGCCCTTTGGGAATGCTCTTTCAACTGGCTGAAAAACGAGACGGCTAGAAAATGTTCATCTCATTTTGCTCTCTCTTTGAACTAGAATGGATTGCAAAAAGGTACAGGAACGCTCTTTCAAGCTGAGCCTGAACCTTCAATAAGCTCAGACAAAAGGGTGTCATCATAGATCCAACTCCAGTCAAACTTCTTCATGCATAAGGGTGCTAGATTGCCTTTCAGAAAAGATTTCATGCCTTTCCAACATTACAGGAATCTCCAGAAAGGAAAAATGGCCAAAGACAAGCAAATTTAGGCAATTCTAGTTCAGGAACAATGATCGATATGTGCAGTCTTGCACTTGCCTCGCATGCGGAAAAGGCAGTTCGGATTCATCTCCCTAAGAATGCGATACGCACGTGCGAAGAGAATGATCGTAGAGGACACAAATCACACCTTTATTACAAGAGCAAATTGACCATGTGAGCTGATTTTACACTGCTGTACACGCCTACATCTTCAGACATAGAGTACACACTCTTTGAGCAGTCCCTCAAACCTCCTACTCTGGCACCAAAATGGAATTTTTCTCGGAAAAATCGAAAAGAGAAAGTGATTTAACAAAATTGCAACCTCACAACACGCCTCTGAGAATAAAGAATACCAAGCAACTAACTCAACAAACAAAAAAGAGAACCAAAAAGAATAAATACTTCTCAACACCCGGACAAACCCAAAAAAGGAAAAAAGATCCGATCTGTCCATAAATTGCCAAAAATAGTTCCTTGGGAGCAGACGCATCTAAAAATAAGCACCTTTCTGTCCCTTTGACTCAGGTAGGTCTGAATTCACCAACTGCACAACGAAAAGTAACCCGGTAGGCGGTTAGACAATTCTCAATGAAGTTAGTTAAAGTAAATATCGAAGAAAGCTGAGACAAGGAAAGCTATTATTACAGATATCCAGAAAAGCTTCCATCCGCTCGCCACGCCTTAATGGAGAAAGCAAAAGAATAAATAGAGCTATCAAAACAGACTCAAAACAACTGAAGTGCCATTTTAAGCTTGTTCTGTCTCCATTTGGGCAACTTGTAGAAAACATCCTTTGTCATCCCGAATTTCTCTCTGAACTCTGCTGATGACAAATAAGTCTGCGACATTTCACGCAAAGACGATCTCAGAACACGGTTGAACAGGTGTACTAAGATATAAAGCAGTGTATCCAGTTCAAGCTACTACCTCTCGTTTGGTAACATCAATTTCCGCCACAGGATTTGTTGATGTTGTCTTAAGGCGATCGTATGGGTGGATTGGAAGCCCATCCTCATCTTCAGCTTCACCCTCTTTCACGTCTTCTTGAATAGTCAGGGATTCTATTCGGCTGCTCATAGAGTTCTCTTTGTTATTTGGCTCTGAATTCTGTTTAGGTGCCTCAGGACTCACTGCCCAGTAAAACAAAATGATCAGATAAAACTCCATAGAAACAATAGTCGGTTGTTGGTGTGTTTCCCTAAGCACTAGTTGACAAGTTATGACGTACCTTTGATAGATTTGGGTATGATGACTTCTCGTGTTGGTGGTGATCTCTCAAAAGTGGAACTGATAGATGCTATAGCTGAAGATTTGGAAGCCAGTTTCGCTGAATCAGGGGTGACGGACTTTGGAAAGATCTTCCTGACAACAGGTGGGGGAGTTGAAAGATTTCTTGCATTGGGGTTCTCAAAATTAGCAGCCAGTGCATTGAAAGCAGGAGACCTGCCCCTGACACGAACACGGTCTGGGCTAAAAGACATGCTTCTCG
Source organism: Syzygium aromaticum (assembly GCA_024500025.1). Lineage (NCBI taxonomy): Eukaryota > Viridiplantae > Streptophyta > Magnoliopsida > Myrtales > Myrtaceae > Syzygium > Syzygium aromaticum. The sequence goes on along the minus strand of CM044887.1, from coordinate 693,597 downwards.
ACCTCTGATTTTTGTCTGGTACACTAGATCTTCCTCCGTAGGAAACAGGTGTTCTACGCTTGGGTTTCTGATCATGCAATACGCATTAAATCAAATCAACCACAAACAGAGAACAATTTAGCTGGAGGTGTGAGCTGGTAAAATATCCATCAAGCAGCACATATCAACAAGAAAAGTGCATCTTCATGTGCTTTGACTATTAGAAAGTGAAAAAAACACCACATTTTGTTATCCACTTTCGGAAATTCACAGCCACTTCAGAAACCAGTTCTCCATATTAATGCCTGTTACGAGCAAAAGTTCAAAAGAATTATGGAAGTTCCTAAAAGATTCAAGATATCCACGATTAGGAGCCATTGACACAATAAAGGAAAGCAACCTATTTTAGGTTCAGTATACAAGTGTGAACAAGCTAATAAGAAGTGGATATGCATGAAAATCCTGAACAGCTAACAATCATTCAAGCAGGCATGTTAAGAAGCTTCAAAGTACGTAAATCTTACATCAATAGTTGGTGTACCACCATGTTTAACGATTGTAAGCTTCCTTTGGAATGAGTTCCCATGCATCTGCACCAGAAAAACAATGCAATCAGAATTCTAAGACAGAAAAAACTCAGATGTATAATGATTACAGTCACTTACAGCAGATTTTGCGGAGTCCCAAGAGAAGAAGCGCGTGAAGAAAGGTGGTTCACTTCCTTCCATGACGACATATATTACAGCTTCACGAGATAGTTTCTCCAGAAGAAAGTCATGCTCAAGAAATTTCTGCAAATCATGAAGTTGGTGTTCATCACCTTATATGAACCACGAACAATGATATTTAATTCACAACTCAAAAATTGTTCATGCAGCAAAGACTTTCAATTATGGACCAAAACACTTGAGCTGAACAACATGTAAAAATACATGGAAATTGAAATACTATGCCACCTTTATGCCTCAAGCTGAACCATACCTCTCCAATGGTTAAAGCATGCATTTTCATCTTGGAGTCAACTTGTTGTCCCACCCAGACAAAGATTGCTGAGTGACAATCCAGGATAAATATATCTTCGGTCATCAAATCATCCTGACTAAAATTGTGAATTTCTGTCACCTGCAATAACAATATCAGAATGGCTGCATAAGTAACAATCTCGATAACATGATAGTGTAACCGGTAAGAATATGCGCAAGTATCTTTAAGCAGCGGCACTTGAAAACACAGGAAGACATTAATAAAATAATGAGAACACTCCAAGAGGCCTCAGTTTTAAGATACAGTAGAATAGAGGCAAGAGTTGGAATGAATGCTTATGATCAACGGGAAGATTATTCTACACACCTTCAGATTTCCTGCAAATCAGCGAGCATGTTTTTTGCAGCAACGATACATGGAAGAAAAGATAGATGAGTTGTAACATCTAAATACAGAAAGAGATGGAAGGAGTAGAAAGCAAACAAATATCTAACAGCACCTTATGTATACCTTTTGAGAAGAAGCAAGAAAATAGGTGAGGATCGCTCTCAGAATTTCGTGCTATCTTCTGGCTGGGATATTCCGATTTTCCTCCCAGTAACTCCCAAAAGTGTTCAGATTCAGCACCTTCCTTTTGTGTTTTACATTGTACATTTGGCTGAATACAATTAAGACCCATTTAGAAAGTTAAGAAGAAGGCACCTCTCAGAATAATAGCAAGCTTCAGATAAAACCAGAAAGCAACTGCATGTGGAGACATTCAAGAATACGAAAACTGAGTTTGACAGGTTATTTGTCTTCGAGGGAGAGACTGCCAATCACGTAAGTCATAGTATACTCATGAATACTGAAACTACAGAAATTTTTATTATCAGACCTTTATCAGATCCAGCTGCCTCTCAACAAGTTCCTGATTCTCCGAGGTTGTGAGGTTCCCATACCACGTAAGGACGGAGGAGCCACTATGCAAGATGTAACAGTATGAGGAGTTCAAAGATGATGCAACCTGATTCATTTATTGCATAAAGTGAAGGAGGAAACTTCCATCAGCAGATTACCAAAACATGACATGCCGTCAGTTCTGTGCAGCAAACATGACATACATTTTTCTGCAAATTAAAAACATAAAAACTGAAAACATGACATACTGGTTCCACTTGAATTGCTTGCATATTGTCAGGTCCAGATCCCTGGACTCTAAATAATGCCACACCATCCTCTTTATACGTCTCATCTGGGATTTCCTTCTCTGCTGTGTAGCTCTTATACCCTTCACCCAAGCCACCCTGAATATTACAGCCATGGGAGTGCATGAGAATTTTATCACTTACCAAATTATTTTATAAAAAAAAATCTACGATTATTGCCCACATACCTTGAAAACAATGAAGCTCTGAAAGATTGAGAAGAATTGAATCGGTTCATTTCCTTCATGTACACGAGCCTAAAATGTGTTATCACAGATGTTAGTTATCCAAACAAGATGAAAACTATAACATCACATGACGAGAGCAAAAGCAATCACAGTACGATAGAACCAACCTGGACAGGGAGAAACTTCAAAGATTCAACCATCTTGCTAACCTGTGAAAGAGCAGACGCTCTCTCTTCCTGTTTTCATTCATGACAAAAACAAAGTTACCAACGCAATACAGAGACCATGTATACCTATGTGTTTTCCCAACATCAGCGCAGTGTGGTACACCAACCGCAGCCCTTTATTCATACATGCAAGCATACAGGCAACCGTATACAGCATTTAGAGAAGACAAATAAAACTCAATTTCTAGTCCAAAAACAATAAAAGTAATTGACTATTGGGTAAACTTAAAATAGTGCAAATCCAAGAAGGTTGGATCATGGACAAACATCGAAAAGGAAAAATACAGGAAATGTATAAATCATGAGTAACATGGAAGTATTTTAAAAAGGGTTTTGTTAACAAGTGCCCCGGGGGCACTAGTTAAGACCACTAATAATAGTAAAAACACACCCGATATGTTTTGAAAATTGAAAAAAACATATTTCAAGAAAGTAGAAAGGTTGAAATAGTGTCCATATTATTAATGACCCATAGCAAGTGCCTCGGGGGCACTCTTTAACATTTTCCTTTCAACAATAGAATACTAGAACAGTGGTGGCTGGAAGCAACACCATACTGTTCCGAAGCTCCCAAATGACATCCCATATTAATGGGATGATACTTTCTTTGCCAATTCCAATATCCTTGGGAAAAAGAGAGGGATAGGTTCTAGAGCGTCCTTATGAATCTGTATCACGCGAGCTAAGCATCAAATCCTGATCAATTATTAGAATAACCTTACCAGGTCAGTGAAGAGAACGAGGTTACTGACACCACACTACCAATGCCATGGAGGTTAAATTGAACTGTCCACAGTGGATTTTAGCACAATAATGCCTTGACTGAAACCCAGATAACTTTTAATAAATAGCAACTTCAAGCTACTATCATCTGTCCTTCAACATACATTAGAAAATGCAAAATTAATCACTTCTCCTAAGAAGCAGCATCCTCATTGCAAGAATTCTGCCTTCCAGGAAGCAATCAACAAGGATTCGAACCATCAATATGCCAACCCAATTTTGGTGTACTGCTCTACACTTAAACCAAAGGATCAGTGGTTCACTTTTCGGGGCATCTTTGCACAGAAACCCACTAATAATCAAGTAACCTCGACAAAACTTATGTTTTCTGATTTTAGGACCTCTTTTCGAGTAATGTCTACCCTAGTAGAAAGCCCTCCAACAAACATGCTTTCTTGGAAACACTCTCTCCCGTAAAATTTGAAAAAAAAAATGTCATTCTCACAAAAACTATTGTGCTACCAGTATTGCAATTATTAGACATCAAACGTAATTAATTGTTCAGCAGTTATGAAAATGAGAATGAACAATCTGAATTATCTCACCTCGACGCTCTTCTTCCCAAACCATGTTCCTATGAGATACTCTTCCTTATCATCTCCTGGAAAAGAATATTGAAATATATAGCAATCTCCACTATAAAATTTCGACTGGTCAGTAGATTGAAGAAGAATCTTCTCCTGACCATTTACACGCCAAACCTGCAAAAACAATGTGGAGGCATCATAATATTATAGTCTGGAACACTGAACCAGAAATACAAAAAAGACAACAGGCAAAGCATATTGTGCAGTTAAATTCAGCTTGGATGTGCATATAAAACCTGTAAATGTCCAGAGCAATCAATATATGGTTGAGGTTCTTCTTTAACAGGAGAAGCTTTCATGAGACCCTTCACATTTAGTCCTTGGCGTTTCAGAAGTGCTACAAATGAAAAAGAAACGGTATCCAGTGGATAAGTAGCGGAAACAGCAGCAACAAGAGCAATAGCTAAGAAGGATTTATATAATACACCTGAGGTTGGAAATTAAGACATTGCAAAAAGTGTCAAAATCCTAAATGTGTGTAACAACCTGCAACTTTGCCTCTCCCATCCTCAGTCACTGCTACATCAGTTGTCTGAGGCCAGGAATCAAACTTTGAACGGAATACCACAGTCTCGAATCCCTCAATTAGACGAATTATATGAGAATGGGGCCGATCAGGACTGTGGATTAACTCCTGTTTCATTCATCGAACAATGGCGAAAGAGGAGTGAGAGTCACATAGCAATTAAAATCTATGCCTAATAAGTAGCTATACTGTTTTACCTCCGCAGCAGAACTAGCACTCTTCCTGTCATCAAGAGGGGTACTTCTCCCCATCCACACAAACACTTCCACCCCGCAGTCCAGAAGATAGCATTTGTTCGTATCCAATAAATCCCTTGTCAAAGGCTCATCCCCGATAGTTTCAATCTGGCCCTTCTCCACTCTTGTTACAGAGATGATTGGAGTTAGTGAAAACAAAAGATGAGAAAAAGGAAAACAGCAAGCTCCAACAGAATGGGTATTAAAAGTTGGTAGATCTAAATATGCTTTGTTTTTGACAGCTGAATTAATGTCCACAAACAAATACAAATGCACATTTAGCATTCAGTTTTTAAGAGAAACACCAGACTAACAGAGATTGAAGATATGTAACCTTAGGTATGCAGTCTAAGAATTGAATACATACCGAAGTAGCTTGGGAGGATAAATGCCAACATTCTTGTCCTCTTCAGAAGCCGTTTTTCTTGGAAGAGGGGCAAAGCCACCGAAAAATCCCCAAAACTCACCAGTCTCAGAATCCGCCATCAATTTTCCATCCTCTGTTCATAATATTTGTAAGACTCGTGTACATTGTTGTTCTTGGTCACCTGATTGTTTAATCTATTAGTTCACTTACCAATGGCTGCTATGTCACATTTTCCATGGTGATATGTATCTTTGATGTATTGGACGACTTCAAGAGCTTTTGCTCTTTCTTGGATGGATGAATTTGAGCCATTAAATTGGAAAATCTTAGACTTGGTATCCAGAATAAAAATGTCGTCATGATTGAGCGAAGACCGAGCAAAAGGAACCTGTCGGTAACACAACATACTCAGCAAAAGAAAAACATGTATGCAGTCAATTTAAAGACACAATCTTCAATCATGACTTCGAAGTCTGAGCACTTGCCTCTTTTACATGCACAACATGCTTTCCCCTGCAGACAAACAAGCGTGTCTTATGTTCTTCCGCCTCAGTATGTTTGAACCCAGTTGCAACTCCACCTTCCTGCGGGATTATACATGGCTTAAAATACGATAAGAACCTCTCTGTTTCATGACCCTGTACTTCACGATACTGAACAGCACGTCCTCCAAGGGCTGCATCTAATTCTACTGTCTTTATGGCTGCAGTACCAGATTCATCCTATATTAAGATAAAGCCAACGTTACTAATGTACAACATATGCAATGCTATTATAGAAGAACAAAGCAGTGAGGAACTAACCTGAGTCGTATCCTTGCCCAGCCAATAATGAATGTCATGACGCAAGGCACCATTCTTCAATGCAGTAGTCTGCAGGTATTGAGATGCAATATTTAAAACCAGAGAAAATGTATTCTTTTACTCGGTGACATGCAACATAATAAAATAGCAACCTCAGGAATATATCTAATTCATCTTAGCTTTTCTTTTCTGTTAGGCCACGTTCAGTTCAACGTGGAATTGAATTTAAAAGGAACGGGAATCCTTATTCATGTTTGGACAGAAACTTTACCTTAGTAATGGATCCTGCAAAAGTGAAAAGTCCAGTAGTATGGTCTTCTTTCGTTGTGTAATTCAATTTCAAGATGAACCAAACGAGGTCTGTAGCGAAATAATCTCTAAATGGAGATACCTCTTTCTTCATATAGCTTAGTTAGGCCACTATCATGATATAAACTGGGAATCCATACTTATTTGAAACTTGCACCAAGCAACTTAGAGGATCAGCCATCTTTGTGTTCGTATTGAAACCATTTTTACATCTCATTTGGATTATCAACTTAGGAACACTACCGATGACTAAGTCAGAGCGCAGTAGAGCATATTCCTTATGTCGAATACATGGTACAAAGATGCCAGACGTGAAATAATTGAAACCAAAACATTTACCTTCAAAATCACGTAGGAATCCCCAGTGAAGAATTTTCCGTGAGATGATTGAGGGACCGGAACAGGACGAAAGTTTTCAATTCGCCATATTTCAATTCCACTATGAATGGTTAAGGAGAATATTTCATGAATGATGCTTAGATGGTAATTCGAACAGAAATAAAGAACGTAGTGAAGGGTAGAGCTGTTACAGCAGCTCTGCTTGCCAATATGCTGTCATTTTAAAATGTAAATAGATGCACTAGAGAAATTGCAAGATGCCTCTTCATATTGATAGTTTTTTTTCTTTTGCAAAGCATTGTAATTTGCAAACCCACTAACTATTCAGACAGAAAGAGGATACGTCTTTTGTCCAGCTCCCTGGAAAGCTGGATCCAAGTCTCTCATGGAAACAGACATGCTTTCTCTGCAGCTTTAATAATATATGTCTGCTGCTAGTTTGCTTAAATTAAGGAAGAGGTACCTGCAACATCATTACATTTTTGCACCAGTCAAACGACATGAGATGAAATTGACAACAACATTTATGAAAGCAGTATATATTTTATGAGGAAAAAAGGAAGATATATAGAGAAAGGAAGATGAAAAGTTGCTTCTTGACAGAAACTGTAAGCAGAAATCTGTGTTGAAACTCAATCATGGGAATAGAAACTAATATAGTAGAATTTTAAGTCACTTCGCTAGCACTGACGTTTGCGAATGTCAGCAGTCAGCACAAAGATCTCTCCATGTGAATTTGCAATAGAAAATACCCAGTAGATAACGCATGACCAAGATTGCCAACCTATATATGTACGGTTTTCCCCTTGCTATCACGTTATTGTTCCACTAACTAGGAGAAATGCTTATCCTAATTTGAAGTGGAAAAAACCAGGGCCAACTAGACATATCAAAGAGGGCATCAAATACTTCACAGACCTAACTTCAAATTCTCAATTGCACCCTGAATCAGATTTCCGAGGTTTAAACTGCCTCCTGATACAACTTCCCTAGGTAAATCGGAAACATAATTCAATTAATTCTTTTTCTGTTTTTTCTCAGATACAGTCTAAGTGCCAACAACAATCTCTACTCATAGAGGGGCAACATATATACAAGATTGAGCAAGCAACCTAGTATCAGGTAAACACAGCTGGAGAAGATGGGAAATATTTGCAGTGAAGGAGAAGTAGAAAGAAAATCACATCTTGTATGCGTGCTTTTCTATAACTCTTAAATTCTGAGTTAACTTGTTGTATCCTTTCTTATCGAGGGCATCTTTAGTATTAGTTATCCCATTCTGGGCACAAATTTTCAGAGGCTCGATTGGGAGAGGATGTAGAGTCTTCGACACCATAATATACAAGTGGATTAGTATGAACATCTGTTGTATTTATGGTTATGCTTTTGCAAGGCATAATTCCGAGGCTAGATTAGCAGAGGATCTCGAGTCTTCAGCATCAACATATAAGAGTGGATCAGTTTCAATATCATGAGAGGCAAAGCACACGTCTGTCGCATTTATGCTTATCCTTCTAATAACGCTACAGCGAACATGATTTTGGCCAGCAACATCTCACATCTTAAGGAGCTTATCCGTCAGAAATTGATACTGGAGGTGCCAAAATAAAAACTTGGAAAGAAAGAAAACAAGAGAGAGACAAACAATCGAAACAAATTTCCAGAGCATGGGAAAGGGAGTAACAAGAAAAAAATACATCGCGGGCAGCTACGAACAAGGGGTGAGCCGGTTGCCGCAAAAGAAAATGCCCTTAGATTGCTGAGGTATTCATCTGGGCAAGCAGGAAGCTCGAAACTTTCGAATCGGAAGAAATCGATGAAAATCCAGAGACATTGTCGAATGTACAGCATTTCAAAACTGCGCATTGGTCTCCAAGACCTCAACTTTGGAAGTTTCCCACCACATATCTCCTTCCAAGATCATACCCAACGTCGAACCCATCAAGAACCAAGCACGTTGCAACTATTCTCGTGATTCGCATCAACATTCTATCAGATTTTCCGTGCAAATCAGGGGCCAAACTATATAAAAAAAACGAACACAGCAACCAACGCAGATCACAGAAAACAATTATTCTACCCAGGAATCAATTACCCAGAAACGCGAAAACCGAAAACAAGGAAAGAATAAAATAATCAAGAATTCAGCTCGTCGAGACAACAATTAAGGACCGTCAGAGTTCACGCATTTGGCCATCCAACGAACACCCAATTGCGCAAAAACGAAGCTGGAGACGAGCTTACCGGACTCAGGGTCGGACAATCCCGAACCGGATTGAATCGATCCAATCTTGAAGAACCCAAATTACGAACAGGGGAAGGGGAAAAAAGGGAAAAAAAATCGAGGGTCGTGAAAAGATCTTCTCTTGAAAGGAGAAAGGTCGAGAAGGAAGCCACAGGGAGAGAGAGAGAGAGAGAGAGAGAGGGGAAAAGGGGGGGATTGCGGAACAGAGCAGAGTGGGGGCCTAAAGATGGATGAGAAGGGAAAGAAAAGAACGACAAAAATGGGGCAATTCAAGAAAGAGGAGGAGGGCGCTCTAGAGAGAGAGGAGGCCGAAAAGCTAGAGAGAGAAGGGGAGGGGGTTGGAGGGAATGATGATGATGATGAGTGCCAGGCGTGCCAATCACTAACGGCAACAAAAGCCAACAGTCCGCAGAGCTCAAATGAACTGTAAAAATCCCGCCTTTTTATATTTTTTTATTAATTGATGGTTTTTTCCATTGATTTAAATTTAAGGTTGTTAATTAATTTTGGGGTTAATTAAGGGACCATCACAATGCGGACAAATTAGTACTGCTAGCTCATTTGATTCGCTTGTTTTGTTTTCTTTTTTTTGTGTGTTGGGGGGGGGGGGGGGGGGGGGGGGGGGGGTGTTCAAAAGTGGGGCAACTTTGTAGAAATCCAAGAGGGAGTGGAGTCAAAGAGGGATTTTTTCTTTGGACATTTCCTCTTGGTAATTATACTGAATGAGTTTGCCATATTTGAGTGTGAGATTAGTGGGGTGATTTGGGAACATTGCGAGGGCGAAAATGGCAGGAAAAAAGAGAGGAGAAAAGAAGAAAGAGGATAGATATGAGAAAATGGTGAGAGCTATGAGACTTTCTTATGGGTTTTTTTTTTCTTGTTTCAAGATATAATAGTAATTATAAGATCGCGTGGTTGTGGAGATAAAAAGGTATGATTAGATTATATATTTATGTCTTTCTAGCCTCATTGAGACAGAAGACGTTAAGTGATTTTTTTCAAGCACTGTGCATCTGTTGTTTGGGAATTGTTGTTGTTATTTTGAAAAGAGAAGGCAAAAGAAAGAAAGAAAGAAAGAAAACTTTTTTGTGTGTGTGATGGATGGATGGATGGATGGAGACGTGTGAAGGTGTTTCGGCTTTGTGAGGGAGGGAGGAGTTGGAAAGTAGTCGGTCACCGGCCATAAAATCGTGCTTGCCATAAACTCTCAACTCTCTCTCTCTCTCTCTCTTACAAGACTGTTTCTTTCTCTCTCCTCTCCTTGCCTCCCTTTATTTTTTTGTTATTTCTTTTATAAGTTTATGAAAAGGAGGAATAACTTGGATAGTCCCTATTCGATATTCAATGCAGTCCCTAAATATTTCTTTGTTTGGGTTAGTTCTTAATCTTTATGAAATTGAGTCCTTTGGTCAAGCGCAACATCAAATTACAAGCTTCTTTGCTTATGCGGATTGCCAACTCAGCATTTGGTGAGCTAAAAATAATCACCGGACTTTCAGATGATTTTTTCATTACCGAGTCGGCAATAATGACATTATTCTTGTTTAATTTTTTTCTTTTATTTTCTTGTTCTTCCCGACAACCATTGAACTCTCTCGATCTTGATCCCCATTCACCTTCTCGCACATCTAGATCTTAGGAGTGACCTTGGTTCAGAGATCGTGATTGTCGATCAAAGGTCTGATCTAAGGTTGTTATGGCCTTAGATTTGAGGTCGCAACTTAGATCCGAAAGAAAAACAAGGTAACAGTTATGAAGGCTAAAAAAAAACACAAATGCAATGGCAATAGTAATGTTAAGTGGTGGTAGGGTATTCAGCTACAATGGCGGCACTCACTAGCCACGGTTGTGACTAATGTTCACATTTAGGGTGCGCATGACAACCATTCTGTACCCGGAAACTATTTCTACTCAGAAATGATTTTTTTTTATTCTGTGTCCTGAAACAATTTTTGAGTATTCGAAGGCGTTTGGTAATTGTCCAAAATTTCTATTCCTGAGATAGAAAAGAATAGAAATATGTTTGGTAACTATACAAAATTTCTTTTTATTAATAATATTTTAAATTGTTTATTTTTTTTTTCTTTCTACCCTTTTCGGCGATCGGCCACAAGCCAGGGCGTCGCAACCCTCATCGCTGCCCTAGCTGCATGCCTCACCGCCGGCCTCGCCTAGATTAGGTGAGGCTGAGCCTCACCGTGGGTCACGACGGCGAGGCCAACCTCGCCGTCGCGACCTACGGTGAAGCCGACCTTGCCATGATCGATGGCGAGCCGCCTCTCCTAGGCGGTGAGGGTCCAGCCCTCACCCTCACCTCTGCCGGCGGCTGGCAAGGGTTGTGACGCCCTCGTCAGCCCTGGGCTATGGCCGATCGTTGGTGGCCGATTGGCCGCCGGCGATCGGCCTAGCCTATAAAAGAACAACACAAAAAGAAGAAAAGAAAAAAAGAAAAAGAAGAAAAAGAACTCATTCTCAAAATTATGCCAAGAAACAAGAAGTAACTTTTTTTTACTTATTGTTTCTCTTTCAAAACTGTTTTTGGGCATAAATTTTTGCAAAAATATGCCCGGGAACAAAAAGTTTACCAAACGTATTTCTATTCCCAAACTATTTCTGGAAATAAAAAAATAGAAATTTTTACTGTTTGGCACGTTACCAAATGGGCCCTTAGTTTCTATGAACGGAGAAAGTAAAATAATTGTTCTATTTTAGAGAGAGAGAGGTGACTTGGATTTCCTATGCAAGTTAGAGTGTCCAGGTCAGTGACGTGGTTGTCCATGTCATTCGATACATTAGTTTTGCTGACAAAAGGATCATCCCGAGTTGAAGTTGAAGTTGAAGGACTAAATAAGAAAAAAAAAAATCAGAAACGACATTGAACATCAAAGAAAAATTAACAGATTTCCCGCAGCATGGCTCCATCCTAAAATTTGTATTATCTCTTAGAGAAAGCTTATTTATTCCCTCAACAGTAGCAAGATAGAGTTCAAATCTACAAATTCCATTCGACAAAACTATCGCCAGTCCGATGCTTATAACAACGTAACTCCACACCTAAATTAAATTACACGGGATTTCCGATACTTGGTCATTACCTAACTCAATTCATGACCCCCCGAGCTCAAGAAAAGGGTTAATTATCAGAATTTGGCCAGCACAGAAGCAAGATAAGCAATCCTAACAATTGGGTTCGCAAGTTTCCTTTTCTTCGCAATGTAGTTTCTGTCAATGGAATTTTCACCTGTTTGATGGCTTGACAAACGCCGCAATGTGATGAGCTGTTTGCCCTTTTTTGCAGTCAGGGGGGTGACCCCAGCTTGGGGGGAATATTCTATCCTTGCTTCTCTTTCTGAAGAGATGCAATCTTAGACCTTTGAGTATGACATGTATGGATGTGCATATATATATATATATATATCTTCAATTATAATTCAATTTTGTGGGACTGACTTTTGTGGAAATAAGGTTAGCCAAATAGTTTTTAACAAAAAAAAAAAAAGTTTAGCCAAATAGCAATTGCCGTCTGTGCGCCACGCCGAAAGTGGACAAATGGACAGAGTTTTAGTCAAGCTACCCATCTGATAAAGTATGCTTTTTTTTCCTTCTCATCTTTTTCTTGAGTAAAAACTTAGCAAAGTCACATCAATTGACTTGGTGGCATTTGAGTTACTTTAGCTCCACCTCTTGGTTTGGATCAAAAGTGGGTTAATATCATCAAAAGTCTTAAACAAGTGAATACGTGCCACATTGACCTTGTCTTAAATTTATTTTCGTATAAAAAAATTATAAACTGATACACTTATGACAAATTTGAGTATCCTCGTTAAATTATTGACATAAAACACACATGGCAAGCAACTCGAACAATAGGCATTTGATGTGGATTCGATGTTGAATTATGTATAAATGGGTCTCTTAAACTACATCTTTTTTGAGGAAGACAAATCTGAATAAAAATGAATTGAGATAGGGAAATTTGCTAAAATTTGATAATTGTGCCTTAAGAGCTCCCTCACATTTCAAAGATATGCTAAAGTCCATAATTTTGTCCTAATTCTGTCCTAAATATTTGGTAGATTAGTTATGAGTGTACTGATTTGGATTTTTGTGAAATGAATATTAATTTTTAGCAAAAATGGTATAGATATAACAATTTAGGATTTTTCGTTATGTTAACATTAGTATAGGGGACATGTAGCATGGATGTAATAATTTGGGATATTATGTTACGCGAAAATTAGTTTGTGTTATATATCAATTTAAAATTTTTTATATTATTAACCTTTAATTATGGGTAAATAATTTGCCCAGCCTTGTGTTTCTCTTCTCTTGGTAAGCAGCCCTTCCATGAACATTTATGGTAAAAAAAATTGGAAAGTGCCATAAGTCAGCAAGTTCAATAATTACACTTTAACTTGTTTTGGTGTGCCTCCTCAATATACTTACTATGTAATTTTAGCCCCAAAAGAAAAAAAAAAAAAATCAGCCTCTCTAATAAATGCTTTGCATAGAAACAAGAGATCATAATATCCTTTTGATTTTTTCTCCTTTTATGGCCGTAATGGGCTTAAGCAAATCCTAAAAAAGCTCAAAGAAAGATAGGGTAACGAGCTTCCTGGTACGGTGGAGGCATCTCCTCCCAAGTTCTTTTTGTATTCCTTCTCTTTCGAGAAATAATAGATTGTGAGGGAACTTGGGAAATCTTTAATGGAGAAGATAGACTTCATGTTAGTTTCGGCATATATAATAGCCAACTCCAAGGTAAAAGCTTGCTTCCTGTGCAGCTGGCCTGTGCTTCACACAATGCTAATCAATTACCTTGTTGGCTGCGTATCCCCGGTTGATGAGCAAAGTTATCCTTAATGATTTTTTTGGGCCATAGATTATATCCTTAGATTGAGTCGAGCGAAAGGCCCAGATGGATTCCCCACAAGAGGACCCGTTTCCGCCCATTGATGCTTTCCATCGACCTTTAGAGACTGTCCATTAACACCTTTTTTCACAAAAAAAAAAGAGGGGGTTCGATTCTCTTGCTTTTATTATAAATGCAAGAAAAAAAAATTGTAACTAGGGTTTTGTCCATGGAACAGGGATTCTAGATTTTCACAGTTATGCATACATGAAAAATGCATAAAGCGGAAAAAAGGAAAAGAAAGAAAATAAGAGAATGATCGTTGAGAGAAAGAGCAGTAAAAATGGAAGAAGAGCGATGTTCAACGGTATATAACCGAAAAAAGGTTATTCGTTCATTGTAACTAGGCGTGTAGGGGTGGTGCTCGGGGTTAGTTTGCCGACCGAATGCTCTTACATGTCGATCATCTAGTAGCGACCTTATGAACTATGAATCCGTTACATTATTCGTTAAATAAAAGGCTCAAACAAATACGTCAAATGCATACTTCTAGTTATAGCTCTCCAAATAAAAAAGAATAGCTCAATCTTAGAAATAAGATCCGCAATTCCGCATCTCATTTGTCAACTAAGGTTCTGTTTGTTTCGCGAAAAATGAATGATTAAAAAAATATTTTCCTGAAAACAATATCTTTTATCGTTTGAAATAATTAATCAATATAAAATATTTTCATTATAGACAATAAATTATAGCTAAATATTTTCGTGGATGACGAAAATATCTTTAATTCATTTTTATGGAAGAATAAATTGGCTAACTTCGTATTAGGCATCAATGGGTCCTAATCGAAATAAAACCGAGTCAAATCAAATTAAATAGGGTATCGAATCACATTATGGGGAAGGCATTCGTTAATATGAGACCTATGGCAAGATTATCCTTCTTTAATGTATAATTAATCTTGCATGGATTATAATGAGATATTGTACACTCCCCAGAATTAGGGTCTGTTTGGTTCAACTTTGGGAGAATAAAAATACCTTTGGGCTAAATGAGTTTTCCAAAATGCAAGTAGTGTTTGATAAGTGCTTTTTAAAATCAACTTGGTCTAAAGGACTTTTGCTATTATTTTTCTGAAAAAAAAATGCTCTAGTGAAGCTAAACCACCGGCCACCGCCGCTAGCCAAATTTGGTCGCCGGCCACCACCTCTTGGGGTTGCACGACCCTGGTGACCGTCGCCTAGGTCATCGGATCTCAGGTGCCGCTTGGGTTGCACAACTTAGGTAGCGCAACCCAGGTAGCACGACCCAGGCGGTGCCCGAGGTTTGGTGACCTTAGGCAGCGGTCGTCGGGGTTGCGTGACCCTCAGGCAGCGGTCGTCGGGGTCACGCGACCCTCAGGCGACCGTCGCCTGGGGGTTGCGCAACCCTGGCGACCAAGGCCTGGGGTCGCTAGACCTAGGGTTCTACTTGGGTCGCGCGACCTAGGCAACGCTTGCCTGGGTAGCGTAACCCAGGCGACGCCTGAGGTAGCGCGACCCTAGGCGGCGGTCGCCAGGGTCGCACGACCCCCGGGTGGCGATCGCCGGGGTCAGGCTAGCCCTCAGGCGGCGGTCGCTGGCCACCGAACCTTGGTTTGGAGAAGATGAACAGTGGCGGTGAACAGTACAAGTTGCATTCCAAAAATACAATTGCCCAAAGCACCTCTACCCTTACATTGGCCAAAAATCTCTTGGAGAGCATTCCAAATGCAATTGCATCTCCCCAAAATGAGTAAAAAAAATTGCCAAACACCATTTGCATTTGGTCAAAAGACTTTAGGGCCCAAATGAGCATTCCAAATGCTGAACCAAAATGGGCCTTAAGTGCTTACCAGTCATGCACTTGATTCGACCCATTTTGTTTGCTTAAAATGATTCTTTATAAGTGAGATAAGCACAAATTATAGTCCTTGTTCCCATAAGATTATTTTTTTCCTTTTTCAAGTTAATTTCACATATTGAACTCGTAAGACATTACCCAGTTTGGTTCAACTTTTCGAGTCCGGAAAGCCAAAAGCTAGCATTTAGAATGCTGAAGCCTATTTTTCCCTTCTCAAATTGTCCTCACTCAAATTTCAATATTTCGATTTTGCCCCTATTACTGTTCATCTTCTTTACTGCGAGGGTGGCGACGAAGGGCTGATGAGGGCAGATCTGGCCGGCGAGGTTACCCGATCCAAGCGACAGCCGCCTGGTGTCGGGCGGCCACCCAAGTGCTGTCGCCTGGGTTGCATGACTCCAGGCGACGGCCGCCTGGGTCACGACCCAGGCTGACGTCGCCTGAGGTCGCCCGACCCAGGCCGACGTCGCTTGAGGTCACGCGACCTAGGCAATGATGCCTGGGCGGTCGCTCGACCCCAGGTGGCTGTTGCTTGGGTTGAGCGACCTCGCCGACCCTTCGCCAGCCAGATCCGTTCTCACCGGCCCTTTGTTGGTCACCCTCGCCGGCCACCTTCACGGTGAAGAAGATGAACAATAATAGGGGCAAAATCGGAATATTAAAAATAAAAATTGCCAAAGCCCTTTGCAAAAAAAAATTTACCAAATACTACTTAGGCCAAAATAGCTTCACAAATTTTTTTTAACTAAACACTACTTGCATTTTCCCAGGTGACTTTCACCTAAAAGTATTTGCATTCCTTCAAATAGAATTTGAAAAGCCGAACCAAATGGGCCCATCATGAAAATCTTAGAAGTGCTCGGAATAGCTCTTCATTGCCTTTGCCCAACCAATAGTGCGGGAAGGTTCTTTAATTGTTCTCTCAGAGTAAGAAATTCGTAGAGCGATTAGGATACTGAGAAATCGGAAAACAGACGCTAGAAGTTTTATAAATGTCGTGCGGTGCTCATTTTGTTGTCAAAACTTTTTGCCGATCACTTAAATGCTAAATCAGAGAAAGAACGGTTACTTAGGGCACAAATGAAAACCATTATCTTTCTCGGCTCAATTTCTGGATAAAAATAGATTGTTCTATTTTTATTCCCTATACAAGTTTTTGAGTAGAAGTAGCATTTCATAACAATATAAAATTTCTATTTCCGAAAGATAAATTCGTTTGATAGGTTATTTTTAAATTTTGTTATCGGTGGCGAACAGGCGATGGTGGACAACATTGGTGGATGGCCAGTGAGAGGCGACGGGCGATGGCTGGCGAGGGCGAGCGACAAGAAGAGTTGTTATTTCTGTTTTTGTTTCATAAAGAGAAAAGTAAAAGAAATATATTTCTATTTCTGTTCCAAATTCATTTCTAGGCAAAAATTATCCCAGAAATAAAAAATGAAGTTGTGCTGCCAAATGAATTTCTGCATGTTTAGGAATAGAAAAATAGAAAAATAGGAAAGCATAATTGTTATTATTCGCGCCCTTAAGTGCTTGTAGCGACAAATTTCGGCAAAGAGTCCTACGTGACTTTTTTTAATGAATTTTTAAGTCTAACGTGACTTTATTTAATTTAAAATATCAATTCCAAAGTGGACAATGGATGAAATAACGTGGCAATACGGAGTCCAAAACGAGAAAATATTAGGTAGGCTAGATTTTCCAAGTCAGCTTTAGGACAGTCCACTCAATGGTCAACACATGTCTAAATGGGGCCCACTATTGACCTTTAGTCCCTCCTTGTTATTACCCTCTCTTGTTCGTTATTTTCTATCATTGAATATTTTCTCCCCCACAGTTACCCTTTTCCTTCCACTAGGGGTGAATGTGGTCCGGATTGAGCCAGTTTACACCTAACTTAGGAACCAATCCACATAGTGTTGGTCCCTAATTTTTAAGATCGGGGATCGATCCTATTGAGCTCGAGACCCAGGACAAGATTGGTCTTGTGGGTCCGGTCCATTTCCAAGGTCTCGTCCTTGGTCCCAGTCTCAACCTTGGACTAACTGATTTTTTTTATTTGACTTTTGTATTCTTTGAAAGGACAAATGTAATCCTAAAATTTTAGTGTTGCTGAAATTAGAATAAAAATGTGCTTTTGCTTTACTTAACGATCAATAATATGTGGCATTTCTCATTCTTGAATGAGTCTTTAACTCTACTAGAGTCAGAGTTGAAATTGCCAAATTCATCTATGTGAGTTGAATTTTGATCCCATATTGCCACACGATTATATCCATAAATTTATCATCTTTGTTTTGAGCATGAGAAGGGAGATTATGATATTATAGATTTTGACAGGAACCCTAGTTATAAGCTCTGTTTTGTTGATGTCTATTGGTATTGATGTTGAAGTATTGAACATTAACAAACAAAAATTGTAACAGTGATTGTCAATGAAAATGCAAAAAGAACATGACCATTCAAGTTGAGATACTCAGCCTCTGTTTTTCTTAGAATCGAATATGGAGGTACTTACCTTTGATATGCAGATGTTGATTGTGAACGATGATCAATCTAAATTGCTAAGATCTTGAAGTCTTTGACTCGCAACTTTGGAATTTGTAATCTTATATGTAGCCTTGTCTTTACTGGGTTGCAAATGAGGGTGCATATCCCAACAACGATCCTGCGTATGCCCATCTTTGCTGCAATGGGAACGATGAAACTTGTTATTATGGCCGCAATCGTGGCCTTTACCTTGCCACCATTAAACGAGTGCCGCTACTAGTTTGGTTGCCAATATTAGTTGCATTAGCCGAGCTCTCTACCAATTTTCCCCCTAGTTTGGGTTTGGTATTCATGATGAGTTTTTTCTCGTTGAATAGTGGCACAAACATTAGTAAATGATGATAGAGTAGCACTCATAAGAATCTGTCTCTTAACATCTTCATTTTCAAGTCTGATACTAGCAAGCAACTGAAATATGCGATCTTGTTCTTATCGCTGAGTGTACACATCATCAATAGATTGAACTGCAGGATGGTACTCTTGAAGTTCATCCCATTTCCATTTGAGATTGCCAACATGTCCAATAAAAGATTGGCTAGTGGCTTGCTCATTATGGGCAGTCTCCTGTTGTAACTCAAAAATCTGAGAAAAATTATCTTGATGTCCATACATATCACAAAGAGAGTCCCATAGAGCCTTCGCAGTCTCACAATTTGCAAAAATCTATAGATGTGAGGATCCATGGTGTTAAAAATCCATGACATGACAAGATTATCACTAGCTTGCCACTCGATATATTTTGGATCAGTGATAGGAAGGGGCTTGATCAAGCCACTGAAATTGCCCAACTTTGATCTGCCTTCAAGATTGATTGTAATTGCTTGAGACTAGGGGAGGTAATTGCGACCATTAAAAAGGATAGATGTGGGTTGAGTGCTCATTTCATCCAAGCGAGAATAACCCAAATTGTTGGTGACAGATGTGCTGGCCATTGTGCAAAATGAGCAAAACGGGAGAACTTAACAGATTATAAAGACAAGGTGCAACAACCAATGAAGCAGTAGGAAGCGCAAGAGCTTGATGTCGATCTTGTTTGCTCCGATACCATATAGTGAGTTAATACGAAGATGGAAGGGACAAAGAAAAGATGAACAAAGGTTTTTACGTGCTTCGGTCGACCAAGAAAAAAGTTCCTTGGAAGCTTATATCCACGGTAGAAATCTCCATATTTCTTACTTTCTTGGGGGAGATTCAATCTATTTAAATAATTAAGAGTACAACATAGTTGCTAAATATAGCCTATGATTTTTATGGTAAATATAGCTATTACACATTGGATCTTCATTCTAAATCTTATCATGACTTGGCAAGTTTATCTCACAAACAAATTGCTACTCATACTCTCCACAGAGACATAAATGAAATTATGAATATAGTTTTGTTGGATGAATAATATCAATATATTCATATAGATTTAAGAAGGTCATATTACTGACTAATATTCCCTTTTCAATGGATGCTAAATATGACTCAATTATTCATATGTCAACTTATATTTTGTCAAATTATTTCATATGTCGAATTTGCATGATTTCCTAAAAACAGAATCTTTATAACTAGTATCACTCATGCCACATCCATCATGTACCTCTCTCTCTCTCTCTCTCTCTCTCTCTCTCTCTCTCTCTCTCTCTCTCTCTCTCTCTCTCTCTCTCTCTCTCTCTCTATATATATATATATATATATATATATATATCCAATTTTGGAGCTAAGGAGCATGGTAAATGAGGATTTTCTGGAGATTCTAGTGGGTTCATTTCGTTGACAAAATATCTGGAATATTACATTGGACCACGACGGTGATTATAAAAAAGAAGAAATATAATGTGCCTAACAAAGTTGTTTTCCAAAGCATACACTTCCCGTCGCCATTCCTGGTCTTTTCCGGTTTTCCCCACGCTTTTCCTCCTTTGTTACCACAATTTGGTACATGCTTGGAAATGAATGTCAAAGAAAAATGAGTTAGTCAACTAATCGTATTTAAATATTTCGTAGAAGCTACGTGACAAATTTTCAATGATATCCGGTATGGCTAGCTAGTGTGATCCCTAAATCTAGCTAGAAATTTATTGGTATGTATTTATTTCTTGCCTATATATGTAATCCCTTCTTTTGCATTCTTCTCCACTCACCAGTTTGCAAGGCTTCATCGCTCTTATTTTCCTTTCTGTTTGGAGTTTCCTTCATTGGTTTTTCTGAGTTGCCTCAAATGGCATTTTTGGATCACGATAAAACATGGAGAGCTGTATCGGTTCTCTTCTTGGTCTCTTTGAATTTGTTGCAGAGCTTGGTTCTCGGAGCTCCTCAGGTCCCGTGTTACTTCATCTTTGGAGACTCGCTCGCCGACAACGGCAATAACAACAATCTCCTTACACAGGCCAAATCGAATTATCCTCCCTATGGGATTGACTTCCCCGACGGTGCCACCGGAAGGTTTACCAATGGCCGCACCTCCGTCGACATCATCGGTCCATTTTCTCACCCTTTTCATGTTGGTTTCTGCACACACTTTTTTTTTTGTTGACGGGGGAGAATCTGTATAACTATTTTGATCTTAAAAATAAAATAGCTTTCTTATGGAAATATTCCTATTTGCTCAGTGCAAGGTCACGCATGCATGCATGTTTATCATATTTCATTCATATATGTTAGCATGCTTAAAACTTTACGAATATTTGAAAGTGGTGATATTATTGCACGAAGGTTTACCAATCCGATGCAGTATAATTTTCTCTTGAGAGGTGTTATCTAGCTGAGGAGCTATGCACACCTTATGCATATACATATCCGTGAGTTCTCAAATGAAGCTGCGGTTAATCTTCTTCCTTTCTTCGTTGGAGTTACGTGCAAATGCCAAACTACACCAGAATGGAATCGAACCTTCTCAATTAAGTTCAGTTTCGTAATTAGGTTTAGGTACATTTAGGTTAGTTGATTATATCCAGCCAAGATGCAGTTAATTTAGTTAGCCGCACAAATTACTTCAATTTTATATGATCAATTGACAACGCACGTTCATGGGCTTGAGCTTATGCATGCAAAGCTAGCTAGCTCTAATTTCAGGATCTTTCTCACTGAAATCACAGCTCAACTCCTCGGATTTGACAAGTATATTCAACCCTTTGCCACTGCAAGTGGCAACGACATCCTCCAAGGTGTGAATTATGCATCCGGTGTAGCCGGTATTCGCAATGAATCGGGACAACAACAGGTAATGGGCGTGTTTTTTTTTTTATGCAGATGGTTATTTTCTTTTCTTGCTTAGTGCTTTGGTGCATTGGTATGTAAACATGGGGCAAATAATAGGTTGAATTGGCTTCTAATCGTGGAGCATTTGAGTTAAATATCTTTCACCTTCTTCAAACAGGGCGATCGAATCAGCTTGGACCGTCAGCTGGGAAATCATTTGATCACGGTCTCGCGCGTCAAAGGAATACTGGGGAGAAATGCTTCGGCGTACTTAAACGAGTGCATATACACAGTGGGAATGGGGAGCAATGACTATATTAACAACTACTTCATGCCTAACATATACCCAACTAGCACGATCTACACGCCCGAGCAATATGCCGATGTACTAATCAAGCAATACAAACAACAGTTGAAGGTACAAGTCTATTAAGCAACACATCGAACCTTGACACAATCATGCACCATGCAACTTGGAAACAACGCTTTCTTGGCTATTTCCAGTATTAGTCCATGGCTTTTTCTCTCTTTTTGGAACTTACACATTGTCTATTTCTTTTGATTCAACCGACTTCCACGACACTTCATTGTTTACTGTAAATATCCATTGTTTTTGTAGATAACTTATTATTATACTGGAATCTAATTATCGTATTGTTTTTTCTCTTTCCAAAACCTTAGACATTGTATCTCTATGGAGCGAGGAAGGTGGCAGTTATTGGATTGGGTTTAATAGGATGCACCCCCGCAGAAATAAAAAGATTCGGCACGAATGGCTCGGTGTGCGTCGACAAGATCAACAATGCTGCTATCTTGTTCAATAATCAGCTCCAACCACTCGTAGATGAATTCAATAGCAACCTCTCGGATGCCAAGTTCACCTACATAAACATGTTCGCGATCTCAACCACTGGTCCTGGCACAGGTTTGTTCCTCTCTCTCTCTCCCTCTGTCTTTGGGATCAATGCAATATGGTATGATCATTCTAACAGACATGTTTTGTGTTGATTTGTTTAATTCTCAGCTGGCCTCATTTCGAATGCATCTTGCTGTAAAGTGGATGAGAAACTGGGCACTTGCGTTCCCTTCGGAACTCCATGCTCGAACAGGTCGTCATATGTGTTCTACGACGACTTCCATCCCACGGAGGTAGTGAATTTGGGGTTTGCTGCGAGAGCGTACAATGCTTTGCTTCCATCTGATGCCTCCCCTTACGACATTTGCAAACTTGCGATGATCAGATCGAGGAGATCGGGATAATATCAGTCACCGCCGAAGCAACTTTCAACATGGCTGCTAGTGTCTAAACGTATACGCTATTGAATAAAATCACCAGGATAATTCCATTCAAATGGAGTCTGCTATTTGAGAATAAAAGCTTCTGCATGTGTCATAACATATATCATCTTCTGTATATCCATCTATATCTCTATCCGTCTCGCTTTCCATTTTAAGAGCATCAGTTAACGAACACCACCGAGTGGCATAACCCCTCAGGCCCTCACTTCACCCAAAGCAACTTCACCATTAGTATGGAGTTGGCTTAAGAACAATTATATTATGAATAATGAGAAACATTGCGAATGAAGAAATAATCATGGAATGCATGGGTTTCATTTGTTTAATCACCATTTCAAAAATTTGGCCTTTTGTTTTTCTTCTTTTAAATTGATTTTTTTATCACGCAGCACCACATCAACAAAATCTGAAGAAATAAGCATTTTTTTTTTTTTGAGAAATCAAAGCATTTATAACCCTTTTAAAAACTGGAGTATACCCAAAATATGCATTTTTGTGCACAATGATCTAATTTACTTCCCGATGAAGTGTGAACGTAGCACACACTAGCTAATACACAGAGATGGGAGAGATTAATCGACCAGTCAAGGAGCACTTCCATAGGAGATTTGTATTGCAACACCTTACTAGGAAGATGATTGATCAAATAGCAACTTGTTAGAATAGCATCTGACAAAAAATGTCGAGGTAGGTTTCCATGAAACAGAAGGGATTATGTTACCTCAAGGAGATGACCGTTTTCCTCTCCACAACCACATTTTGTTGGGGAGTTTTGACACATGAAGTCTCGTGTATTTAGTCCCATTGTCACTATGCAATATTATAATCTAAGCACCATACTGTGTACGGATTATTCGAGCAAATTCCTTGAAGACTGTCAATACTTCACTTTTAGAGGTAAGCAAATACAACCAAGTTTGAGATTTATCATATGTGAATGTAATAAAGTACTTAAAACCATCTCGAGATTCAACCGGTGCATTACCTCAAACATCATAATAAATCAACTCAAATAGTTCAGATACATTATTTGTCCTTTGAGAAAAATTTTTATTTAGCTAAATGACAAGTTTCACAAGAGCTTGAATTTAGAGAAAAAATAGGGTCAATGGATCGTGCACTCAATCTGATGGGTGCCCCCTATGCCAATGCCATAGTTAAGATGATAAGCCTTTATAATGGCTAACAACCAAAATGGTACTCGTCAAATCGAGAGTGTATAGCCCCTTTTGAAATTGACCTTCACCAATTCCCTTCTCGAAAGATAACCTTATCACGAGAAAATATAACATTGTAATTTAGATCCCTGGTAATTTTGCTAACAGATAACAAGTCGGAAGATAATAGGGCACAAATAACACATATGAAGAGTTGGAAAATAAATCTAGTTTACCAACCCCTTGAGCATGGACTTTTCACCATTGACAACCGTAATACGAGAGAAAGAACTATTAGGAACCTCATGCGGATGAGTTATCCAACGAGAACTACCTCAGACGTGGTTAGTTGCTCCTAAATCAATTATAAAATAGTTTATAGAGGATACATATAGGACAAAGACATCACTAGAAGTTTGAGCCATATTTCTCGAGTCAGAACTCAATTGAGACACAATGCTAGAGGACTTTAGTTGTTGGAGCTGCAAGGCCATTTGTCCCAGAGATGTTTGAAGATATGTAGTACTGATCTAACTCGCAACTTTAGGATTTGTAGTCTTACCTGTAACCTTGTCTTTACTGAGTTGCAAGTGAGGGTGCAGATCCCAACAACGATCATGTGTATGCCCATCTATGCTGCAATGGGAACTATGAAACTTGGTATCATGGTTGCGGCCTTTCCCTTTGCTGCCATTAAAACGAGTCCGGCTACTGGTTAGGTTGCCAACATTAGCTGTATTAGCCGAGCTCTCTACTAGTTGTCTCCCTAGTTTGGGTTCAGTATTCATTACCCTTTTTCAAGTTTCTTCTCGTTGAATAGTGACAGAAACATTAGTAAATGATGGTAGAGTAGCACTAATAAGCATCTGTCTCTTACCATCTTCATATTTAGGTCAAATACTAGCAAGCAACTAAAATATGCGATCTTTTTCTTCTCACTAAGTATACACATCGACTAATTGAATTGGGAGACGATACTGTCGAAGTTCATCCCATTTCCGTGGAGATTGCCAAGATGTTCAGTAATAGATTGGCCAAGGCTTTCTCGGTATGAACAATCTCCTATTGTAACTCAAAAATCCGAGAAGCATTATCTTTACATCATACATATCACAAAGAGAGTCCAATAGGGCCGTCGTAATCTCAAAATATGCAAAAATCTCATAGATCTGAGGACCATGGAGTTAAAAATCCATGACATAACAAGATTATCATTATCTTGCCACTCGACATATTTAGGATCAATGATAGGAAGAGTTTGATCAAGCCATTATCATGGTCTAACTTTTTATTTGCCTCCGAGAGTGATTGTAACCACTCGAGACCAGGGGAGGTAATTGTGACCATTAAAAAGGATAGATGTGAGTCAAGTTCTCATTTCATTCTAGATAAAATGACCCAAATAGGTGGTAACAGATGTGCTGGCCATAATGCAAAACGAACAAAAATGAGAGAACTTAACTTATTATAAAGACAAGGTGCAACAACCAATGAAGCAGCAGGAAGCGCAAGAGCTTGATGTTGATCTTGTTTGCCTTGATACCATATAGCGAGTTAATACGAATATGGAAGAGACAAAGAAAATAAAAGATGATCAAAGGTTTTACATAATTCTATCGACCAAGAAAAAAGTTTCTTGGGAGCCTACATCCATGGTAGAAATTTCCATATTTCTTAATTTCTTGGGGGAGATTCATTCTATTTAAATAAAGTAGAGTATAACATAATTGTTAAATATATCTTATGATTTGTATGGTAAATATAGCTATTACACATTGGATCTTGATTCTCAATATTATCATGACTTGGCAAGTTTATCTCGCCAACAAATACCTACTCAGACTCTCCGCAAAGATATAAGTGAGATTGTTAATATAGCTTTGTTGGATGAATAATGTTGGTATATTCAGATAGATTTACGAAGGTCATATTACTAACTAATGTTCCCTTTCATTGGATGCTAAATATGACTTGATTACTCAAATATCAACTTGTATTTCGTCACATCATTTCATATATCAAATTTGCATGATTTCCTAAAACAGAATCTTTATAACTAGCATCGCTCATGCCATATTCATCATGTACCTTTCTATATATATCCATTTTGGAGCTAAAGCGCATGGGAAATGAGGAATTTGTGGAGATTGTTTTTTTTTTTGGGTTGAAATTTGTGGAGATTTTTTTTTTGCTCGAAATTTGTGAATATAACATTGGACCACGACGGTGATTATAAAAAAGAAGAAACATAAAGTGCCTAACAAAGTTGTCTTCCAAAGTATACATTTCATGTCACCATTCCTTGTCTTTTCCAGTTTTCCCCACGCTTTTCCTCCATTGGTACCACAATTTGGTACATGCTTGAAATATGAATGTCAACGAAAAATGAGAGACTCAACTCTTTTATCCGAGACCAACCCACAAATCGTATTTAAATATTTTGATATAACTTATGTGCTAAATATTCAATGATATCCCGTATTGCTAGCTAGTGTGATCCCTAAAATCTAGCTAGAAATTTATGGATATCTGTTCATTTCTTACCTATATGTAGTCCCTTCTTTTGCTTTCTTCTCCACCCACCAGTTTACAAGGCTTCATCGGTTTTTTTTCTTTCCTGTTTGGAGTTTTTCTGAGTTGCCTCAAATGGCATTTTTGGATCACGATAAAGCATGGATTCTCTTCTTGGTCTCTTTGAATTTGTTGCCGAGCTTGGTTCTTAGTGCTCCCCAAGTCCCGTGTTACTTCATCTTCCGAGACTCACTCGCCGACGACTGCAATAACAACAATCTCCTTACCCTAGCCAAAACGAATTATCCTCCTTATGGGATCGACTTCCCCGATGGCGCCGCCAGAAGGTTTACGAACGGCTGCACCTCCATCAATATCATCGGTCCATTTTCTCACCCTTTTCATTTTGGTTTCTGCATTCACTTTTTTTGTTGACGGGGGAAGTATCTGTATAACTATTTTGATCTTTGAAGTAAAACAGCTTTCTTATGGAAATATTCCTAGTTGCTCCTTAAAAGGCCAGAAAGCAAAAGCCTTCATGAGTGTACGGTCATGCATGCATGTATGTTTATCAAATTCCATTCATGGATATGTTGGCATGCTTAAAACTTTACGAGTATTTGAAAGTGGTGATATTATTGCATAAAGGTTTACCAATCCGATGCAATATAATTTTCTCTTAAGATGTGTTATCTAGCTGAGGAGATATGCACACGTTATGCATATACATATCAGTGAGTTCTCATATGAAGCTGCAGTTAATCTTCTTCCTTTCTGTATTGAAGCTACGTGCAAATGCCAAACTACACCAGAATGGAATCGAACTTTCTTAATTGAGTATAGGCATACGGTTTAGAAAAATTTCCCCTACTTCTTTACAATAATAAGAATTAAGTTCAGTTTCGTAATTAGGTTTAGGAACATGATTAGGTTAGTTGATTATAGCCAGCCAAGATGCCGTTAATTTAGTTAGCCGCACAAATTACTTCAATTTTATATGGTCAATTGAGAGCGCACGTTCATGGGCTTGACCTTATGCATGCAAAGCTAGCTCTAATTCAGGATCTTTCTCATTGAAAATACAGCTCAACTCCTCGGATTTGACAAGTTTATTCCACCCTTTGCCACTGCAAGAGGCAAGGACGTACTCCAAGGTGTGAATTATGCATCCGGTGCAGCCGGCATTCACAATGAAACGGGACAGCAACTGGTAATGCCTATGTTTTTTGTATGTTGCAGATAATTACTCGAACCGATAATATGCGTTCATTTTCTTTGTTCATGTTTAGCCCCCTAGTGCACAGATTTTTTAAGATGGGAGCAAAAACTAGGTTGAGTTGACTTCTAATCATGGAGTATTTAAGTTAAATACCTTTCACCTTCTTCAACCAGGGCGATCAAATCAGCTTGAACCGTCAGCTGGGAAATCATTTGATCACGGTCTTGCGCGTCAAAGGAATACTGGGGAGGAATGCTTCGGCGTACTTAAACGAGTGCATATACACGGTGGGAATGGGGAGCAATGACTATATTAACAACTACTTCATGCCCGACATATACCCGACTAGCAGGATGTACACGCCTGAGCAATACGCCGATGTATTAATCAAGCAATACAAACAACAGTTGAAGGTACATGTCTATTATGCAACACATCGAACCTTGACAAAATCAAGCACCATGCAACTTGCAAACAACCCTTTCTTGGCTATCTCCAGTATTAGTCCATGCCCTTTTCTCTCTTTTTGGAACTTACTTATTGTCTATTTCTTTTGATTCAACCGACTTCCACGGCACTTCATTTTTTACTGTAAAATATCCATGGTTTTTTGTAGATAACTTATTATTATCCTTGAATCTAATTATCGTATTGTTTTTTCTCTTTCCAAAACCCTAGATTTTGTATCTCTATGGAGCGTGGAAGGTGGCAGTTATTGGATTGGGTTTAATAGGATCCACCCCCGCAGAAATAAAATGATTCGGCACGAATGGGTCGGTATGCGTTGACAAGATCAACAATGCTGCTATCTTGTTCAATAATCGGCTCCAACCACTCATAGTTGAATTCAATAGCAACCTCTCGGATGCTAACTTCACCTACATAAACACTTTCGCAATCTCAACCACTGGTCCTGGCACAGGTTCTCTCTCCCTCCCTCCCTCCCTCTCTCTCTCTCTCTCTCTCTGGGATCAATCCACTATGGTATGATCATTTTACATGACAATGTTTGTCTTAATTTGTTTAATTATCAGCTGGCCTAATTTCGAATGCGACCTGCTGTAAAGTGGATGAGGAACTGGGCACTTGCGCTCCCTTCAAAACTCCATGCTCGAACAGGTCGTCGTATGTGTTCTACGAAGACTTCCATCCCACGGAGGTAGTGACTTTCTGGTTTGCTGCAAGAGCATACAATGATTTGCTTCCATCCGATGCCTCCCCTTACGACATTCGAGCACTCATGATGATCTGACCAAGGAGATTGGGATAATATCGGTCACTGCCGAAGCAGTTTTCTTCACGGCTGCTGGTGTCTAAACGTATACGCTATTGAATAAAATCACCAGGATAATTCCAGTCAAATAAGGAGACTGCTATTTGAGAATAAGAGCTTCTGCATATATCATACCATATAATATCTTCTGTGTTAGTGATATAGATATATTTAGGAGATTTTGTCTAGATTCTGATTTGATGTAATTGATTTTTTTTTATTTGTTATTTTAGATAGTTAACCTCTAAAACCTATAAATAGGCACATGTACTTTTCATTAGCAATGTACAGAATATTATATATATATTTTTTTGGTAAGGAGAATATTATATTTTTTTGTCACTACATTTCTCAACTTTATGTATATCCACCCGTATCTCTATTCGTCTCACTTTCGATTTTAGGTGTGACATCTTGAAAATTTGTCAATTTGGGATTTATAAAATACTGAGTTTTATGAAATATACTCATAGTAAATTCTTGCTTGGAACTGATCATTCCTGAGATGCTAACTAATAGGGAAAGGCTAATAAGGGAATTGAATTCCCTCGACTAAAGAAAAATTCGATCGTGAATTGATTTTCGATCATGAAATCACTGAAGTGATAATTTGAGCCACTGTTGGCCGATCCAAGGATAGTTAGAGATCAGTTCGCCACTGTCATAATGGTAAATCGCGGGTGATTCTGCTGGACCACGAAATGACTCGACGAATGATCCTGAACCTATACCAAATGATCGTACCCCTCGAAGCTAGTGATTGATCTTCATGATTTTAATGATAACCGAGGTCGTCACGTATTGAACGAACTTGCACGTGACTCGATTTATTGTTAGTCACGAGTCGAATATGTGAATTTCCCCAACAAGCCGCCCGTTAGTTTGAGAAATGCTCGAGTTGCGTTTGATAGAATTTAATTATTAAATTTAGCTCAAATTAGATATCGGAAAATTAGGAAGTTATGACGGAACGTTAGGATGATGTTGCGGAAGACACGTGTGATTTTTGAGTGTGTCCGAATCCTTTAGAAAAATTTGATTCGGACAAGAAACAGAGTGAGTGACCATTTTACCCTTGGGTTAGTTTATTAAGGCAAGGGGCATTTTAGTCATTTAATGTTTGGGTCAAAACTTGGTCACCAAGTTTGACCAAACCCTATTTCTCTCTCTCTCCTCACTCTCTCTCTCCATCTCTCTTGGCACTCTCTTCTCCCTCACTCTCCTGATCACTCTCTCTTTCTCTCTCCCTCACGCCGGCGTTGCCGCTCACCACCGCCCGGACTGCCCACCGCCCGCCAAGCTGCCGCCTCACCGTTGCCGTACGGCACCACCACCATCACCCCACGTCGCCATCCTTCTTCTTCTCTCTCTCCTCGTGTGGCCGTGACCCACGGCCAAGGCAGCCGCGCAGCTGCCGCACGCTGCTGAGCCACTCCGCCCCTCGCCGCTGTCCCCGCCGTTCCCAATTGAGTGGCACCGCTTTCCGTTCTAGCCGATTGAGTCTAGAACTCGGTAAGTCGCACTCTAAACCCGATTTAGGACATTGGGTATCGACGGATAAATTTGTTTAGTTGAAATTGGATTTATGTAGGTGTGGATTAATACGAATTTAGGTACGGAAATGTTTGGTGGGCCTTAGGATTGAATTTTGGGAATTTTGGTGGAAAAATTTGTGACTGAAGCGGGCTGTGATGGATTGTTCATAGGGCTGTGATGGGCCGATCGAGACGCGAGTTGGATTTTTAGAATCCGCATTTAATGGCGAGAAAGTGTCGTGAAGGGCCGGAGTTGATTCGACGCCATTTGGTTGGCGAAAAATGGCAAATTGTGTGTTTAATGCGTGTTTGAATTACTATTGAATTGCGGTGTAATGGCCTGAATTTCAATATAATTCCGGGATCAATAAAACTAATATTATTTCGTATTTAATTTCAGACTCAGGAGTGAGCTGCTCCAATTGCTCAAGCTGCTGAGACCGTTGCTGCTATTAATAATAATGAAAATCAAGGGCAGGGGCAAGTGGTTATGAATAGACTGATGCATCAATTGGTAGAGCAGTTTATAAAGCTTAAACCGCCTAAGTTTTCTGGGAAATGTGATCTTGAGGCTACACCTCGATGGGTAAAGGAGCTCGAGAAGACTTTTGAGGTGCTAGAGTGCAATGATCATAAGGAAGTGACTCTGGCAGTATACCAGTTGCAGGACAATGCGAATGATTGGTGGAAAGCCACTTGAGATGGGATTTTTCCATAAGGTACAACCAGGACTTGGGCTGCTTTTACTAAGAGCTTTTATGAGAAATATTTCTCAGCCAGTGCTAGGAAGAGAAGACTCGCAGAATTTATGAGACTTCGCCAATGTCAGATGACGGTAGATCAGTATGAGGCGGAATTTGCGAGATTGTCTAAGTTTGTGCCAAGAATGGTGGAACATCCTAAGGATAAGGCGCGAAGATTTATGGACGGATTGAAAGCTGATATTCGTAGTCTGTTGTTACTGGTAAATCTGAGGACGTACGAGGAAATATTTGATAGAGCCCAGATTTTAGAGCAAGATCAGGTGGATAGGGCCGCCGCTTCTGGGTCGAGATTTGTCCAGGGTTGGAACAATTGTAATCTTGGGAAGAGGCCGATGTTAGATAATAGACATTTCACTCCGCCAGTTAAAAGAAATATTGGGAAGCTAGTCCGGATCGAGAATGGTCTGTGTAAGATCTGTGGAGGTAGACATGGAAATGGACCTTGTCCAACCAGGGGCAGAGCGTGTTTTGGATGTGGAGGATTTGGTCACCACATAAGGAATTGCCCTAATTCCAGGCAGAATAGGCCACCTGCATTGCCGCCACTTCGAAATGGGAATTAGACTGGAGCGGCCCAGAGAGCGAATCAGAATAGGCCTCAAGCGCAAGAACGAGTATATGCTATGGCTAGACGAGAGGCTGAGAACGCACCAGGGGTTGTCACAGGTACGATTTATCTGTGCAACCATGTTGCGTATGCTTTATTTGACCCTATGGCGTCGCATTCTTTCATATCGAAACAGTTTGTTGAATTGATTGGAATAGAACCGCAATTGCTTGATGTTGTGTTATGCGTGATGACTCCCTTGAATGATAAGATGCTAATTTCGTTGGGTTGTTCAAATTATAAGATTGTGATTGGAGATAGGGAGGAAATGATTAATTTAGTGGTTCTAGACATGTACGACTTTGATGTGATAGTAGGTATGGATTGGCTGTCTAAGTAGAGGGCTATAATGGATTGCAATAGCAGAGTGATCCAATTTAATCTTGTTGAACATCCGGAATTTAAATTTGTGGGAAGTCGAGAAGGACCCTCGATTCCATGGATTTCCTCAGTGGAAATGACGAAACTGTTGGATGAAGGGTATTAAGGATTTCTAGCTGCAGTAGTGGATTTGACGGCTGAAGAGCTGAGGCTTGAGGATATAGCGGTAGTGTGTGAGTATCCCGATGTGTTTCCTCAAGAATTGCCGGGATTGCCGTCGGAAAGAGAAGTAAAGTTTGTAATTAAGTTAGCACCCGGAACTGAGCCAATCTTGAATGCACCTTATAGGATGTCGTTGTCGGAATTAAAGGAATTAAAGGTACAGATGCACGAATTGTTAGACAAGAGATTTATTCGTCCCAGTGCGTCTCCGTGGGGAGCGCCGGTGTTATTTGTAAGGAAGAAAGATGAATCATTAAGATTGTGTATAGATTACAGACAGCTGAATCAGGTGATGGTTAAGAATAAATATCCTTTGCCAAGGATTGATAATTTGTTTGATCAGTTACAAGGGGCTTTGGTATTTTCTAAAATTGATTTGAGAACGGGGTATCATCAGTTGAGAATTAGGAAGGAGGATATACCGAAGACGGCATTTAGGATGAGATACGGACATTATGAATTTACGGTGATACCGTTCAGATTAACGAACGCCCCTGCTGCCTTTATGGATTTGATAAATCGAGTGTTTAAGGAATTTTTAGACCAGTTCGTAATTGTATTTATAGACGATATATTAGTATACTCTAAAAGCCTAGAGGAGCACGAATTTCATTTGCATCAAGTGTTGCGAACTTTAAGGGAGAACGCGCTGCATGCTAAGTTTAACAAGTGCGAATTTTGGCTCAGTCGAGTAGCATTTCTCGGTCATGTGATTCAGGAGAAGGAATTTTTGTGGATCCATCAAAGATTGAGGCTATGATGAAGTGGCCTAGACCGACAATGGTAACATAAATTTGGAGTTTCCTGGGTTTGGCTGGATATTATCGTCGTTTTGTGGAAGGATTTTCGGCAATAGCAATGCCATTGACCCATTTATTGAAAAATGAGACGAGGTTTAAGTGGACTGATATATGTGAAAGGAGCTTTCAGGAGTTGAAGCGTAGATTGACCACGGCACCAGTGTTGACTATTTCGTTAGGACCTGGAGGATATGAAATATACAGCGATGCGTCATTGAAAGGATTAGGGTGTATGTTGATGCAATATGGAAGAGTGGTAGTCTATGTATCCAGGCAGATAAGGCCACATGAATTGAATTATCTGACGCATGACTTAGAATCAGCTACAATAGTGTTCGCCTTGAAGATTTGGCGATATTATTTATGCGGAGAGAGATTTCAAATATATACTGACCATCAGAGCCTTAAGTACTTATTTTCGCAAAAAGAGTTAAATATGAGGCAACGACGTTGGATGGAATTGTTGAAAGACTATGACTGTGATATCCTATATCACCCCGGAAAAGCAAACCGGGTAGCGGATGCGTTGAGTCAAAAATCAAGCATCACACATTTGATGGTCTAGGAGTGGACCCTGTTGGAGGAAGTGCAAGACTCGGAGTTTAGGTATGAAATAAGTCAAGTCTCGAGTTTGTTGGCTGCGCTTAGAATTGAGCTGGAAATCGAGGCTAAAGTTAAAGCTTTATAGTCTACGAATCAAGCAGAAAATACTGACGGTGGATGCTAATAAGAGAAAGCCAGATTTTCAGGCATCCGAAGACGGTATATTGAAATTTCGAGGGCAGTAATGTATGCCAGACGATGCGAAAGTTAAGGAAGAAATTTTATCAGAAGCACATCGCAGCAGTTATAGTATCCACCTAGGCAGCACTAAAATGTATAGAAATTTGAGGCAATATTACTGGTGGAATGGTATGAAGTCGGATATTGCTAAGCACGTGGCTAAGTGCCTGAGTGTCAACAGGTGAAAGTGCAACACTGTAAAGCTGGAGGATTATTGCGACCTTTGAAAATCCCAAAGTGGAAATGAGAGCATATAATTATAGATTTTGTGTCGGAATTGCCAAGGACCCAAAGAGGCCATGACACTATTTGGGTGATTGTCAACAGATTGACCAAGTTGGCACACTTTTTGTCAGTGCGAAAGGATTTCGCATTAGAATGGTATGCTGAGTTGTACGTGCAACAGATAGTTCGCTTACATGGAGTACCAATGTCGATAACTTCGGATCATGATCCTAGGTTTACCGCTAATTTTTGGAAAAGTCTGCAGACGGCGTTAGGATCCAAGTTACAGTTTAGTACGGCTTACCATCCTCAGACAGATGGCCAGTCTGAGAGAACGATTCAGACTCTAGAGGATATGCTCAGGGCATGTGTGTTGGATTTTCAGGGTAAGTAGGAGGAGCAACTGCCTTGGTAGAGTTTGCTTATAATAATAGTTTCCAACGGAGCATTGGAATGACGCCTTTCGAAGCACTTTATGGCAGGGTTTGTAGGACGCCCGTGTGCTGGAACGAAGTGGGAGAAAGAACTATAATCGGGCCAGAGTTAGTTGAGCAGTCGATTGAGGCAGTTAAGATTATTCGCGAAAAGCTGAAAATAGCGCAAAGCCGTTAAAAGAGTTATACAGACAGAAGGCGAAAACCTTTGGAGTTTCTAGTAGGGGATCACGTATTTCTAAAAGTATCGCCCATGAGAGGACTTTCCAGATTTGGTAAGAAGGGCAAACTGAGTCCGCGGTACGTTAGACCTTTTGAGGTTTTGGAAAGAATTGGGGACTTAGCGTATCAACTTGCACTTCCGCCGAGTTTATCGCAGGTACATAATGTGTTCCACGTATTGATGTTGAGGAGGTATGAACCAGACCCGACGCATGTGTTGAATTATGAAGAGATAGAGGTAGATGATAAAGTGTCGTATGTCGAGAGACCGGTAAGAATTGAAGATCGTAAGGAACGAGTTTCGAGAAGTAAGACGATCCTGATGGTCAAAGTTATTTGGGAGTACCACGGGATAGAAGGCGCAACTTGGGTAAGCGAAGAGATGATGTAACGTCAGTACCCCCAGTTGTTTGAGCAGTAGTAGGAATTGTAATTCTGAGTAGTGGAGGTATCGTAAATTTTGAGGACGAAATTTTTGTAAGGAGGGAAGAATTGTGACATCCTGAAAATTTATCCATTTGGGATTTATCAAATACTGAGTTTTATGAAATGTACTCATAGTAAATTCTCCCCCGGAACTGATCATTCATGGGATGCTAACCAATAGGGAAAGGTTTATAGGGGAATTGAATTTGCTCGACTAAAGAAAAATTCGATCTTGAATTGATTTTCGACCATGAAATCGCTGAAGTGATATTTGGAGCCGCTGTTGCCCGATCCATGGATAGTCAGAGGTCAATTCGCCACTATCATAATAATGGATCGTGGGTGATTCCGCTGGATCACGAAATGACTCGACGAATGATCCTGAACCTATACCAAACGATCGTACCCCTCGGAGCTAGTGATTGATCTTCACGATTTTAATGACAACCGAGGTCGTCACGTATTGAATGAACTTGCACATGACTCGATTTATTATCAGTTACGAGTCGAATATGCGAATTTCCCCAACAAGCCGCCTGTTAGTTTGAGAAACACTTGAGTTGCTTTTAATAGAATTTAATTATTAAATTTAGCCTAAATTGGACATCGGAAAATTAGGAAGTCATGACGGAACGTTAGGACGACGTTACGGAAGACACGTGTGATTTTTGGGTGTGCCCGAATCCTTTAGAAAAATTTGATTCGGATAAGAAACAGAGTAAGTGACCATTTTACCGTTGGGTTAGTTTATTAAGGCAATGGGCATTTTAGTCATTTAGTGTTTGGGTTAAAACTTGGTCACCAAGTTTGACCAAACCCTATTTCTCTCTCTTTCTCCTCACTCTCTCTCTCCATATCTCTCGGCACTCTCTTCTCCCTCACTCTCCCAATCACTCTCTCTCTCTCTCTCCCTCACGCCGGCGCCGCCGCTCACCACCGCCCGGACCGCCCATCGCTCGTCAAGCTGCCGCCTCACCGTTGCCGTACGGCACCACCACCATCACCCCACGTCGCCGTCCTTCTTCTTCTCTCTCTCCCCGTGTGGCTGTGACCCACGGCCAAGGCAGCCGCGCAGCTGCCGCACGCTGCTGAGCTACTCTGCCCCTCGCCGCCGAGCTACTCTGCCCCTCGCCGCCGTCCCTGCCGTTCCCGATTAAGTGCCACCGCTTTCCGTTCTAGCCGATTTAGTCTAGAACTCGGTAAGTCGCACTCTAAACCTGATTTAGGACATTGGGTATCGACGGATAAATTTGTTTAGTTGAAATTGGATTTATGTAGGTGTGGATTAATACGAATTTAGGTACGGAAATGTTTGGTGGGCCTTAGGATTGAATTTTGGGAATTTTGGTGGAAAAATTTGTGACTAAAGCGGGCTGTGATGAACTGTTCATAGGGCTGTGATGGGCCGATCGAGACGCGAGTTGGATTTTTAGAATCGGCATTTAATGGCGAGAAAGTGTCGTGAAGGGCCGGAGTTGATTCGACGCCATTTGGTTGGAGAAAAATGGCAAATTGTGTGTTTAATGCGTGTTCAAATTATTATTGAATTGCAATGATAAGATTTAGTGTGTGGTTGTGTAATTGATTGATTGAATTATGCGTGTTGGGTGCATGTTTGGGCCTAAGTGAATTAATTGTCCAATTGACCATATCGAATGTCGTGTGAGCACGAAAAATGCTTGTGAGTTGTTGCGTGCACGGGTCACGTGTGACTGGCAAATTGAATGGCATGTGATTGCTGATCATGCGAGTGAACGGGAAATTGTGATGTGGCATGGCATGAGAGATTGTGAAAATTGTGCCGTCTTGAGGCGTGTTACGTGGGACGATACCCGGTATTACCGGAAGACTGTCAGCCTGAGGCGTGTATTTCAACGCGGGTTGTGCAGTAGGTGGTAGGTGTTGAGCCTGAGGCGTGTATTTCAACGCGGGTTGTGCAGTAGGTGGTAGGTGTTGAGCCTGAGGCGTGTACGTTTATGCGAGTAAGATACGTGGCCTGAGGCGTGTACGTTTACGCGTGCCTAAGTGTTATGATAAGTGGTCGCAGTGTATCTGAGGCGTGTACGTCTACGCGGGTCACTGGCGAGTGATGTGGAAAAGAGAAAATGAGAACAGAAAGAATATACAAAATGAGAATTTTACATGCATGTGATTGCATATGACGTAGTTGTGACTAACGTGTAGGTAGTACGCATGATAAGCCTGGTAAGAATTTATGATGTGCCTGTTATGCAATGATTTGATGTGCGTGAATGTGATTGTTTGTGTAATTG
Source organism: Syzygium aromaticum (assembly GCA_024500025.1). Taxonomy (NCBI): domain Eukaryota; kingdom Viridiplantae; phylum Streptophyta; class Magnoliopsida; order Myrtales; family Myrtaceae; genus Syzygium; species Syzygium aromaticum. The sequence goes on along the minus strand of CM044887.1, from coordinate 656,294 downwards.
TCTGGTTGTACGTGATAGCGTAAGTGTGGTTTAGGGGTGTATTTACTGAGATGTAGTCTCATGGTTGTTTCAACCAATATTTTCAGAACCTCGACCTAAGCCATGAATCCTCCGCCACCGCCACCAGAGCGTTTTGGAGTACCAGTGCACACCGAGTATGAAGTTACAGAGTTCCCTATGGGTGATGGTATGATCTGGATTAAGTATACTACGACTGTTTATGTTGAGGTAGGACTACCTTTGTGGGAGACCCATGTCCATACTGCTTGGTATTTTCGGGATGCAGCTGGGGATGAGTTTGGTCCCGTTAGAGGCTTTGATGTTCCATTTGATTTAGTTGGGGATTGGGACTTGTCTGCCATACCCCCGATAGACGGAGAGTTGACTAGTACATAAGTTAGTTTGGTTCAGTCTGGTCTGCATCCAGACCCTACAGCACAGGGATCTTCAAGGGCTGAGCATGAACCCGAGCTCGAAGCATTGCAAGCCGAAGTTGATCCAATGGACATAGACTTAGAACCGATCCCCAAGGAGGAACCAGAACAGGACATGGGGCCCGAAGTAGAACCCGAGATCGAACCCGACGAGTCTGAAGAGCTTGAAGGGGAATCAGAGTACATACTTCCATTTGAGCAGTATATGGATCCTAATTTTGTGCCTGAGTATCATTTCTTCGATGTATTAGCTGAGGAAGGTCAGGACGAAGTTCCAGTGGAGTCTGGTGACATCAATCACCCGATTGTGATTGAGGCAGAACCGGAGTCCTCGGAGGAGCAGATGGTTCAAGAGAGTTCAGAATTAGAGGACGAAGAGTCAGACTCGGAATAGACACCGAGTGTGGGTCGTAGGGGCTAGTGTAGAGGAGGAAAAATCAGACTGTCAATGGGTACCGTTTTTGAGGTTAGAATGCTAGGTCATCGGTTCTTTTTTATATCGATGGTTTTTAGTATGGTGTGCACTTGTAAATTAAGGTTTGTAATTTTGTGAATATTGTGGTATAAGTTTGAATGAGAAATGAAAATGAATATTCTCCATGTTCTCCCCGGTTTCTAAATGTCAGGATGAGTTTGTGGTTTCCGCTGTGGATTTAAAAATCTCTGATGATTATAATGAGATCGGCAATAACCTGGGACGTCGCACTGTATCGACCGGCAGTGGGATGTACATGGGCTCGACGGGGTTCGGGGTGTGACATTAGGAGCATTAGTTAATGAACGCCATTAGGATGGAGTTGGCTTTAAAAACAAATATGTTATGAATAATGAAGAACATTGCGAATGAAGAAATGATTAAAGGGGAAAGTCCACCGATAGAATAGCCACCAACAAAATTAAGAATTCAAGCCCAGAAGTTCCCGAATAAATCGAGTCCAACCTCGGGAATATCAGATCTACACGACTTTTGGAAAGGAGAAAAAAGAACTTCATGCATATTATATACGCACATTATTTCATCTTATCAGAACATACATGATGGACTTGAATTTCAAAGATTTTCTCCAATAGGGACAAACTAACTTAAAGGAGGGCGGAGAGATGTACGGCATTGACATATGAGAAACGATTGGGGCTATATAATATTTCCATTTTAATGATAGTCTGTACATTTGAGAAATCGTATTCAATTTATCCATAATAATTAACATTTATAAAGGCGCATATAAGCCCTATTGGTTGCGCATAGCGCACACATGATAGCTCATGCTAAAATAAATAGGTCAAAAAGGGACGTAGACAAATCTCATCCCATTATAAATATCTTTAAATTTTATTTATACGACATCTAGAAAGAAAAATGGAGCAACGTTTTATTCTCTTCTTATTGTTTGTAAACGAAAATGACCTACTTAATCACTGGTTTAAACTATTAAATTATGCATGTGATCATACTAAATAGTATTCTTTATTGCCAAGATTATTCTTAGGCCTGGCTATAGGTTCAATCACCATCACTAAATTCATTTCTTTGGACTGTGTTATGTAGTCCCCTTCTTGCTTTCCGTTCTACTCACTCATCGCCAGTCACCAATCACTTCCGGCTTAAAAGCTCTCGTTACCCTTCTTTTGAGTTGCTGCTTGGTTATCATAAAATAGAATCATAGGAGGGTACAAAACTTTGGAGAGATGTAATCATAACAAACGTAAAACTGTATGGGTTAGGTAGGAGACCACTGGTACGTGACAAAGTCCCAAAACGAGTTGAGGGTTGAGATTTTCGGATTGATCGATGAACGAGAGCTCTTTCCTAGCAAGATCAGGAATTAAAGCAGGTTTGCCTTGATTAGGAGTGTCTCTCCCATCTCTTTGGTTCTCATCAATCGCCAAATCATCCGAAACAATCGGTTAGGGAGCAAATTCCACATCAAATACACTATAATCATAGTTGTTAGTATTGTCACCACTCTTCTCCCCTTGAATTTGATCCCTGGAGGGAAAATAGAGTGAGTTTTATCAAATGTGACATATGGAGAAATAAGCATTTTTTGGTGGAGGGATCAAAGCATTTATAACCCTTTTTAACTCTTGAATATCCCAAAAAAATGCATTTGAGTGAACGAGGATCTAATTTACTTCCTAATGAAGTATGAGCATAGCACCCACTACCAAATACATGGAGATGAGAGAGAGTAATCGATCAGTCAAGGAGCACTTCCATAGGAGATTTGTATTGCAAAATCTTTCTAGGAAGACGATTGATCAAATAGCAACTTGTTAGAACATTATCTGATAAAAAATGTCGAGATAAGTTTCCATGAGACAAAAGGAATCGTGTTACCTCGAGGAGATGACGGTTTTCCTCTCCACAACCCCATTTTGTTGGGAGTCTTAACACATGAAGTCTAGTGTACAAAACCTAGACTTTTGAGAAAAGACTCAAAAATGTGATTGGTGTATTCATTCCCATTCACTACAGAATGTCCTAATCTAAGCACCATACTGCGTATGAATCATTCGAGTAAATTCCTTGAAAACTATCAATATTTCAATTTTAGAGGTAAGCAAATACAACATAGTAGTTTGAGATTTATCATCTATAAATGTAATAAAGTACTTAAAACCATCTCAATATTCAACTGATGAATTATCCCAAACATCATAATGAATCAACTTAGATAGTTCAGATGCATTATTTGTCCTTGGAGAAAAAGCCAATCTATGATGTTTAGTAAAATGACAAATTTCACAAGGGCTTAAATTTAGAGAAAAAGTAGGATCAATGGACCGTGACACTCAATATGATGGGTGCTGTCATGCCCCGAACTCTAGTCGAGCCCGCGACATCCCGCCTCCGGTCGAACAGTTGCGACGTCCTACGTTATCACTGACCTTATCTAAACATCAGAAATTTTATTGCACAACTGGAAATCATAAAACACCCTGACAAATTAAAATTGGGGATAATTGGGGGAATATACATTTCCATTACTTGATTAAACTTGTTCCACAATATTTACAAAAATACAAACCTTAGTCTACCAGTGCATACATTACTAAAACATTCCAAATCTTAGAACAGAAACCGATGACTAGGCGTTCAGCCTCAAATTGGTTCTCATCCCCAGTCCTGGCTTTCTTATAGACACCCTAACCCCTACGTCCTTTACTCGGCGTCCATTCTGAGTTTGATTCTTCGCCTCCTGATTCCGAGCTTTCCCAAACCGTCTGCTACCTCATACTCTGCATGCACTGGCACTCCAAAACGTACTTATGGCGGTAGTGGAGGGTTCACTGCTCAGGTTGGGGTTCTGAAATTGTTGGTTTACACAATCATGAGAATAAATCTCAGTAAGTACACCCTTAAACCCAACCTAGGCTATCACGTATCTCCAGACAATTATGCAAACACATACATTCACGTACAATAAGTAATTACATCACAGGCACATCAATTTAGGCTGTCAGGCTCAATAATGCACACATTCACACTCAATCACGATCACGTCGTATGCAACACGCGCATGTAACTTTATCATCCATTATTCCTTCCATTTTCATTTTTTGCTTTCACAATCCTCGCCAGTGACCCGCGTTGAAGTACACGCCTTAGGTACACTGCGACCATTCATCACCACACTTCAGGCCCGCGTACTTGTTCACGCCTCAGGCCTCAATCGCGACCTAAGCATTACACGCCCCAGGCCCGATCCCAACTCAGCCCACGCCAAATGCGATAGGCCTACATGATTGGAACTCGAGCTTATGATGTCTCGGTCCAATCTCGGTCTCACCTGAGCTGATCGTGCCTCGGACTGATTCTCATACTTGCTTTTTCAAGCCTCAGCCTGTGCCAAATGCAACAGACCTACATGATCGCTGCCCGAGTTTACAATACCCGGCCTGATCCCATTTTCGTACTTTCACACCTTCACATGAATTTCTGTGCACACATTTACACCCACAATCACGCATTCACACCTCAAACGCGCATTCACGCACAATTTCTCATTTTTCCGCACTCAAACACGTTCAAATCAATTTCAGCCATTCACGGGACTTTCATAAAATTCGAAGACGGACCTAATGGTACCATCCATGCGCCAAACAACCACTCACAGCATATCACACCACACATCACAGCCAGCAAACAATGAATTCCGCACCTCAAATCACAAAATTACACTCCCAGCTCTTCACCACATTTATTTGTAATTAATTGCCGGTTCTAAAAATCCAACTTGCGTTCTGAACCAATCATCATAGCCCCGTGAACAGTAATTCGCAGCTTGTGAACAGTGATTCACAATTTGTGAACAGTAATCGCAGCTTGTAATTCACCTCAAATTGTCCTCCAAAAATAATCCTCAAGGCCCGCCACAACATTTCCACCTTAGATCACACAATTCTACACCCGCACAAACCCGAATTTACCCCAAATTAATCATCTTTCGATACCCGAAGTCCTAAATCGGGTTTAGAATATGACTTACTAAGTTCTAGGCTTAATCGGCTAGAACGGGAAGCGGCGGCGCTCCACGGTGACGGTGTACGGCTCTCGGCGGCATCTGGCTTGAGTGGCGGTGGTCCGGCCCCTTGATTGGGCTCACGGCCACTTGGGGAAAAGAGAGAAAAAGAGAGAGAAAGAGGGATGGTGAGGGCTGGTGGTGTGGCGGCTTAAGGGTAGTACGGCGGCTTGAGGGTGGTCCAGCTTGCGATGGCGAGTGGCGGTGTCGGCGGAGTAGAAGAACGGCCATGGGAAGCTCACGGCAAGGAGGGGGGCTGTTCACGGCAAAGAGGGGCTGTTCTTTGAAGATGAAGAAGAATGGAGAGAGAGAGAAATGAGCGTTCTTGACTCAAATAGTAAATTTGGACCAAGGCAGAAATGACCATAATACCCTTTCCTCTTATTTTTAATCCGACGGTCCCGATTCGATCTTATCTTGATCCAACGGCCAAGATCTATTCTTGCACAAAAATATCCAAGGGCATATTTGTAATTTCCCAAAAATCCAAGGGCAAAATTGCCCAATCAAAATTTTAGGGCAAAGCTACCAAAATGCCCTTTACCCTTAAAGCTTGCCCTTTAATAAATCCTAGGGGTGTTTTGGTCACTTTCTCCATTTCTTACCAAATTGAATTTTTCTGAAGGAATTAAGCTCACCAAAAATTCACACGTGTCACGTGCAACGTCGTACTAACGTTCCGACGTGATTTCCTAATTTTCCGGTGTCCAATTTGAGCAAAAATTCAATAATTAAATTCTATTAAACGCAACTCGAACGTTTCTCGAGCTAACGGGCGGCTTGCTGGGGAAATTCGCAGAATCGACTCATGACTAATACTGAATCAAGTCACGTGCAAGTCCGTTCGGTACGTGATGATCTCGGTTGTCATTAAAATCGCGAAGATCAATAACTTGATCCGAGGGGTACAATCGTTCGGTATAATTTCAGAATCATTCATCAAGTCATTTCGTGATCCTACGGAATCACCCGCGATCCACTACTAGGACAGTGGCGAATTGACCCTTAATTATCTTTGGATCGGCCAACAGTGGCTCAAAATATCACTTACACGATTTAATGGTTGAAATCCATTCACGATCGAATTTCCTTTTGTCGTGCGAATTTAATTCCCCTATTAGCCTTTCCTTAATGGTTAGCATTCCCAGGAATGATCAGTTCTGAGCGAGAATTTACTGCGAGCACATTTTATAAACCTCAGTTATTTCATAATTTCCAATTGGCAAAAATTTCGGAATATCACAGGTGCCCCATATGATAATGCCATAGTTGAGATGATAAGCCTTTATCTAGGCTAGCAACCAAAACAGTGCTTGAAAAATCAAGAGTGTATAGCCCCTTTTGTAACCGACCTTTATCAATCTTCCCACCTTTGGTTTTGTCCTGAAATATAATCTTATCATGAGAAAATGTAACATTGCAATTTAGATCCCCAGTAATTTTGCTAACAAATAACAAGTTAGAAGATGATGAGGGCACGAATAACACATATGAAGAGTTGCAAAATAAATTTGGCAACCGTCATAAGAGAATAAGAACTAGTACGAACCTTATGCAAATGAGTTATCCAAGGAGAACTACCGCATATGTGGTCAATTGCTCCCAAATCATTTATAAAATAGTTCATAGAGGATGCATATAGGGCAAAGACATTACTAGAAGTTTGAGCCATGTTTTCCCGAGCCAGAACTTGATTGAGACACATCGCTAGAGGACATTAGCTATTGGAGTTGCAAGGATGTTTGTCCTAAAGATGTTTGAAGAAATGTAGTACTGACCTGACTTGCGACTTTGAAATCCATAGTCTTATATGTAGCCTTGTCTTTACTGGGTTGCAAGTGAGGGTGCAAATCCCAACACCAGTCCTGTGTATGCCCATCTCTGCTGCAATGGGAAAAATGAAACTTGCTGTTACGGCTGCGGCCTTTCCTTTGCTGCCATTAAAACGAGTGCCACTACTACTTTGGTTGCCAACATTAGCTGCATTAGCTGAGCTCTCTACCAGTTTTACCCCCGGTTTGGGTTTGGTATTCATCACCTTTTGATGAGTTACTTCTAGTTGAATAGTGGCACAGACATTAGTAAGTGATGGTAGAATAGCAATAATAAGAATTTGTCTGTTAACATCTTCATATTCAGGTCAACTATTAGCAAGCAACTAAATATGCGATCTTGTTCTTCTCTCTAAGTATACACATCGACAGATTGAACTAAGGGAAAATATTGTCAGAGTTCACTCCATTTCCGTTTGAGATTGCCAAGATGTTCAGTAAAAGATTGGCCAGGGGATTGCTTGGTATCCGAGAATCATTATCTTGATGTCCATACATGTCACAAAGAGAGTCCCAAATTCCCTTCGCAGCCTTAGAGTATGCAAAAATCTCATAGATCTAAGTATCCATGGAGTTAAAAATCCATGACATGGCAATATTATCAGTGGCTTGCCACTCCACATATTTTGGATCAGTACATGAAGGGATCAAGCCATGAACATGGCCCAACTTTGATTTGCCTTCAAGACTGATTGTAATCGCTTGAGACCAGGGGAGGTAATTGTGACCATTAAAAAGGACAAATGTGAGTTGATTGTTCATTTCATTCAAGCTAGAATGACCCAAATCGGTGGTGATAGATGTGCTGGCCATTGTGCAAAACAAACAAAAACGAGAGAACTTTAGGGATTATAAAGACAAGATGCAACAACCAAAGAAGCAGCAGCAAGCGCAAGAGCTTGATGTTGATCTTGTTTGCTTTGATACCATATAGCGAGTTAATATGAAGATGGAAGAGATAGAGAAAAGAAACGATGAACAAAGGTTTTCCATGGTTTGGTCGACCAAGAAAAAAGTTCCTTGGAAGCCTACATCCAAGGTAGAAATCTCCATGTTTCTTAGTTTCTTGGGGGTAATTCATTATATTTAAATAAAGAAGAGTAAAACATAATTGTTAAATATAACCTATGATTTTTATGGTATATACAACTATTACACATTGGACTTTGATTCTCAATCTTATAATGACTTGGCAAATTTATCTCGCCAACAAATACCCACTCATACTCTCCACAAAGACATAAATGAGATTATTAATAGAGCTTTGTTGGATGAATAATATCAGTATATTCATATAGATTTACGAAGGTCATATTCCTAACTAGTATTCCTTTTTCATTGGATGCTAAATATGATTCGATTATTAAAATATCAACTTATATTTTGTCACATTGTTTCGGATATGAAATTTGCACGATTTCCTAAAACAGAATCTTTATAACTAGCACCGCTCATGCCATATTCATCATGTACCTTTCTATATATATCCATTTTGGAGCTAAGGAGCAAGGGAAATGAGGAATTTCTGGAGATTTTAGTGGGTTCATTTCGTTGACAAAATATCTGGAATATTACGTTGGACCACGACGGTGATCATAAAAGAGAAGAAATATAAAGTGCCTAACAAAGTTGTTTTCCAAAGTATACACTTCACGTCACCATCCCTTGTCTTTTCCGGTTTTCCCTACGCTTTTCCTACCATTGGTACCACAATTTGGTACATGTTTGGATATGAATGTCAACGAAAAATGAGTTAGTCAACTATCATATCCGAGACCAACCCAACAATCGTATTTAAATATTTTAATACGAGCTGTGTGCTAAATATTCAATGATATCCGGTATTTCTAGCTAGTGTGATCCCTAAATCTAGCTAGAAATTAATTGGTTATCTATTCATTTCTCGCCTATACATGTAGTGCCTTCTTGTGCTTTCTTCTCCACCCACCAGTTTACGAGGCTTCATCGTTTTTTTTTCCTTTCTGTCCGTAGTTTCCTTCAGTGTTTTTCTGAGTTGCCTCAAATGGCATTTTTGAATCACGATAAAGCATGGAGAGTTGTGTCGGTTCTCTTCTTGGTCTCTTTGAATTTGTTGCAGAGCTTGGTTCTTAGAGCCCCTCAAGTCCCCTGGTACTTCATCTTCGGAGACTCGCTCGCCGACGACGGCAATAACAACAATCTCCTTACCCTCGCCAAGTCGAATTATCCTCCTTATGGGATCGACTTTCCTGGAGGCGCCACCGGAAGGTTTACCAACGGGCGTACCTCCGTCGATATCATTGGTCCATTTTCTTACCTTTTCATTTTGGTTTCTGCATAAACTTTTTTTGTTAACGGGGAATATCTGTATAACTATCTTGATCTTAAAAATAAAATAGCTTTCTTATGGAAATATTCCTATTTGCTCAGTGTACGTTCATGCATGCGTGCATGTTTATCATATTCCATTCATGGATATATTGGCATGCTTAAAACTTTACGAGTATTTGAAACTCGTGATATTATTGCATAAAGGTTTACCAAACCGATGCAATATAACTCTCTTAAGATGTATTATCTAGCTTAGGAGACATGCACACCTTATGCGTATACATATCAGTGACTTCTTATATGAAGCTGCAGTTAATCTTCTTCCTTTCTTTATTGGAGCTACGTGCAAATGCCAAACTACACCAGAATGGAATCGAACCTTCCCAATTGAGTGTAGTCCTAGGGGTTAGAAAAATTTATCCTACTTCTTTTACAATAATGAAGAGTTAAGTTCAGTTTCGTAATTAGGTTTAGGAACATAATTAGGTTAGTTGATTATATCCATCCAAGATGCCGATAATTAGTTAGCCACACAAATTACTTCAATTCTATATGGTCAATTGAGAACGCACGTTCATGGGCTTGAGCTTGTGCATGCAAAGCTAGCTAGCTCTAATTCAGGATCTTTCTCATTGAAAATACAGGTCAACTCCTCGGATTTGACAAGTTTATTCCACCCTTTGCCACTGCAAGAGGCAATGACATACTTCAAGGTGTGAATTATGCATCTGGTGCAGCTGGCATTCGCGATGAATCGGGACAGCAACTGGTAATGCCTATGTATTTCTGTGTTGCGGATAACTAGTCGTACCGATAATATATGCGTTCATTTTCTTTGTTCATGTTTAGCCCCTTGGTGCATAGATTTTTTAAGATGGGCGCAAATACTAGGTTGAATTGGCTTCCAATCGTGGAGCATTTAAGTTAAATATCTCTCACTTTCTTCAAACAGGGCGATCGAATCAGCTTTAACCGTTGATTGGAAAATCATTTGGTCACGGTCTTGAGCGTGAGAGGAATACTAGGGTGGAATGCTTCAGCGTACTTAAGCGAGTGCATATACACGGTGGGAATGGGGAACAATGACTATATTAACAACTACTTCATGCCCGACAAATACCCGACTAGCAGGATCTACACGCCTGAGCAATATGCTGATGTACTGATCAAGCAATACAAACAACAGTTGAAGGTACATGTCTATTTTCTTTCCTCAATATATATTGGAAGCTAGATTCTATCAAGCAACACATCGGAGCTTGACACAATCAATCATCATGCAACTTAGAAACAAACCCTTTCTTGGCTATTTTCAGTATTACTCATTGTCTATTTCTTTTGATTCAACCGACTTCCACCACACTTCATTTTTTACAGGGAATATCCATTGTTTTCATAGATCATCCATTATTATCCTTGAACCTGATTATCGTATTGTTTTTCTCCTTCCAAAACCTTGGACATTGTACCTCTATGGAGCGAGGAAGGTGGCAGTTATTGGATTGGGTTTAATAGGATGCACCCCCACAGAAATAAAAGGATTTGGCTCGAATGGCTCAGTTTGCGTCGACAAAATCAACAATGCTGTTACCTTGTTCAATAATCGTCTCCAACCACTCGTAGATGAATTCAATAGCAACCTCTCGGATGCCAAGTTCACCTACATAAACATGTTCGCGATCTCAACCACTGGTCCAGGCACAGGTTTGTTCCTCTCTCTCTCTCTCCATCTGTCCTTGGGATCAATGCATTATGGTATGATCATTCTAACAGACATGTTTTGTCTTGATTTGTTTAATTCTCAGGTGACCTAATTTTGAATGCAACATGCTGTAAAGTGGACAAGGAACTAGGCACTTGCATTCCCTTCGAAACTCCATGCTCGAGCAGGTCATCATATGTGTTCTACGACGGCTTCCATCCCTCAGAGGTAACGAATTTGGTTTGCTGCAAGAGCATTCAATGCTTTGCTTCCATCCGATGCCTCCCCTTTTGACATTTGCAAACTCGCGATGATCTGACTGAGGAGATCGGGATAATATCAGTCACTGCCGAAGCAGTTTTCTACACGGCTGCCAGTGTCTAAACGTATACGCTATTATATAAAATCACCAGGATAATTCCAGTCAAATAAGAGACTGCTATTTGAGAATAAAAGCTTCTGCATATTTCATACCGTATATCGTCTGCTTCATATCCATTTGTATCTCTATTCGTCTCACTTTCCATTTTAAGAGCCTCTGTCACGCCCCGGACTCCATCGAGCCCGCAACACCTCGCCCACGGTCATATTGAATGCGATGTCCCAGAACGCGTCGCCGACCCAAACCCAAATAAGAGGATAATACCCATACAAAAGCAATCGACCCCTATACATAATAAAAACAATGATCAAGAATAGTAATAACGTCGTAAACAAACATTCTTACATTAAAACCAGGGAAGACTTACAATATCCGATACAGAAATATACATAAACCAAAAGCGGGTCGGGGAGCTACTAACATCAAAAAGGGGCACGTGGTTGTGTGGTTGTGGTGGTCGGGTACTGTTCGCTCGTTTTCACAAGGAATATCCTTTACCGAAACTTCTGTTTTCGGTTTTTTTATTAAAGTAGGTTCTGTGATTTGATTACTAGGAGAGTTATGGCGAAAAATAGAGTGTAACATAGGATTGTATGGAATGGATGGAAATCGGAACAGGGTTATATGGAATGGATGAAAAGCGTATGGATTGAAAACGGATCTAGGATCAATAGAGTTTCAAGCTACGTTACAATACTCCTATGGAAGCTGTAAGGAGCTGGAAAGTTACTAAAGATACAGGAAACTGTAAATACAGGAAGTAAAGATGCATAGGAAACTAAAGTGCAGATATGCTTGAGTGGTTTTTCTTTTTGTTGTTGTTTTCTTTTTTTCTTTGCTTCATTTGAGTATTTGTATCTTCTCCTATCTTGCAACTGTTCGTTGGTTACTTCCATGTTTTCAAACTTTGAATATTTTGGCGTTTCCAATAATTGTCTTTTCTACCTACGTTTCCAGTTTTATTGTTCGCCAAAACTTGATCTCAACCGCTGAGATGATTTCAAATCTGGACCAATAACCTTCCGTAATATGCTCGTGCTCATTATCTCCATTCCCGTTCATAACTTGTTGCTGTCGTGGCAAGATTGTGATTCTTCAATGTATTCTCGAAGTGTGAATCTCCCGAAAAGGGTTGCCGTCATGAAGCATAAATATTCCAATGTCCCGAACTATAACTCTTCATATTTCAGTAAATATACATATTTTCATTACTTACCGAATTCGGGATGCCATGCCATTCTTACTTACTTCTCGGCATGTTGCCGAATTTGGTCTAGACGTGTTTCGGAAGATGGCTGATTTCCATTATACGCCGAATTCGGCATTAAAGCATATTCGGCACTTATGCCGATTCTTATTTTGATGTCAACATATGCCCCCTTTTAAAAGGATTAAAATGACTTTTAATTCTTTTAAATGCCAAAAGAAAAGATGCTTACATTTTATTATTGATGTCACTTCGTCACCTCACTCCGCGCGTCTGCTTTTCGTCTTCAAAACATTTCTTCTAAAAATCTTTCCTTTCTTCGTGCCCTTGCATTCTCACCTTTTCGACTCTCTGTAACTTCTTGATTCTCTGCATTCTCTCTTGATATTCACCTGAACCCAATGGCTTCCAAGGCTTCCAAGGAGCAAACTTTTTATTTTTCTGCATCAGATGCTCTTGATCGCTACCATATATTCCGAGATTCTGAAGATTTGAACGAAGAATTTCATTTGTTCTCTGTGGAGAACGATTTCGAGGATTCCTTCATTCTCGATCCAGCAGTTCACAATCATTTCTCTATTCCGAAGTGCCTATCAATCCACTTCCCACGTCATCAATTTGAAGTACTTCCAGTCCACGAGTCATCTATCTTGGCTTGTCAATGGCATTCTCGTCCTCCTTGTCCTAGGGCTTTTTCAGACTTTGAACTAGATTTTTACCAATGGTATCTTCGTCTTCTCCCTTCTAAGGGTCCCTTTTGGGACACTCTTTCAATTCATGATGCTCTACATCTTAGTTGCTTTGATTACCATGTGAATCGTGAGCTAATCGGAGCATTATCTTACTTATAGTCGACCTTCACTAATTGCTTCTTTTTCCCTTTCTCTCATATGTCGATAACTTTACTTGATGTATACTATCTCACTGGACTTTCTCCTTTGGGTACAGACCCATCTACTCTGTCTCTTGATTCTCGTTCAAAACTTGGCAAGTTATCTGATTCTGAAATGGCATATGGGGCATTTATAAAAAAGTATTTCAAGAAGGAGAACGTAGTTACCGACGAGGAGCATACTGCTTTTCTTTTATATTGGCTCTGTAGATTCCTTTTCTGCCACCCGATAGTTAGGATTTCAAATGATTTTGTTGTTATTGCCTCCACTCTAGCATCAGGGACCCCACTAGCTTTGGGTAAAACCATGTTAGCCTTACTATGTCGGGACTTAGCCCATGCTTCCTCCTCTATTGCTTCGGAAGAAGTTAGTAGAGTTTTTGGTGGTCATCTTTGGCTCCTTCAAGTATGGGCAGCTTTCTATTTTCCTGCATGGTTTTCTAAGGTTCAAGTCATTCAGCCCCTTGGGATTTCCATTCCTAATCACCCAGTCTGCCAGGCCTTGAGTAGGAAATTAATCCCTCTTTCCAAATAACCATCTTCTTGTTTTCGATACTTTATTTCTCAAATCTGCTCTGTTTAGAAGAACCCACATTCTTTCACTCCTTTCCTTGTTTCCCAATTCAAGTCTTACCTCCCTGCTTTTTAGAAAAATAAGAGTGATTTCTGGCAAACCATTCTAACTTCAGTTGATCTTCTTGTAAGATTTTCAACAAAAGGCAGATTCGTTGCTGGTTTTGAAATTTACTCTCCTCAATACTGTGCCAAACAGCTTGGATTGATTCAAGGAGTTCCTATTCTAGCTCTTTATACTTTCTCTTATGCCTTCTTTGACAAAATATCCTGCAAGCTAAAAGATAATCAACATTTTGTTGAGCTGACCACACTGGTTCGGGGTGTTTATCGATTGTTTTGTGTTGTCGAATTCATTGGACATCCCAATCGTTCTTCAGCAGATTTTGATCTCTGGTGGGATAATTATCGAAAGACCATATTTTCAGATCCTCTAGATCATATTCTCTTGAAGATAAGGGATGATATTCCTCTTACATTATCAAAAACAATCGAAGTCACCAATGTACCTTCACTTAAACAAGCAGAGACTTCTCAAGGTAACTAGATTCTGCTTTTTTTTTTCAAATCCACATATCTCATTTAATGCTCCATTTCCAGTCTGACTTTTATTTTTGTAGTAAGTAAGATAAGGAAAGCTTCAGACTCACATGCTCCTGCTCTAAAGAAAATACCAACAAAACGTGGTGTGAGGAAAGTAATTATTCGATCTTCAGAATCACCTCCAGGAGGATCTCCAACTATGAATCAATATCTAGAACCCACACTAAGAGCTATGATAAAGCCACGTACTCCAAAAGGTAATTCTAATGCTTTTCTTTTGGCGAATATCACAACATTAACTTGTTTATCTTCTTGATTAATCCAGGGGCTCTTAAGACTTATCAGCCCAGTACTGTCTCTCCTGTTTCCCTTTCTAGTAAGGATCCTACCCCATCAACTTCCAATCCTTTACCGATGATACTTACTCCTTTGACAAAAGCTGAATTGACTCAAGAACAACCTTATATTCCAACTCCAACAAAGAGTATACCATCAACGGATATTCTTGCCTCTGTTGTAGAACTTGAAGCAAATCTTACTTCGTCTTTCATCGGTAACTATTACTATCTCTTATTTGATTCAAAATCTTATATCGTTGTCTTATATACATAGGCCAACATTTGCAGTCACCGATGAAACCACTTCTGCACTTCAAGAGGCTCTAATTTCTGAAAGAGCATCAAGTGTACCTCTTCCTGCAATAATGGATGAGCCCATTCCTGTGCTTTAAGATGCTCCAATTTCTGAAGGAACATCAAGTGTACCACTACTTACAAGCACTGATGAGCCTCAAGAGACTTCAATTCCCGAAAGAGCTACTTATGCAGTTACTGTTTTGCCTCATTTCATATCTTATGCAATACCTAATCCACCTGCCGAGATAGAACTTTTCTCTCAAGATGAACGGGTGGAATTGGGAAGGATATTGGCAGGTACTCATCCTAACTCTTCTACAGCTCCTGATTCTTCAGAACCCCCAGCTTTATCAATATTTGCTGAAATTCCTCGAGAAATAACCAAGGCTAAATGGGAAAAGCTTCTTTACTTATTGGAACCTGGCTATGGAAAGTTGAAAACGACTCTGATAAGAAAAGCCAGGCAAGGATTCTTTTCCAAGAAGTATGCTCTGGTAATCCATCATTTGTTTTATCTAAGCCCTTCCAAGACAAGATTGACCTCTTTGCCGTTGGCTTTGTAGATGCTGTAAACACAATAAGAGTCAACCTTGATCAACTTTCTCATCTTCTCTTTGGGGAAAACAGAGGATTAGCAATCCAAGATGAGCTTGCCCATAAGCGTAAAGATGCTTGTCTTTTCTACAACAATTTCAAAGTTGAAGAGAGCAAGCTCCAACGCTTGGAGGCTAGGAAGGAAGAACTTGAGGCAGAGTTGATGATGGTGAATGCTCAATTGGAAGAACAAAAGCTCACAGTTTCAACTATTTGTCCTACACTCAGGCGTAAAATGAAGCAGCGTCGGGAATTGGAAAAAGAATTTGATGCTTCTGTTGGAATAGTCAAAGTCCATGAAAGAAAGAGAGCCGAGATTATGGATGAAAATCATAGGCTTGAAACTGAACTGAGAGATTTTATAATCGAGGCCAAAGCTTTATTGGCCGAATGGGAATAAATTGAAAGTTTCATTGGCTAGAATTTGATCTCCCTTGCATTCACCTAATATCCCGATGATACAAACTCCCGACATTATTCTTTGTTCATATCAATAATCTAACCTTCTTGACCAAAGGTTAAATCGAATCTCCATTTGGTTCTTTTGACATTTAAATCAACTTAAAGATAATTGCTCCATCGCAACTTTCATAACTTATGAGTCAAATAATTGCCTTCCTTTGCTTATCCCCTTTGAAATTACTGACTTAAAAAATAACTGTTTGTCCAGAAGCATAAACTACATTCAACTTCTATTTCTATTTCCCAAAAAGAGCTCTGGCATACTACTATCCACGATTTGCTTCATATCCTTTACTTTTATAACTGCCCAAGTTACCAAATCTTTCATGAGAACTCACAGTCTCGTTTATGATGTCTTCACATGGTTCTTCATCTCAATTGCTTATTTGATCCCAATCACAATGAGAACGCATTCCCTATGAGGGTAAATTTTTCACTGAACATTACCAAATTTAAGCTTTGATAACTGTTTAACATAGACATCTTGCTTATTCAATTATCTAGGTGAACAGTCTATATGGAGGCGACTGCATGAATTACTATCTCAAGGGCATCACGCATTATTGTTGAAACACAAGTATAAGGTAGAAGTTACCGATTTAACCAACTTCTTTAGATCCAGAGTGTTTTTGTCTGCAAATTCTGCCTTCCTAGATCTGGCTTGGGAGCTATACTCTTTATTTCCTGCTTGCTTTGATGAATTTGAGCATAATGTGAGGGAAATTTGGAATTTGGAGCCAACTGTTGTGGAAGCTGATGCCCTTCATCTTCAAATTGAAGAAGAATCTTCCCGATTACGAAATTCCAAGGAAAAATATGCTCAAGCTCAAGACTTCTGTACTCAAGCTAGAGATGACATTCAGATGACCCATCAACTCTTCAATTTCCTTTCCAATCATCATCGTGTGGAGTGGAGGATACTTAGAGATGAAATTTCCCATGTCAAGTCTATGGTTGAAGCTGTTTCAAACACGTACAAGCAATTGCTTCAAGAAGCTTGGGAAAAATTTGAAATTGTCCGCTTTCACTCTCATCATCTGGAGTATCTTGAGGGACAAAAATCTAAACTCCATCAGGATCTTGCCTTACATTCTCATCTTGTAGCCCAAAACCTCAAACTTGTTAATGATTTGCATACTTTTGTCATCAAGATAGGAATGTACTTTCATTTCAAATGAATAGAATAATTTGCTTGTGTTTCCCAGATTGATGGATAATATTTCTTTAAATATTTCCTATTTATAGAACATGATAGTTCTTTTCCATTGACATCTATCAATCGGTATGACTTCCCAGTAAACACTTCGGTAACCAAATATGGTTCTTCCCAATTTGATGACCATTTACCGAATTCCCTGTTTTGAAGGTTAAATGGCAAAATTGATTTCCACACTAAATCCCCCACAATAAACTGTTTGAGTTTAACCATTTTATTAAAAGCTCTAGCCACTCTTCTCTTTTGTGCAATCAAATGATCCAAAGAAGCCGCACGAATCTCATCTAGCTCATCCAAATTTATGTGCATCCAATCTCTATAATCTTCAGGCAACATCTCGCTCTGCAATTGGACTCTTAAAGATTGTAATGTTATCTCCATTGGTAAAACTGCTTCTTGTCCATATGTAAGCATATAAGGACTGACACCTGTGCTTGATCTTCGTGATGTTCGGTATGCCTACAACACTGTTGATAATAAAACATCCAATTCTCTTGGATTTTCTTCTAGGTGTTTCTTGATCAGTCAAATGACAACTTTATTAGTTGCTTCAGCTTGTCCATTCGCCTGGGGATAATATGGTGTAGAGTAGACCATCTTGATTCCTCTTGATCGTGCAAACTCCATTACTTTACTTCCAGTAAATATTGTTCCTTGGTCCACAATAATTAACTCAGGCAAGCCAAACCGATGAATTCACCCACTTTGTAAAGTAATCCATAGTCAATAAAATGTAACTATACTTATGAGAAGAAGGTGGATAGATCTTACCTATTATGTCTATTGCCCATCCCCTAAATGGCCATGGCTTTATGATAGAATGGAGCTCCATAGCAAGTACATGTTGCAATGGTCCACGTTTTTGACATGAAAGGCGTGCTTTAGCATAATTGATACAATCCTGTATCATTGCTGGTTAAAAATATCCGTACCTTTTTAATAGCCACCTCATCTTAATATCTGCTTGATGAACTCCACATATACCCTCATGTGCTTTTGCCATAACCATTTTCGCATTATCTTCATCAAGATAACGTAAGAGCAATCCATCTGAGGACCTTCAGTATAATTCTTCTCCTAATATAACATATTTCTGGGCCTGCATCCTCAGCTTTCAATCTCTTGAATCTGAATTCTTCAAATATTCGATGATAGTTTGTCTCCAATCCTCTCGGACTACTTTACTAACTGCTATCGGTATCTTTCTTTGTTTAATAGAAGGTACCGACAACGTTATGGTAGCTGTGACGTCTGCCAATCCTTTTGATATTCGGTGTCTAGACGCTACTTGAACCAACTCATTTGCGTCGAAATTCGTATTTCTCTTAACATGGACTATGTCATACTCTCTGAACTGCTCTAATTGCTTCTTTGCCAAGTAGTAATAACCAATCAAATTTTCATTCAAACATTGATATTCCCCTTTTAACTGTTTCACCACCAATTGTGAATTACCAAATACTTTGATAAACTGTACTTTCGACTCAATCAATATCCCCAAGCCAATAATCAGTGCTTCATATTCAGCTTGATTATTTGAAAATTTAAAGTCTAACCTACAGACGCACCTTGTAAGTTTTTCATCGAGAGAAATTATTATCAACCCTGCTCCAGCCATACTCTTAGCACGCGATCCATCAAAGTACATAGTCCATGGTAGTACTTGATTGAAGTTCCGCTCATTTTCTTCCATTTGTAAATATGGGTATTTGGTAAGAAAATCGACAATAGCTTGACCTTTTATTGTCTTGATCGGCACATATATCAAATCAAATTCAGACAAAATAAATGCCCACTTGGCTATATGCCCTTTTATCATAGGTTGGGATAACATATATTTTATTATATTGGTCTTGCCGATCACATGCACTCTAGTTGGTAATAAGTAATGTCTTAACTTCATACAAGCAAAGTATAAAGATAGACATAATTTTTCAATTGCGGTATATCTTTTTTCAACATCAGTTAATATTCTGCTCAAATAATATATCGTTTGTTCTTTTCCACTTTCATTTTCCTGTGCCAACATACTCCCGATAGTTTTATCGGTAGCCGATAAGCACAATTTCAGTGATTTGCCTGCTTTTGGCGGTACTAATACAGAAAGATTCACTAGATAGGCTTTGATCAAATCAAAAGCCTTTTGTTATTTCTCTCCCCATATAAATTCATCATGATTCTTAAAGCACAGAAGTTGTGTCATCGGCTCCATTTTAATAGACAAATTGTTGATGAATCTTCTAAGAAAGTTTATTTTTTCAATCACTATTTGTAACTGTTTCTTGGATGTAGGATGGGAAAGCTCCATGATAGCCCTTACTTTGTTCTTGTCAATTTCAATTCCCCTCTAACTGACCAAAAATCCTAAGAAATTTCTTGCTCGTACTCCAAAAGCGCACTTGGTTGGATTCATCTTCAATTTGTACTTCCTTATCTTGATAAATGCTTGTTCGAGATAATCCAGATGATTTTTTTGGGCTGACTTAACTACCACATTGTCAATATAAACTTTTAAGAATTTACTGATTATGTCATGAAAAATAAAATTCATTGCCCGCTGGTATGCAGCCCCTGCATTCTTCAATCCAAAAGGCATAACTACCCATTGAAAAGTCCCGATTGCACCTGGACATCTAAATGCTGTCTTTGGGACATCTTCCTTAGCAATAAAAATTTGGTTATAACCCGAATGACCGTCCATCAATGATAACATCTCATTTCCCGATTCTGAGTCTATTAACATATCTGCCATGAGCATTTGATATTCATCCTTTGGAGTGGTATTATTTAGATCCCGAAAGTCAATGCAAACTTTCAGCTTTCCTTTCTTCTTTTTCACAGGAACAATATTTGAAAGCCACTCAACATACCTGACTGTTTCAATAAATTTTGCCTTCAACAATCTTTCTATTTCTTCTTTGACTTTACCAATCACAGCTGGAGCAAATCTTCTTGCTAATTGTTTATGTGGACGAAACCCTTTCTTGATTGGAAGGTGATATTCTACAATATCTCTTAACAAACCGGGCATTTCATGATAATCCCATGTAAAGCAATCTTTGAACTCTTTGATCAGATCAACTAGCTTGTCTTTCATGCCCCCTTGCAAAAACGTACTTACATATATTGGGCAGAAAAAACCAAGCTCTCCTATATCAACCTTCAATAATGGATATTGAGCCTCCATTGTTCTGTCTTCTTCGACTAACAACTCTTCCCATTTATCTATACAATCCGAGGCTTCAACATTTCGCTTTGCCATTTCCGCCAAATGTGTGAAGTATCTTTCACAAACTTCTTGCAATGCGAACTTGTTTTCCATAAAGAATGTGTAATTCTTCTAATGCCAAACTTGTTTTCCCCGAAATTCATTTCTAAAAATTGCAAAGAAATATCTTTAGCCGTTATTTGCGTGACTATAAGATATTCCTTTCGATTTGGCCGAGGTTAAAAGGACTTGACACCAACGCAAGACTGCAACGATTAGGCACCCTTTTAATTTCATTTTGTTAAACTAGTCTAAAATAGAAACTGAATCTCACTCTTCATATGTATGTCATTGTGATTGACATGGTTCAAGGAAAGGTATATATTCTATCCCTCATTATTTTATTATGCAATCTACTTACTTATTTGATTTATTATTGTTCGGCCGCCCGTTCATTGCATTCTATACACGATGGGAAGAGC
The DNA here is from genome assembly GCA_024500025.1 of Syzygium aromaticum. Classification (NCBI taxonomy): domain Eukaryota; kingdom Viridiplantae; phylum Streptophyta; class Magnoliopsida; order Myrtales; family Myrtaceae; genus Syzygium; species Syzygium aromaticum. Next base: position 635,296 of record CM044887.1, on the reverse strand, counting down.
TGATGTCAAATTTGTCCCCACTCCTAAAGAAGAACTTCTGGCATGGTGGGACCAACTCGACCAAAATGGCCAACAGTATGTTAAAGCAAGAATCAATCGCCTACTTCCACTGCTCAAAATCAACATCCATTCTGGCATGATACAAGCATTAGCACATTTCTGGTGCCCACAGACCTCCACTTTCATATTTGGAAAGTTTGAGATGACCCCGACTCTGGAAGAGTACAGTATTGCCATTGGGAAACCTTTGGGATTTGAACTCACCAAGCCTCTTTTAGGTGTATCCCCTCTGCCCGAATTATCTCAATTTTTACGAACCAAGAGTGAAACTGTGAAAAGAGTCATTAAAGCTCATTGTAATGCATGTCCATCATTTTTCTTAAACGAATGTTTTGAAAGCCAACCTATGAGCCAAAAAGCCAAAATTTTTATCCTTGCTTTTATCGGGTGCGTCCTTTTCCCCTATCGCAGAAATTCAATAAACCCCTCTATTGCGTTTGTGGCCAAACAAATTTGCACCGACTTGAATTATGTTAATTTAGTTTTGGCAGAAACATTTTTGTCGTTGAACCGTTTTAAACAAAATAATGACAAAATCATGTGGGCCGCCCCAGAAATTTTGCAAATCTAGGTTTTATCCCATTTGAGAGGATTCGGGCACCTCATGCAATTTTTTGAAATCGATGACCTCATGCACCCGATACAAAGATTTGAGGTCCTAAAAAATCATTCCCCTAAAAAGGATTACGCGACTTGGATAAACTTTTTGAAAGACCTTGATCCCAAGGTATTCCTATGGTATACTAAATGGTTCCATAAGGGTTAGGCTCGTTATGTCCACCAGTTCTACGACCCCGTTCCACTGCTCGGTTTATCAGGCATCACCTCATACTACCCATACCGGGTAGCTCGCCAATACAAGGCTCAAAAAGTCCCGCCGCCCCTCAGAACAAATAGGTTTCGAGTTCAATTCACCCGCTTGAACTACAATTATGCTAATGAAATTCATGCCATCCAGGGGATATGGACTGAATGCCATCCCGAGAACATCCTGATACCTAGACTATTGAAGGGACAGGAAAAAGTCAATCATGCCTCTCTGTTCTACATTTCCCATCATCAAATTCCACCAGAATTGCAGCCGCAAGTCCTGGATGTAACCAACAAGCCCAGTTGTCAAGCACAAATTGATCAACTTGAAAAGACCGTGGGGACGAAGGATAAGCTTATTGCGGAACTTGTCCGTGAAAATAAGCGATTCCGAGAGACTGAAGCTTCCCCATTGTTTATAGAATGAGTATCCGGGAAGGGCCCCCTTTTTGTTAAAATTCCCTGTATTTTATATTTTCCTAGTATTAATGTTTAGGGGTTTTTGTTTTTCTTCCTTAAGAATGTTTATAAGTTGTAATATTATTAGTATAACCCGGACCGTTTTTATTCTTTATATGAATTTTGCACCTCAAAAGACACCACCGCGGCCATTAGCCTAGTGGTATCCGAGTGTGAGGCTGTACGGTCCGAGGCGACCGAGGTTCGAACCCCGGGGACGCCGCTTGTAATGTTGATATTAATAAAAACGTTTTTTCTCATTTTTTTCTTCATAAACAAATAAAATATGCAATAATATCATTGTTAGGTCATGAAATGATTTTTTATACTTATTCATTTCAACATTTTCATAGGTAGTTACACAAAATGGTCGAAGAAAACGTCCGCCTCGATAATATGGAAAGCAAAATGAAAATGGTTTTCAATGCTCTGGAAAACATCACCAAGCAAATAGAATCCATCAATGGCAAGCTCACACCTGCGCCTGCACAAATTGAAGTGGCACTACTGCCATCATCCACTGGGAAAGACAAGGCCTCTGCCAGTGACAGTAAAATGCCCCTGCTAGAGGACGATCCACTTCCCCTTGCTATCAGGAAGGCTGAACCTGAAAACGCCCTGATGACAGAGCATGACAAACGCCTTGCAAAGGTCGAAGAAATGTTGAAACAACTACAGGGCCCGCAGCATGCTGTTCCGCTTGACTTGTCTATATACAAACAGGTCAAAGTACCAGAAAAGTTCAAAATGCCAAAGTTCGAAAAGTATGATGGCACTTCATGCCCCAGACACCATTTGCACATGTATCATGTGCGGATGACTCAATACGTGGATAATGAACCCTTCATGATTCAGACATTTCAAGCAAGTTTGACGGGGCCTGCCTTGACATGGTATATGTCAAAAGACGTGGATGCTTTTAAATTTTGGGATGACGCCGCTAATGCATTTCTCAAGCAATACCAGTTCAATCTCAATATCACTTTTACTCCTGAGTCCTTTAAGGAGTATGCCACCAGGTGTAGAAACTTGGCCGCCCAGGTAACTCCATAACTCACTGATCATGAACAAGTCAAGCTATTCATCAAGTCCCTTCCGTATAAGTATAGGCACCGCCTGGTTGGTGCCACTGCCGAATTTCTTAATCGTCTTGTTCCTGTGGGCGAACGAATTGAAATAGGATTGCGTGACGGATGGTTCACGGACCCTGCTTTGGCAAGTAAGAGACTCCACACGAGAAAGGAAAAGGAATCCCTGACAGACACAAACATTGCATACACCCAGACCGTTCAGCCCCCCCGAAAAGTCAAGGTGAATAGTGAACAGCAGCCAACCTCAAGTCGCCAACCTCCAAAGCGATATAATAAAAGGCAATTCATTCCGTTGCCCGGATCTCCCTTTCAGGTCCTGGCTATACTCTGAAACAAAAACCTGCTGTCTACCGAGTTGAAACGTCATAACACAAAAAGCTTCTCGAATTACGATCCGTCCAAGAAGTGTGACTATCACATGGGCGAGATAGGACATTCGATGGACGACTGCTATACCCTCAAACACCGAATCCAAAATTTGCTTGATACCAAAGCTTTTTCGTTCCAAACATCCAGAGCAAATGTTCAAAATAACCCGCTGCCCGAACATGAAAACAGAGTTAATGCCGTATCCACTTTCGACCCTTGTCGAATTAAGTGTGAGAAAGTGTGTATTGGTGACATCTATAACGCTCTGGTGAAAACGGGGTATTATCCTACTGGTGAAGTACCGCCTTTGTCCTTAATGAAAGAAAATGTTGCCAGCATGACGAAAGCAGGTGTGATTATGCGTGTCAAGCACACCGGTATAATGGCCAATATCTCTGAGATCATCATCAATTGGGACGATGAACTTTCAGCCTTGAATGGCAAAACGAGTACATCCAGCCCCACGCTTCTAAACGAACTTTTGTCTGATAACCCAGATGAGGAAAAGGAGTTGACGATTGAGGTACCCTTAACCGAGGGGCATATAGTGATCGAGATACCTCAACCTTATCGATACGAGAGTGACAAAGCAGTCCCATGGTCCTACGAATTGGAGGCTGATCTAGTTACCAGGTCTGGACGAACGTATACTCAAGCCGACGCGCAGCCTTCAAAGCTCGTCACTGATGAAGAAGCCAATGAATTCTTAGCCATCATCAAAGCCAGTGAATATAGTGTGGTGGACCAATTGCGCAAGTTGCCCGCCTAGATCTCTTTGTTGGAACTACTCCAAACGTCCACGAAGTATCAGAAGTCCCTGATAAAAGTACTTAGCGAAGTAAACGTGCCAGAGTCGATTGAACATGACAAGTTGAAAGCATTTGTGGGGTCCATCCTTCTGAAGGATCAGATAACATTCTCGGAAGAGGAGTTCCCGCTGAAGGAAGGGGGCATACCAAGGGTCTCTACATCTCCGTCAAATGTAGAAACTCCCATGTAGCTCGAATTCTTATAGACAATGGATCAACGTTGAATATATGCGCGCTGACAACCCTGTACCGCCTCAATGTGGACATGTCCAAACTCCGTGCCTCCAAAACCTCAGTCCGGGCATTTGATGGAATGAAGAAGGACACCGTAGGTGAGATCAACCTTGATGTCTGGATCGGCCCAACAATATTTAGCATTCTATTCCAAGTAATGGACATCCTCATTGCATTCAGCTTTCTGCTAGGTCGTCCTTGGATTCATTCTGCTAGAGCCGTACTGTCAAGCCTTCATCAAAGTGTAAAATTTATGGCCCAAGGGAAGCTGATCACAGTCCTTAGGGAAGAGGACCATCGAATCTATCAAGAAATAGCAATCCCGTATGTTGAGCCAAGTGGTAAAGTGGAATCTAGCTACCAGTGAGCTCGTGTCAACGATGCACGAGCATCGAGGAATTTCTCTCCCTACTCCTGATGTGTCAAAAGCCTGGATCATGGTAGGAAATGTTATGGTCGGAAATGGTTTCACTCCAGGCCAAAGACTCGGCAGAGGAGGCCGGGGCATCCGGGAGCCTATTTAGGCCGCTAGGAATCATCGTACAACTGGTCTGGGGTACCACGGGGGAAACCCGCAAGTTAACAAGGGGCATACGAAGGGTCAAACTAGTTTGTTACTCTCCCATATTCGGGAGACCTTCCCGCCACCTGCTAAATTGTTGCAGGATGAGAAGATTTATCTTAATCACTCAGGAGAATCTAACGAGGGGTTTGAGCAACCCACCAAATGTTCAAGTCACCAGAGCTCCTCGGCTCCTCTCGTAAATGTTGTTGGCGATCGACATCGGAAGCCGAGCAAGCTGCCCATTGAAGAGGATTGTGGATGAGAAGAAACATTGGATGGTGTGATCACCCTATTTGATAATATCTACATAGGGGCCATACATGAAGACTCGACCTCAGAAACTACTACAAACCCATCTGATTTATTTGCACGGTTGCAGCATCAGTTAGGCGAACTATAGGATTTGCTAACGTCCTTGATGGATACCATGCATCAAATCTCATACATGTCACCACCGTTGTTCGATCAAGAACAAGTCACTCAAGAAAATGGATCCGGAGGAAGCTCACCATCAGGGGTCATTCCTGATACGATTTGGCGAGACATCCAACTCTTACAGTGGCAAGGCAATGTACGACGATACTTGCCGGTTCCTAAATCCATGGAGGTGATGTTCCCTACCCTTTTACAAAAGGGGTTAATCGCAGGAAGGCCAAAACACCTTACTCCGGAGTACTTTATCAACTATGACTCCTCCAAGTTCTGTGATTATCATTCGGGAGAGATCCGACACTCGTTGGATGATTACGATACTTTAAAAAATAGAGTTCAAGACTTATTGGACGCCAGGGCATTCACTTTTCGTGCCCCATGGTTGTGTCATGGTGAAGATGATCCGTTGGTTGTACCTAGTCTTCGGGCTGCTGCTCCCGAGCTTTCTGATATAGCACGCAAGGGAAATGCGATTATGGATACCCTGGGCCAACCCAGTGGCAAGTTCGACTATTATATTGATTACCAGTTGCCATCAAGTTTATATGAAGATCAGCAGAACAGCATTCCTAGTGGATGGGACGACATAGAAAAGCTAACACCATTAAAGATGAGAGCCGAGGAGCTGGATTCCTAGAATGATACTTTCGAAAATTTCTTCATCGGCGCAATAGACGAATGACCAGCGGAGGGAATGGGCGCAAGCCCGCTTGAGTAGAGTTCCTCTCCTCTTTTTGCATGATCTTGCGACTTGTGAGGGAATTAGTGCAGTCCAGCCCGATGATGTAGATACTCACAGCAGCGATTCGGACAATTCAAGTGATGATCTCACTGAAATCTAAAGAAATTGGGAGCAATATGAACAATTCAAACCCCTTACAATCGAAGACACTGTTATCATCAATTTGAGCGATACTCAAGATCCAAAAGAAGTCACGATTGGAGCCAACCTTGCCAAAGAGAAAGCTATGCGCATAATTGCTCTTCTCATGGATTACTAAGATGTCTTCGTATGGTCTTACTCTGATATGCTAGGACTAGATCCCCGGATTGTTGAACACAGTTTGACCACTAATCCCGACATGCCTCCCAAAAAGCAAAGGTTATGAAGGACCAAGCCCAAGCTATCGAAAAATATCGAAGAAGAAGTGATGAAACTGTTGAAAGTAGGATTCATCGAGGTTTCGCAATACCCTAATTGGGTAGCAAGCATAGGATTACCCAGGGAGTTTGCCAGAAGGATCCTGACGGTGGAAAAGAAGACTGGTGACAATGTTGGGTAATCACCAATTCTCACCCTTACACATATTTTTAAGCCTAATGATCATTTCATTCCTCAACCTATAAACCAAACCCACGTTACATCTCTCATGAAGTCTCTTCTGACTAGGGTGCTTGAATTAACGTGGAATTTCCAATATTTATAAACAACGCTCGAGGAAGTGCGAACAGGATTATTTTTATCTCGTTTTGCAGGATTCTTGACTTGAAAACCTGGACATAATTGTAGGATGTTTTCTTTCATGGCCTTGACTTGGACAGTCACCTTTTGTTAAGCCATTGACCAAGCCAGCATTATGACCCTAAAAAAGACCTCTCAGATTGGCAGCGTCGTATCGCTTACGAGAAAACTCAAACCCTTGCTGATGTGATAATGGTCAGATTGAGTATTCTTGATGTTCCCACCTCAATAGATGGGACAAATAACCCTTTTCAACGAAAGCGAGCGGAAAATCCTTTCGGACTGAAGGTCTCTCGTTCAGCATCTCGAAAAGTCCACCGTGGGAGTGAGAATTTATCTTGATTGACCCTCAGTAGATGTTTGGTGACGCAAACATGGCAAAATCACCTTGCATAAACACACATTCTGAATAGCCTAGCTTGTCTATCCCTGATGAAGGCATGCATGTTTGTGCTAATCACCTTTGACAGTTCAGAGCTTTGATCCCCAATGACTTAGCACGAAAATTCAGACATTGAAGAAGCCTTCACTGTCACCCCGAAAGAGATACCTTGAAAAAGGTCGGTTATTCAGTAGATGATCTATCAAAACTTTGGATAAGAAACACCAGGTATTTCATCAGATTTCTTTTCAAATTACCCAGAAAGTAATTCAGGTGTTGCTTTAAAAATGAAATGCGTCTTGACTTGCAGTCAAGATATTTCATATGATATTCTAGAATAGCCTTAATTGTCTATTTCTCCGATAAATACATATGTCTTTGCACAAAACTAACTTGTCTGATAGGAGACATGCCCCACCAGGCAAAACATTAAATCCTCAGGCAAAGACTCCCAGGTACCCCTTGAACAATGGATCGTTCCTCTGTTCACCAAACCTGTTAAGCACACCAGTCAAGGCGACCGAAGAAAAGTTTGAGTCCTAGACAAATAATTTTTCTTGTCAAGGCGACCGAAGAAAGGTTCGGGTCCTGGACGAAGCAAAACCCAGTCACGGCAACCGAAGTTAGGTTCGAATCCGCGACAAACGAAATCCAGCTGGCGACCGAAGATAAGTTCGGGTCATGTGCAAGTGATTTCCCCCCAGTCACGGCAACCGAAGGTAGGTTCAGGTCCGCAACAAACGAAATCTAGCTGGCGATCGAAGATAGGTTCGGGTCATGTGCAAGCGATTTCTCCCAATCACGGCAACCAAAGGTAGGCTTGGGTCCGCGACAAATGAAATCCAGCTGGCGACCGAAGATAGGTTCGGGTCCTGTGTAAGCGATTTCTCTCAGTCGAGGCGACCGAAGAAAGGTTCGGGCCCGCGACAAACAAAATCCAATCGAGGCGATCGAATATAGGTTCGGGTCCTAAGCAGGTGATTTCCCCAGTCAAGGTAACCGAAAAAAGGTTCGGATCCTAGACAAATAATTTTCCTCGTCAAGTCGATCAAAGATAGGTTTGAACCCCAGACGAAGGAAATTCAGTCGAGGCGCCCGAAGATAAGTTCGAGTCCTCGACACCTGACATCAACTACCTAGAATTACTTTACCTTTCGGCAAGGTAAGTAGTCCCAAGTATGTTTTTATTTGCTTTAGCACACATCATTATATCAAAAAATGAGACTCGTAGTCTCGCCAAAAATAACATTCATTGAGCATGCACGGGTCAAATTTAGGTGTCATTTTGTCTTTGAACGTAACCTCTACGGGCTCAATCTCTACGAGCTCACCTTCAAAGAGGACAACTGTTGACACCTATTTTTAATCTGTCCAAAATTAAATTGCCCAAAATTTAGGAATTAATTTTCTTTAATTCCTAAGACAAAAAAAAAAAATATTTCTATTAAGTGCATTGCATGTAGAAATTAGGCATACTTGCATTAATAGGATATATTAATGTAAAAAAAAATGAATGAATGAGGAAAATTGCGCTGGGCCTAACCGAACCGGCCCTTTTCTTTTTCCCTTTTCTTCCCCCCGCGGGCCTCAGCCCTTTTCTTTTTCTTTTCTTTTCTCCCCCCATGTGGGCCCAGGCCCAGCCCGCTCCTCTCTTTTTTCTTTTTCTCCTCCCCGCACGATCGGGCCCAGTCTTAGCCTAGCCCCTTCCTTTCTCCTTCCCTCTCGCCGGTCGCTCTCTCGTCCCTGTTCTCCCTTGTTCGCGACGTCACGCCGACGAACAGTGGGGCTGCTCCTCGCCGTTGCTGTCCGGCCAAAGAGAGGCCAAGGCAACACGCCACAGGGACTGGCCATTAAGGCCAGTCCAGTCTGCCCGGGAATCTCGAGATTCCCGGGCTTCCCTCCCTCTCTCTCTCTCTCTCCCTTCTTCCTCGTGCAAAACCGACCCCCCCTGCACCGGCCTGGGGCCGCGGAATTCGTGAGGCATAGGCCGGTGCAGGTAGTCGTCAACTGACGATGGGAAGCACAGGATCGTCGTTGCCAACTATAAAAAGCCAAAGAGAGAGAGGGGGGTTGGCCATTTCCAAAGAGAAACAGAGAAGGAGAGAGAGAGAACACAGAGAAAGAGAGCTGAGAATAGAGAGAGAGGAGGCAAACCGAGAGCCAGCCAGAGCTAGAAGGAGAGCCCACAACCTCGCCGTCGCCCACGCAACCGCCGAAAAGCCTCCCAGTCATGCCGTCGACCGGTGAACCCTCCCCCATCCTTTGTTTTCCCCTGTTTTTTATGCTCGGTTTGGCCAAGATCCACACTGGCCGTTTCGCGAGAGTCCCAGCCCATACTGCCATCCCCGGCCGTTTGTGTGTTGCCATCGTAGGTGAGGTAAGTCCCTTGAGCTGACCGGCTAACCAGAGGAGGTCAAGATTTCCAGTTTTTCTTGTTGCCCCCCACTTGTTCGTCAAAAAGCCTCAATGAAACTGGTTTTTTAATCCAGTCACCGATCGGCGAGTGGCCGTTGGACGGTGACCCGGTGGGCGAAGAGGCTTGGTGTTGGTCCTAGGGCTTGATTTTGGTCAGTGCCGGTCTGGGTCGGCCAGCGAGAGGCCGATTTTCAGCTTCTTTGGTGCCTCTCCCCACGGGTCTGCGAATCCGGGTCAGATTCGACCCGGGTCAACGCCCGGGTCGAATCAGCTGATCCGGGTTGGTCCAAACCGAACGGGATTAGCCGATCCGACCCGAGTCAACGCCCGAGTCGGATCCGTTGACTCGGGTCAGTTTCGACCGACCCGGATCAGCCGACCCGACCTGGGTCGAATCGGGCCGACCCGGTTTAATATTATATTATTATTTTATTTATTTTTTAATTTTTTAAAAAAAATTAAAAAATTAAAATTTCTTTTTTCTTTCTTCACCGTATATATTTTTTTTTTTCCGAAAAAAAATTAATTTTTTAAATTTTTTATATGTGGTTTATTTGAATGCTTTAATTTATTGTTATATTATTATACATGTTGTTATAATTTCTTGTTTAAATAGATAAGCTGATTTGATCATGTGATATTATTTTGCATGCTATTGTTGTTGTGTTTTATTATGCATGTTTTTAATACAATCGCATGAGCTGTTGTGTTTTTGAATTTCATTTGACTTAGTTAAGGTTAGAACCTTAGGCTGCATGAATTGTTGTGTTTTTTACTGCTAATCGTTTTTGATTATGCACTCGTTCGATCACCTCACATGTTAGGAGAAATATCCTAAAATCAATCCAAACTGCCTGGTAAATGTTTTCAGAAATGAACAGAGTAAAATGGTACCGAAAGAGCATTAGTTATTCAACTAGTGTAACCAAGTCCCCGAACTCAATCAATCTCTAGTTCGTAGGAATAAGGTGATTCTCCCATCACCCTATTTGGGTTTCTAATCGACCCACCCCAAATCGATTAGTAGCAACTCCTTAATGTAAACAATTTGCATGTTAAACACTAAAACCTTAAGTCGCGATATGGTATGGGCTTGGGAGGGCCCGAGTTAAGTCCCAAGCTTAGACTTAGCACGTACCAGGCGAACCCCCTCGTTTTTTGAGCATGTTAAAAAAAAAACCCGAGAGTTTCGGTCACGACAATGCACTTTAAGAAGAAAGCTTGCTTCTTATATAGAAGAGAGTTAGATCCAAAATAGGAAACTTCCTTTTAGAAAATCTTTTTAAACTAGAAAACCACTTGATTAGGAAACCAAACCTACTTAAATTAGAAAAGTTTCATCTTCGTCCTCAAATCGAAGACAAATTTTCAACATTTTCCAACATGTCATGCTTGCTTTTTTTTACGGGAAAATTGTCCGAAACGTCTCAAACTTATTACACTTTTTCCAGTTTAATCCTAAATCTTTCAATTGTACCAATTGAATCCTAAACCTTTTCACCTTTTATAATTGAGCCTATTTGGCCAATTTGACCAGAATTCGTGAACGTGGATGCTAACCATCCCACGTGGCACGATTGGTGCTAACATAAACAATTTTAAATATTTTTAAATATTTTTTGAATATTTTATTAATTTTTTCCATTTTTTCTTTTTTTTTTCCTACCTTTTTTTCTTCATAACCGCTGGCAAGATGGCCGGAACCTCTCCAGCCACAGTCGAGGAGGCCATCGCAACCGCAAGGGAGGTCACCTTGCCCAAATATGGACGAGGCTAGCCTTACCATGGCCTCGTCAGCCACGGGTGATGCTACTTTTGCCCTCGGTCAACGAAGTTTCGAAATCCCTCTCTAGCGACCGGTGAGGGCCCAGCTACACTTGTTGGCAACTGTTGAAAAAAAAGAAAGAAAACAAGAAAATAATAAATAGTAAAAAAAAATATTGAAATATTATTAAAAATTATTCACGTCAACGTTGGCCATGCCATATAAGACAGCTGTCATTTACGTCAATGAATTCAGCTAAAATTGATTGAACGGACTTAATTGGCAAAATATGAAAATGTTTTTGATTCTATTGTCAAAATTGAAAGGTTTGAAATTGAATTGATAAAAATACAATAAATTTATGATTTTTTGGACAATTTTTTCCCGTTTTTCCCCCCTCCTCCCTGGAGTCATGATACCACAATTTGGTACATGCTTGACTATGAATGTCAACGAAAAATGAGTGAGTCAACTGTTATATTCGACGAAAAAAAATAGTTATATTTGAGATCAACCCATGAATCATATTCATATATTTTGTACAAGCTATGTGATAAATATTCAATGATATCCTGTAATGCTAGCTAGTATGATCTCTAAGCCTAGCTAGAAACTTATTTGGTTATCAATTCATTTCTTGACTTTATGTAGTCCCTTTTTTTGGCTTTCCTCTCCATGCACCAGTTTACTCATCTTTGTTTTGTTCCTCTTTGTTCGAAGTTTCCTTCATTGGTTTTTCTGATTTGCCTTAACTGGCATTTTTGGAGCGCGATGGAGCATGGAGACTTGCATTAGTTCTCATCTTTGTCTCTTTGAATTTGTAGCATAGCTTGGTTCTTGGAGCTCCTTAGGTCCTGTGTTACTTCATAATTGGAGACTCGCTAGCCGATAGTGGGAACAACAACAATCTCGAGACTCGAGCCAAATCGAATTATCCTTCTTGTGAGGATTTGCCGCACAATCACAAAGAAATAGAGAGTAAAAAGCGAGAAAGAGAAACGAGACACGAGGTTTTTGTCCTAGTTCACCCTTAAACTAGGGTTACGTCCAGCAAAAGATTTCACTATAATTAGCACTTCGCACCTCTCTATTATATCTCTCAATTACAAGAGAAAGAGATTATATATAAGTAATAGTTTGATTCAAAATAAGAAACCTCTTTTTACAAAACCTATTCTAATTAAGAAACATACTCTAATTAGGAAACCATTTAATTAGAAAACTTATTCAAAATAGGAAACCTTAATTGAATTAGGAAACTTTCATTTTCCGGGCTCAAACTATAAAAGCTCTCTTGCCGCTCCGGCCAGCTGCTCCCGCGACCCCTTGCCCACTCACCGGGAGTGGGACCTCCATGCCTTCCTGTCGATGAAGAGTATGAACCACATTCCAACATTCTCTCTCTTGGTGAATACTCCACACGCTTCTTTAGACCCAACGTAGTTGTACACCATTCAAATTTTTCTGCACTCACTACCTTGGTAAAAAAATCTATACTATTCACTTGTGTGTCAATTTTCTCCAACACTACAACCTTATATTCCACTTTCTGCCAGATGAAATGATATTGTATGCTAGTATGATTTGTTCTTGCATGAAATCCAGGATTCTTAGCCAAGTATATAGCACTCTAGTTATCACACCCAATATTTACTCCTCCTTGTGTAAAACCAAATTCTTTACACAATTTGCACATCCGTGTTACTTCCTTAACAGCATGATTAAAGGCCATGTACTTTGCCTCAATAGTAGATAAAGCAACCATGCTTTGTCTCTTGCTCATCCAACTCATAGCTCCACCAAATAGAGAAATAACATATTCGCTAGTTGATCTTTTGCTATCAATGTCACCTCCCCAATCAACACCCATGAAACATTTCAGTTCTAATGCTTGCTGTCCCTTTGAGGCTTTTATGCCTTCATAACATAGCTTAAGGTCAGATTTACCACGAAGATAACAAAGCACCCACTTTACTACCATCCAACGCTCTTTCTCCGGATTAGACATATATCTGCTCAATACTCCAACTGCTTAAGTATTAGGACGAGTATATACCATGGTATACATCAAGCTCCTAATAGTGCTTGCATTTGGGATTGTTGCCATCTCTTCAGCTTTCTTTTCAGTCTTAGGACACTGGAGTGTTGATAACTTGGAACTTGTGGACATGAGGGTCTTCACGGATTTATAGTCAGTCATGTTGAATTTTTTCAACACACTTTCAACATATTTCTTTTGACTTAACCACAACTTCCCATTCGCACGCTCTCTTTTAATTTGCATGCCCAAGATGAAGTTTGTTGGGCCTAGATCTTTCATCTCAAATTGTTTTGCCAACAAACCTTTCACCGTGCTAATCATTCTCAAACTATTTCCAACTAGCAGCATATCATTAACATAAAAGGTTAAGATAACAAAAATCATCCTCTAATCTTTTCACACAGACAAAATGATCAGCATCACAACGAACAAAGCCAAGCTTTAAGATATGTAAGTCGAACTTCTAGTACCACATCTTTGGAGATTGCTTCAGGCTATACAAAGACTTGTTTAGTTTGCAAACAAGATCTTCCTTTCCTCTGACCACAAACTCTTCTGGTTGCTTCATGTAAATAGCCTCCTCCAAGTCACCATGGAGGAATGTTGTCTTTACATCAAGCTAATCTACCTTCAGATTGTATGCAACTGCTACAGGTAAGACAAGCCTTATGAAATTTAATTTAGCAACACGAGAAAAAATCTCACCATAATCGACTCCCTTTATCTGCGAGTATCCCTTCGAAACTAGATGAGCTTTGTATCATTATATCTCTCCATATGTGGATATTTTCTTCTTGAACACCCACTTGTAACCAATTGCCTTTTGATCAGTAGGTAGTTTTACCAGACTCCACATTCCGTTTTTATCTAGTGAGTCCATCTCATCTTTCATGACTTTCTCCCACTGTTTGGCATCATTTGCACTACTTGCTTCCTTAACAGTACTTGGATCATCATATATAATAATCAGAGCACAATTCTCATTGCTGATAAATAGGGTATACTTCTCAAGTGATTTTTTCATCCATGTGGACCTTCTTAGGACTAGTTTAGATGATGCTTCAACTTTAGAATCAGTTTTAGAATCTACTACATCATTTGCCTTGTTAAGCTCATTAGCTTTAGAATTTGAATTTTCTGTTCTAGCTAGTGTAGCCTCTGTCTCTTCCTTCAAACCAACATCTAATTTAACCATTTGTGGTTTTCCAGGAGCTTGGCGAATAATCTGATTTGTCACAGATTCTCTAAATACCACATCTCTGCTATAAATGATACATTTAGTATCAGGATTCCACAGCTTATACTCTTTGACACCATTTTTGTACCCAATGAAGGTACACTTCTCTAACTTACTCTCAAGTTTGTTCCTCTTTTCCTTTGGCACATGTACATATGCTTCACAACCAAATACTCTAAGATGGGATATGTTTGGCTTCTTTTCAAATGATGCCTCAAATGGTGTTTGATCCTTCAAAGATGATGTGGGAGACCTGTTTTTTAGATAACATGCGGTTGCTATTGCTTCCGCCCAAAATTCAGCTGCTAAGCCTACATTACTTATTATACTCCTTGCCTTTTCCATGAGAGACCGATTAAGCTTTGCTGCCACCCCATTATGCTAAGGTGTATAGGGTATTGTCTTCTGCCTGGTAATGCCACTGATCACACAGAATTGATCAAATTTCGCTGAACAGAATTCTCCTCCATTGTCAGTTCGCAAAACTTTGATTTTCCACCAAAGCTTTGAACTTGCGAAATTTTTCAAGCACATCATCTTTCATTTGCAGAAAATATATCCACACATATCTAGAAAAATCATCAGTAAAAGAAACATAGCACCTTGATTTTCTAAAAGATGCAATAGGTGTAGGACCAAAAACATCACTGTGAATCAAATCTAGAATCCATTTTGCTCTTCCTCCTATGGATTCAATAGATACTCGATTTTGTTTCCCATGTAAACAATGTTCACAAAATCCAAAACCCATAGAACAACTTGGAATTCCATCCACCATCTTCTTTGAGGTAAGGGTCATCAACCCTTTCTCACCGATATAACTCAATCTCCGATGCCATAGTATTGAAAGATCTTCTTCCACCTGCTCTAAGATATAACTCTCACCGCTGATCACTATACTTCCCAAATAACTTCCACAGTTTTCCATACCATTCGCCTTTGGCGATCACCATATATCCACGGGTTAGCTTGCATGAATATTTGTTGCTGGTAAAGGTAATGCCAGCATTTGCCATAGTTCCCCCAAAAATAAGATTCCTCGAAAGACCAGGAATATGCATCACATTTGGAAGATTCTTGATTGTCCCATCTTTCATCTTTAGTTTCACCTTTTTGGGATAAATAATATCAAGCATCGTGTCATCCCCCTTTGCTCTATACCTCCATGATATGGCTTATAACAGCATAACCAATCTCTATGAGGCGTCACGTGGAAAGCCACTCCTTTATCAATTATCCATGCACTACAGTCACCCTGTGATGAATTACAGACTAGGTACATGTCTCCCATGCCGCTAGCATCATCCTTCTTTGTACTAGAGGATGATGCCTCATCTTGCTTATTTGGACCTGCACTTTTGCTTCTGCAATATTTCTTCAAGTGTCCAGGCTTTTTGCACTTCCAACATGTTATTTCCAATTGATCTTGGTTTTTAAATCTTCCTTTGGACTTATTCTTGCCACCAAATCTGGATTCGGATCGGTCATTGCTCCTTCCTCTTACGAAAAGAGCCTCTTGCGTTGCACTATCAAAACTAGCTCTCCTTATCTCCTCAGACAATAGAGCAACTACAACGCCTTCAAAGGAAAATGCACTAACACTAGTTCCAGTCGAAATACTTATATGTTTTCATGAATTGGCAGTGAATACAACAAAGTACATGCTTTATCTTCCTCATCCAGATTGATATCGATTGATGCAAGTTTCCCACAAATAGTATTAAATTCGTTTAAGCATGCAGAAAAAGAATCACCTTCGTTCATCCACAAGTTGTACAGTCACCTCCACAAAAAGAGTTTGTTCACGAGTGACTTGCTCTGATAAAGGTTTTCCAACTTCGTCCAGAGATCCTTTGCCGTTTTCTCAGAAGTCACGTTCCCTAGAACGTTATCCGTAAGGCATAACCAGATTAGGCTTTGCGCCCTCTGATCACTACTATTCCACGCCTTCAATTAATCAGACGTGGACTCGGTGTCCTTTGCCTTCTCCTTAGATTTTTCTTTGGGTTTATCTTCTTCAATCATGTGCCATAGATCTCTATCCATGAGCAAAGTCTCCATCTTTAATTTCCATAAATCGAAACCCTTTCCTCCGAACTTCTCTACTTCAATCCGTTATTGACCAGTCGATGACATCTTCCCAAGATTTGATTTTTTGGATCTCTCTTCACCAAGAAATCATAACCTCAAACCTTGCTCTGATATCAAATGTTAAGATTCGCAGCACAATAACAAAGAAATAAAAAGTAAAAAGTGAGAAAGAGAAACGAGACACGAGGTTTTTATCTTAGTTCACCCTTAAACTAGGGCTACGTCCAATAAAGGATTTGACTATAATTAGCACCTCGTACCTCTATGTTACATCTCTCAATTACAAGAGAAAGATACTATATATAGGCAAAAGTTTGATTCAAAATAGAAAACCTCTTTCTATGAAATCTATTCTAATTAGGAAATCATTCAATTAAGAAACCTATTCAAAATATGAAACCTAATTAAATTAGGAAACTTATTCAAGATAGGAAGCCTAATTGAATTAGGAAACTTTTCTTTTCCTGGCTCAAACTATAAAAGCTCTCTTACGACTCCGGACCACCGCTCCCGCGACCCTTGTCTACTCACCGGGGAGTGGGACCACCTTACCTTCCCATCAATGGGAAGTATGAACCACATCCCAACACTCCTAATGGGATTGACTTCCCCGACGGTGCCACCGGAAGGCTTGTCAATGGCCGTACCTTACATCTATCGACAACATCATTGGTCTGCTTTCTTACCTTCTCCCTTTTTTCCCTCAACCCTTCTAACTGTTCACGTCAAATCTTGGAAAAGTATAATGTAATGTGACTTTGAGCAAAGTATCATGTTTTCCCATGGAAATTAATGTTGTCCTAAAAGTTCCTTAAGAGACTGTTTACATGCGAGTGCCTATTACATTCATGGGCCTACTATTTAGCTCTGTATTTTAATAAAAATTAGGGAAAATTTCAATTAAGGACCCCAAGTGGGGTCAAATTCTCAAAAAAGAACCCAAAGTGAACAAGGTGTTAAATAAGGGCCCGAAGTGCTCAATCAGTCTCAAATAAGGACCTGAAGTGCCCAAAAAATCTCAAATAAGGACCTGGGTCCCCGGCCGGCAAAAAAACTACTGTTCCGGTGCCGAAACAGTAGCTTTTTATTTATTTTTTAACTTTTTCTTTTTTCTTTTCTGTTTTTTTTATTTTCCTTTTATTTTTTTTTTCTTCCTCCGCCGGCCATAGTCGGGGCCGACGGAGGTCGCCGGCCTCAGGCGAGGGCGACCTCGCCCTCGCCTGGATCCAGCGAGGCTCGACCTTGCCGACGTCGGCGAGGTCGAGCCCTCGCCGGATCTGGTGAGGGCGACCTCGCCCGACGCCGGCGAGGTCGAGTCCTCGCCGGATCCAGGCGAGGGTGACCTTGCCGGCGTCAGGCGAGCTTCCCCTCGCCTGGATCCGGCGAGGCTCGACCTCGTCGGCGTCGGGCGAGGTCGCCCTCGCCTGTTGCAGGCAAGGCGACCTCGCCCGACGTCGGCGAGGTCGAGCCTCGCCGGATCCAGGCGAGGGCGACCTCGCCCGACGCCGGCGAGGTCGAGCCTCGCCGGATCCAGGCGAGGCTCGACCTCGCCCGACGACGGCGAGGTCGAGCCTCGCCAGATCCAGGCGAGGGCGACCTCGCCCGAGGCCGGCGACCTCCGCCGGCCCCGGCTATGGCCGGCGGAGGAAGAAAAAAAAATAAAAAGGAAAATAAAAAAAAAACAGAAATGAAAAAACGAAAAAGTTAAAAAAAATAAATAAAAAGTTATTGTTCCGGCACCGGAACAGTAGCTTTTTCGCCGGCCGACGGGTATTTTGGCCGGCCGGGGACCCAGGTCCTTATTTGAGATTTTTTGGGCACTTCAGGTCCTTATTTGAGACTGATTGAGCACTTCAGGCCCTTATTTAACACATTATTCACTTTAGGTCCTTTTTTGAGAATTTGACCTCACTTGGGGTCCTTAATTGGAATTTTCCCTAAAAATTATAAAAATTGTCTACGCTAGCGTGGCTGTAATACTTGGCACGGGGCTATCTTATGGCCATGCCACGTAGTACGGCCGCGTTGATTAGACTTTTACGTCAGCGATTTCAAGCCAACATTGGCCAGAATTATTAAATTGACAAATCATCAAAAGGTTTAGGACTAAATTAACACAGTTGAAAATTTTAGGACTGAATTGATAAATCGTCAAAATGTTTAGAATTAAATTAGAACGGTTGAAAGATATAAGACTGAATTGACCATTGTACAATAAATTTATGACTTTTTAAATATCTTTCTCGGCACCTACTTATTGCGCTGGAAACACGTCCAACTACTCGATGTTGGCCAGCATCCCTGCCATTCCTTGGTCAGGCGCCCCCTAGACGTCCGGCTTCGTTCAGGTGTTAGGCAAGCCGCGGGCCATCTTCACATGCCCTCCTTTTGTCCATCTCCGTCTCCAAGCCTCCACAAACATTCCGAGTGTCTCAATAAATAGAAACATGTGTCGATTCTGAATCGAACGGGAAAACTTCGAGCTATAACCAACATCTTCTTCTTCATTTTCAGCCAAACATTAAATTTCTACTATTCACTTGGTACGTGCGCAACTCATGTTGTTTGCCTAAGCTGACCACGCAAAGAGCATAGCCTGGTCAACTCCCGGAAATTTCTCTTCAAGTCGTGCAATCACATCGTTTTGGTGTAGACGACATCTTTCTCTCTCTCTCTCTCTCTCTCTCTCTCTCTCTTTGCAATTTGAGAACAGAAGCTTCTGAATAGAAATGTAAACACGGATTAATCTACCATTATCAAATACTGTATCTATTTTCCCCCAAAAAATCCCACAATATTTCTTAGTTTACTTTCTCGTAGCATGACCCAAAACAGCTTCACCATGGCTGGCAACGTAAGAGACGGGTCAACGGTTTTAACGTGCACTACACATCTTCATGCATATTCTATATGCACACTATCTCGTTTTTTATAGGAACATACCTAATGGGTTTGAATTTCAAGGATTTGCTTCGATGGTTACTGACTAGCTTAAAGAAAGGCGAAGAGTTGTGTGACGTTGACATATGCGAAACGACAGAGCTTGTACTATATTTCAATTTTTAATGATTGTATGCGTTCTTGAGCAATCATATTCAATTTATGCCTGTTCATTGATTCTTATGAAGGCGTATGGAAGTAGCATTGTTTGCACATAGTGCGTGCATGATAGCTAATGCTAAAATAAATTGGTCAAGAAAGGATTTGAGTACATCTCGTCCCATTATGACCATCAATAAGTTTTATTAGGGAGAATTATCAGAAAAGTCCTAACTTTATTGTACTTATGACAATTCTGTCCATTCGGTCAATTTTGCTAGAAATCGTTAACGTGGATGCCAGCCATCCTATGTTCTTCTTCCCTTCCTTTGGCTACCAATCAGAGACAAGGGCCATTGAGGCAGACCTCGCCATGGCCGGGAGAGGCCGAGGCTTGCTAAATCTGGCAAGGGCTTGCCCAACCGCATTGGGCGAGGCCAAACCTCCTCATCGTCTATGGGCGAGGGCAAGACTTGCTCATCAATGGTGTGGCTCAACCTCGCCCAAAGACGGGGAGGTCGGCCTTGCCGGTGGCCGGCGAGGTCCAATCGTTGAGGTCCAGCGATCAACTAGAGGAAGAAGGAAAGGAAGAAGAAAAAAAAAAGAGAAAGAAAAGAAAAAAAGGAAAATAAATAATAATTCAAAAAATATTAAAATATTATTAAAAAAATTCACGTAGGACGGCCGGCTTCCATATTAGCGATTTTCAGCCAAAATTGTTTGAATGGACTAAATTGAATATGTATGATTCAACTAGCAAAAAAAAAAAGTTTAGGACTGAATTGGCACAATCACAATAGGTCTAGAACTTTTTTGGTAATTTTCCTGTATCATGACATCTAATTAACTTGAAAACGGACGCAACTTTGTATCATAACTTGCATCTCAATATACATATATTTTCTGACATCATGCACATGGGACACGACTGGTTTTTTCTAGATATATTAGGGTTCATCCAAGGACAAAAATTGCTGGAATATGCCAATTGGATCACGGCCGGATATTATTTAAGACAATGTGCTCAACGGAAAGAAGATTTCAAAGCAATACCTTTCACTTCATGTCAATAAATATCTTGTAGTCGTTATTTACATTCTTTTCCCTCCCACAGAATTCGGTGCAAGCCAGAGCGAATGGAAAAAGTCAAACTACATGAATTATTTTTAGAAAACGACGACCTACTTAATTACGGGTTTAAGCTATTTAATTATGCGTGCGATCGTACTTAATGGTCCTCTTCTTGCTTTCTGTTCTGCTCATCATCGGTCACCAATTACTTCCAAAGAAGCTTCGTTCTTTCTTCATAGATATTTCCCCTTTCAAAATGGCATCATTCGAGTACAATACAGCATGGAGAGTTATTCTGTCTGTTCTCTTCTTGATCTCGTCGGATTCGCGAAGCAGGGTTGTTGGAGCTCCTCAAGTCCCGTGTTACTTCATATTCGGAGACTCGCTCGCCGACAACGGGAACAACAACGATCTCGAGACTCAGGCCAAAGCAAATTATCCTCCTTATGGGATCGACTTCCCCGAGGGCGCGACAGGAAGGTTCACCAATGGTCGCACAACCGTCGACATCGTTGGTCTGCTTTCTTGCCTTCTCCCTTTTTTCCATCGACCCTTCAAACTGTTCGTGTCAAATCTTTGTTACTATTCTTATTATTGTTATTGTTATTATTTCCTTTAATTGTGAATTACAGCTAAACACCTAGGGTTTGAAAAATACATTCAACCCTTTGCTACTGCAAAAGGCTGCGAGATACTCGTCGGCGTGAATTATGCATCCGGTGGGGCAGGCATTCGAGATGAAACGGGACAGCAACTGGTACACAAATATGTAGAATTTTACGCCTAGTGTTTGAAGGCTGGGTTGGACGGCATCCGCCTGCCCCCCTTAGGTCTGCCTCTATCATTTTATACGTGTAAAAGGATATCTTTTACATGCTCTTCCAATAGGGCGATCGGATCAGCTTGAACCATCAATTGCAAAACCATTTGGTCACGATCTCGCGCGTCAGAGAAATGTTGGGATCGAATGCTACGGCATACTTAAACAAGTGCATATACACGGTAGGAATGGGAAGCAACGATTACATCAACAACTACTTCATGCCAGATGTATACCAGACCAGCAAGCTTTACATGCCCGAGCAATACGCCAATGTACTAATCGAGCAATACCGACAACAGTTGAAGGTAAATATTTTCTCCTGATACGCATTGGATAGCAAAAGTTCTAACGCAAATTAACATCTACTTCTTTTTTTACAACTTTCATTTGATAATTACTTTGGAACATCCGCAGTTTCAACGGATCTGATATTTTATTTCATCATCCCACTTTCAAACCCTAGACCCTGTATTCATATGGAGCAAGGAAGGTGGCAATATTTGGATTAAGTGTGATAGGTTGCGCCCCAGAAGAAATATCGAGATTTGGGACCAATGGATCTCTGTGCGTCGACAAGATCAACAGCGCGGTTATGTTTTTCAACGACAGGCTCAAAACCCTCGTTGATGAGCTGAATAGCAACCTCGCCGATGCTAAGTTCACCTACATAGACTTTTTCGGGATCTCCATGGCTGGACTTCCAGGTATTTATCTCTCTCTCTCTCTCTCTCTCTCTCTCTCTAACAATCTTGTGTTGATAAATCCTTTTTTGAGTTATGCTAGCAATAAATCAAAGATTAGTTTACCAAATGACAAAACTATTAGCCATTTTTAAGGGGTGTATAAGTATATAGTGGCACAATGTCCAACAATCTCGTGTTGAGAAATCCTTTTTTGAGTTATGCTAGCAATAAGTCAATGATTAGTTTACCAAATGGCAAAACTATTAGCCATATCAAGGGGTGTATAAGTATATAGTGGCACAATGTCCAACAATCTCGTGTTGAGAAATCCTTTTTTGAGTTATGCTAGCAATAAGTCAATGATTAGTTTACCAAATGGCAAAACTATTAGCCATATCAAGGGGTGTATAAGTATATAGTGGCACAATGTCTGGTGCTTCATGTGTAAATTTCAACGATGGTGTTAATTATGTTTGTCTAATGTTCAGCTCTCCGACTTGCAAGTTCAACCTGTTGTAAGGTTCGAGAGGATGGCATGTGCATTCCCTTCGAAACTACATGCCTGATTAGGTTGTTGCACCCCTTCTACGACGCATTACACCCCACGGAGACGGTAAATTTGGTGTTTGGTGCAAGAGCTTACAAAGCTTTGCTTTCTTCTGATGCTTACCCTTTCGATATTCATCATCTCGCGATGCTCTGAAGAAGGAGATAGAGAGATTAAGCACTCGTGTGTATGCATATTAATTCAATATGGCTTCAGTTGACATTGATATGGTTGTTCACTAGAATCTCCAACTCAAATTGACAAATTTTTATTCATGTCGATACCATGTCCGTCCAAAGAAAATATTTGATGCCGTGAGGGCATTTTGAAATGATGACAATTTCGTGCATGTGTACTATGTATACACATCGAGAAATTTCATGATGACGAAATGTTCTCTTTTCTTGACATGAAATGAAGAAATTTGGGAAATTGGAAATTGTATTCCTTTTTGTTCTAAAGCTTTACATGTATACAAAGTCCTATATATAATATAAGGAAATACAATGTAGGAAATAACATACAAAACCATATTTTCCTGTTCTGCTGAATTATTTTCCAATCCTAGTGATTCGTCAATCAATCAATCCACGATTTAACTCAATCAATCTAAGAAAAGGAAACCATATCTCCAACACCCCCCTTAAGCTAGTGCCTTGTATATATCGAAAATGCCTTGTTTGCTTAATAGATATGTGTGTTGAAATTTATCTTGAGTGAAACGACAGTCAACCTTTATATGCTTTGTTCTTTCGTGAATGATTGGGTTTGCCGCAAGTTTGAGCATAGCATAGTTGTTGCAGAACAACATAATTGGCCAATCAACTTGCATGCTAAGGTCTGAAAGTAAACCTCATATCTGGACTATTTCACAAATGGTCTTCGCCATAGCTTGATATTCAGATTCGACTAATGACACTGATTCTTTGTCTTCTATGAAATCAATGACTTTTCCAATTTACTGTAAAAACCAATAATGGATCTTCGGGTCATTGGACAAGTAGCATAGTCCGTGTCATAATAAGCTGTCATTTTCATGTTGCAATCTCGAGATAAAAGTATTCCAAGTCCAGGACACCCCTTCAAATACTTCACAACTTTCAGTGCTGCGTTCATATGGGATTGCTTTGGACTGTGAATAAATTGACTAAAAATTTGCACTACAAGGCATATATCAGGTCTAGTCATGGTAAGATAAATCCATTTTTGACGAGTTTTTGATAGCTTGATGGATTACTAAGCAATGGGTCTTCATTAGATGACGATGATGATCTTGCATCATATTCAAGCATCGTCAACTTGGAGTTTTGCTCAATCGAAATAACAACTGGCTTACATTCGGACAGACCTACTTCTGATATGATTTCCAAAACAAATTTCAGTTGGCTAAGGCAGATTCTCATGTCTGACCAGGAAATCTCAATGCCAAGGAAATACTTGAGAGGTCTCGAATCTTTAATATGGAAAGTGGAGTGTAGATGTCCCTTAAACTTTCCAACAGCAAATTCATCATTTCCCATAATAAGTATATCATAACATATATCAATAAATAGATTGATGATGTACCTTTCATCCATGTAAATAGGGCATAGTCATGTTTGGAATGCTCAAATTTTCATCCGTGAGTGTAGTGGTAAACTTGGTGTACCATTGTTGGAAGCTTGTTTAAGTCCATATAGGAATTTACGGAAATGACATACTTGAGACTCCCTGTGCCTACCTAAAGCGTGTGAATGATCCATATAAATTTCTTCATCCAGATCACCATGAAGAAAGACATTATGGACGTCTATATGGTGTAAGGGCCAATCGAGAAAGGTGGCAATAGATAAAAAAGAACAAATAGTCACCTCTTTTGCTACTGGGGAAAAAGTCTCGTGATAATCGAAACATTTCCATTGTGTAAAGCCTTTAGCCACTGATCGAGCCTTGTAGCGCTCAACAAAACCATTTGCTTTGTACTTGATCTTGTATATCCATTTGAAATCAATTGGTTTTCGATGTAGAGGTAGCGATATAATATCCCAAGTATGATTCTCCATGAGGGTATTTAATTTAGCCACCATAGCTTGTTGCCCACATGGATCATGAGCTACTTCATCATAGGAAAAGGGTTCTTGTTCCTCGGATATGCGGCTGATACAATACATGTGCCCTAATGATAACCACTAAATGAAACATAAGAGGAAACATGATAATGAGTACCTGGAGCATACAAAGTAGGGCATTTATAATCTTTGGTCTACATCGGAGGACGATTGTTGTGGCTAGAACGTCGAAGTTGCTCATTATGAGTCCATTCGTGAATTGATAAAGGAAACTCGTCAATACACGGTTATGGAGAGGCCACTAATGAAGTTGGCGAAGATTTCTTCTCAGATTACTAAGTGCTCAATCATACGTTCCGAAGTTGACAAAGAAACTAAATTATCCGTGGCTGGTAAAGAAGACATTGGATCTGGCGTAATAAGAACATATTGTGGAGTCAAAGATAAATCCTCTTCAGATAGAAACTAGCAACAATTAGATGTTTAGATAAATTGCAAAGGCAAAGATGTCATTTTCTATATCTGCATGGAAAACAACATCTTGGCTTACCAAGAAGTGACCGGTAGATATCTCCAGGACACGGTAACCTTTCTATAGAGAGGGATATCCCATGAATGCAGTGAATGCCATAGGGAACTATTTTGTCCCGAGGGCCCATGGTTGTTACATAACATAAATAGCCGAAAACTCTTAATTGACCAATCTTTAGACATTTCCCTAAAAGCATCTCAAAAGGAGTTCAACCCCCAAGGACCCTAGTTGACATGCAATTGATTAGATAGGCTACCGTGACCATACTATCTCCCCAAAAGGTTTCGGGGATAGACGCTTGGTACTTAAGAGCACGGTCTACTTCTAAGAGATGATGGTGTTTGCGCTCAATAATCCCATTTCGTTGGGAAGGATAAGTGCAAGAACTTTCATGAAGGATCCTATTAGAGGAGAAGAGGGAGACGCATTCATTATTGAAAAATTCGTGTCCATTATTAGCACGAATGTGCTAGATAGATTTGTCAAATTGATTTTTGACCAAAGAGAAGAAATTTGTCATATGTAAAAAACTTGACTCTTGGATTGCATTAGGAAAACCCATGTGGCATGGGTATAATCATCCACAATAATGAGGAAAAAATTATCTCCGCCACGATATGGAGTATGATAGGAACCCCAAATATTTACGTGAATTAGGGAAAAAGCACTAATGGCTTGAGATGTACTGATGGGAAACAGTGTAATTGATTGTTTTGCTAAAGAACAGATGGGACATTTGGAATAGGAAAATAAGCACTATGACCCAACGTTGATGGGAAAGGACAATTTTATTACTGGCAGTGGCATTACAAGAAATGCCTTTATTCAACAAAGTACAAGATAAATCAAAATCTTTTGGAAAATTGGTCAAAAAATATAGCTCTTATGCAACGCTACCCAAGCCCATCAGTTTGCTAGTAGAAAGGCCTTGAAGGAAACAATTTTCAGAATTGAAGTAAACATTGTATGAATTGTCCTCTTAGGCTTTGGAGACAAAGAGGAGATTAAATTTAAATTTTAGAATGGAAATGACATTCTTAAGAATAATGGTGGGACTAAGACGAACCATGCCAATTTTGGTGAAGTAAGTGGTATTCCCATTTGGAAGACGCACCGGCACGGAAGAATGGGGTTTTGGTGAACTTGAGAAAAAATTGTTCATTGCAGATTATGTGGTCACGGGCCCCTAAATCAATTATCCATGCATCAACTGAAATGGAGTTTGTCAGACAAAAGGAGGTACTTGAGAAGCTCGCGATCTTGTTAGAAATGTCCAATTGACTCAGGGTCTTCATGATGTTTCAATACCAATCATGAGTAATATTCTGATTTGCCCTTTCAATTCCTTGTGTCGAGACCGATAAATAGAAAATTCTCTTGCTTTCCTTTATCACCCGGCTTTCCATGTAATTTTCAGCATGTATTGACAGTATGGTGTGGACGTTTGCAATATTCATAGGATTTAGCTTTTCCTTTTGTCACGACCTAAATTTCTTAGGCTAATGGATTATTAAAACTAAGCCTAACTCGGACCCTCCCAAGCCCTACCATTTCGCAATTTAGGGTTTAAATTTTTAATATGCAAAAGTTTTCATACTTGGAGTCACTACTAATCTATTTGTGGTAGGTTGATTAGAAACCTAAATAAAATATAGAGAGATATGTTTTATTTCTACGAACCAGAAATTCTAAGTTCGGGGACGTGGTTACGCTAGATCTAGTCTAATACATTTTAGTACCTTTTCTTTTCAAAAATACATATGCAGGCAGTTTGGATCCATTTTATTACCTAATCACTAACATGTAAAGTATTCATACGGGTACGCAAACCACTAATTTAACATCCAAAAAAGCAATAAATAGATTGTAAGATTATGAAAATGACGTACCTTAAAGCAACGCAAGCATCTGCATTGTTAGTAGAAAATCATACAGAGAATCCTACTATGATTTCTAATTAACAAAACAAGGCACTCAAGGTATTCTTTAGGGTCTGCGCTTTATTAAAATGCAAACAAACCTATATGTAATGACGTGCAAAAAATGACATGCGATTAATGCAATCTAACATGCAAACTATATGTCATGCGACGACGTAACCTAATTCTAATGACGGACCAATAATTTATTTTTGGTATTTTTCCAATGAAATTCGGAATTAAAAAATGCCTAAAATAACATGCAATCTAACAACTTCTTTTATGATATTTTTTTACTAAAATTCGAAATTAAAAGTTACTCAAATTAAGAATGCAATCTATCTTAATCTATCCTAAAGTAACTCATTCTTTTTGGGATTTTCATGGAAATTTGGAATCTAAAAATAACCTAAATAATATATTAGGATTAGAATAACACCTAATTTAAACTAGGAAATAAATTATCTTAAGTCCCAATTTAAATTAAATAATTATCCTATCTTCTAGATACATTTAGGATTTCCTAAACATGCAAAACTCCTAATTTAAATCCTAACTAACATATTTTTGGATTTTCTTTATTAAAAAAATCAAACAAATATAACAACCACACTTAAACAATCCACGCAATCAGCAAGATTCTTCTTATCAAATTTGGATTAGGAAAAGAAATCAAACTAAGGGTCATATCTATAGGGTTATAGATATCGACGGAAAGTCGATTATTTGAATTTGGAAAGCAGATAAAATCAATTATCGCATCCAAGTAATTATGGATGAGATAACAATTTCCGTATCGCCGCATATCGTACCTTAAGAATAAGGTCGGATAATCGTCCAGATACGTTGCCAAATTAGAAAAAATTCCTAATTTAGGGTATCGTAGAATATTGCAGATATCGCAAATATTATCCTAAGGTATCTAATCAATCACGCAATATTCACAAAATATTCAAAATATTCAAACTAAGAATTTAAATATTTTGAAAATATACCGAATAGAAATTTTTACCTGATTTGCGGATTACTTTCCAAATTTGAATTCGTGGCGGATCGGGATTGCGGCGAGTGGACCAATGGCGGGTGACCGACGACGAGCGATTGACGGCGAATGCGCCAACGATAATGGGGACGACGAACAGTGGTGGTGACCAACAGTGATGCTTGACGGCCGATGGTATGTTTGCAATGTGATGTGTACGGTGGCGAGGGCCTTCAGTGTAGATCGCAAATTGAGCAACAGGGTCTCGAAAACCTGCAAAATAGTAAGTGCTTCACCGTTGTCAAAGAAGGAGCTCGGCCGAGAAGGGTCAACGTGGGCTCGTGGTGGTTCGCAGTTCTCGACGAAGAAACTATACGTGAATGGGTATTGTGCTTGCCCTCCCTTTTATTCTCTCCACTATTAGCTTGCACTCAAAATCACCAAAAACTCGATCTCCTTTCCTCCGCTTTAAGATCTCTTTTTATTCTTGGTATGCACCCAGGAATCTCTCTCTGTCCGTAAGTGAATTTTCTGGTTTGCGTCCCTTGCAGGTGGAAGCGCAGGCCTTCACGAGAAGAAGCAGCTCCTTGTGCAAGCGATGGTAGGAACGTCATGGCACTTGTTGTAGTATCGTCGAAGAAAGCAGTTGTGGCAGGGGGCTCGTCGGCGCAAGGGTAGCAGCAGCAGGGACGGCGGGATGGCGCGGGCACAGCGGTGAGGCGACAATCTCTTACTCCTTGCTCTTGTTCTTGCTCACGTGTATCTCTTGTACTCTTAGGAATTGTGTTTTGGGAATTATCAAAGCTCCTCCTCCATTGAAGGGTATAATCACAAATTTATATAGCAACCTAGGTTAATTGACCGGGCTTTCTAATATTAGACTTAGGCTTTATCATTTAATTTTATTTTAATTTTAAATGGGCTAAATTAATTTGAGCTGATTTAAGCTCAAATTAAGATAACCAAAGCCTTTTAGACTTGTG
This sequence comes from Syzygium aromaticum, assembly GCA_024500025.1. Taxonomy (NCBI): domain Eukaryota; kingdom Viridiplantae; phylum Streptophyta; class Magnoliopsida; order Myrtales; family Myrtaceae; genus Syzygium; species Syzygium aromaticum. Next base: position 606,447 of record CM044887.1, on the reverse strand, counting down.
AATTTCGGCCCCCAATCTCTTGAGTGAGTCAAGTTTCACTCGATGCTCGAGCTCAATTTGTGCAATGGATTTTCAGCTTACTCGCCACCGCTGGTCCGATGTGAAATGCAATTAAACTATATGATCCTAAACTATATGCTATGTGATTTTGATATTTTGATTTATGGGTTAAAATTTAATCCCTAATTTTCTATGCAATTAATCACTAAATGGTGTGCCGAAATTTAGGTACCAACAGCTGCCCCTCTTTGAAGGAATGCTCGAAAAGATTTCATTCAAAAACAAAATGATACCTAAATTTTGACTATGCAAATGCAATGAGAAATATTAATCTTTTTGTTGAGTAAACGGGATCTCAATGAGCCCACACCCATTTTCTAATGTGATATGTGGATGCTAATGCAAAAATAGAAAACATACCTGTACTTACTTACCTGAAGATTTGGGAAAGCAAACTTGGGCTATGGAACAGCTTTTGAAAACCTGCCAAGAATCTAAAATTCCCAATAGTATTTGAAAGCTTAAAAATTCTCTTCGAATTTTCGAAATAAAACCTGAAATAAACTCAAAAATTCCTTTTGGATTTTCAGAGAAGATGCTTGAGATAAGATGGGCTCGAAAATTCCCTTCGGATTTTCGATAAAATGAATCGAATAATTCCCTTCAGACTTTCAAAAAAGATTCCTGAAACTCCAATCAGGTATTTGAATGGCCTAAAAAATTCCCTTCGGATCTTTGAGAAAGATACTTGAAATTGAAACTACAATCAAATATGGATATGCTCGAAAATTCCCTTTGGATCTTCGAGAAAGATATCTAAACTTCAATCAGATATTTGAATGGGTTCGAAAATTCCCTTCAGATTTTCAAGAAAAATATCTGAAATTGCAATCAGATATGATTAATATAATCGAAAATTCCCTTCAGATTTTTGGAAATAATACCTGAAACTTCAATCAGATATTTGAATGGGTTTGATGATTCCCTTCGGATCTTTGAGAAGATATCTGAAACTTCAATCAGATATTTGAATGGGCTCGATGATTCCCTTCGGATCTTCGAGAAGATATCTGAAACTTCAATCAGATATTTGAATGGGCTCGATGATTCCCTTCGGATCTTCGGGAAGATATCTGAAACTATAATCAGATATAATTAATAGGATAAAAAATTCCCTTCAGATTTTTGGAAATGATGCCTGAAACTACAATCAGGTAATTGAATATTCAAAAATATTTAGACGAATACGAAGCTTCAAAAAGCAACTGTAACATTGGGAACTCTTCTATCTTTGAGGAAACATTACCTATTAGACATGACTAGAGCAAAACACATATGCATTCATCAAAGAGATTAGCAATCACGGCTATTCTAGAACTCACATTTCAAAATTCATTAATTCAATTGAGATTTATGCATGATGGTTTTACCATATTTGCATCACCAAATTTTCACTAGGGAGAATCATCAATTAAGACAATTTTCACTCATAACGTGGATTTCTTAAGAGTGCTAAATGAGAGACTTTCAGTTGAAAAATGGCTTTCACTCACTCTTTTTCATAAGGGCTATTTTATGAGAATCACTCCATCTCACCATCATTATGTCGATAAGAATCCGAGTATTTTCGCAAACGGTACGACCTTACCAATCTAAGAGGTCTTTATGAGGACCGTAGTGTCGATTTAGTCAATGGCTTAACAAAGGAGACTCTTCGAGTCGAGGCTATTGAAAGAAAATACTCCACAATCATATCTGGGTTTACAAGTCAAGAACCCTGCAAAATGAGATATAAATAGACTTGCTCACACTTCTTCGAGCTAAGCTTATAAACATATGAATTCTACATTTATTCAAGTGCCATAATCCGAAGAGACTTTGCAAAGGACGTAACGTAGGCTAGGTTCATTGGTTAAGAAACGAAAGAACACATCAAGCTCAAAGATGTGTATAAACAAGGTGAGAGTTGGTGATCATTTATGCATTATCACGGGTCCTCTTTTTCGCCAGAGATTGTCTTCTTGGTTGATACTCCATTGGCCTCGAGAGCTTGTCACTTGACTTCTTAAGACTGTGGATATCTTTGTGACTTTGTCACATCATATCTCAACATTTTCTCCTCCGAAGTTCTCTCCTTTTTCTTCATTTTTTTCTTTCTCTTCTTTTTTTCATGGGCATGGGCCTTGCTTTTACTAGGCACACTACTTTTTCATGCCTCCTAGTTTTTTTTATTTTTATTTTTGACACACACACTGTCTACAATGCATACATTGGCCAGCCACACTTTGGTTTGTTTTGACCGAATGACTAACATTTGGACTCTCAGGGTCTTTGTCTTCTATCAGTGCTCCGGATATGCTGCGTGGATAGTGATGGCCTTTACCTTGCCCCAGTGTGGAGGATGATCACCAACTGGATTTTTATAAAATGAAATTGCAAGCTCAAGTGGGCTAAGCAATAGATAAAGTGTGTAGGATAGAGAAAGAACCACTCTTCATCATCCTAAGGTACTTGGATTAATGTTTGAGTTCGTTTGCAATAGCAACACTTGAAGATTGATGCAAGTGTGAGCAAGAAAATTTCTATCCATTTTTCTCACCTCACGATGTTGACTTACCTCTAGTTCACCCCGATGTGGGGCGGTTCTTGACAGGGGTAATTCGACAAAAAACTTCTCCAAGTGTTTAGGCTCAAAGTAACGAAACAATGGATAACTTGTAGTATTTGAAATAGAGAAATGAATTGCCTCTCATCATTTTGGTAGTCGTATCTTTCGCGAGATAACCCTTTACCTTGTGGACATTGAATTTTTCCACTCATCTCACATGTGTATGAATAGGGGACGGTGTATAAAAAATGGCTTGTCTTTCATCATCCCAACAAATCTCATTTAACATACTCAAGCAATTCCATATCATTCATTGAATTGTCTATCTTGACAAATTTCAACATAAAATTGATGAGTCAAATAGGTAAACTTACCAAGCAAAATTTCTTTTCCTTGAAAGATATGATCTGATGCTGAAACGCGATAGAAAAATTAACTGAACAAGAAAATTCAACAGAAAAATAATTCGTTTTCCAATTGACGCAGAGAGAGCGTAAATTTGGAACAACTCCAAAGAACTCGAAATTTTTATTCAATAATACTGTGTCTTGATTACAAGACGGACATCTTATATATAGAGATAGGACTCCTAATACTAATGGAAATCGAATAATTAAAGATAACATCTAATTTCCTAATATAGAAAACTGCTTAAATAGTAATATAGGAAACTGCCTTAATGGTAATATAAGAAACTGCCTAAATGGTAATATAGGAAACTGCCTAAATGGTAATATAGAAAACTGCCTAAATGCGCCATCTTTGACTTCAAGCCCGCTGGTTCATCCAATCGTATAACAGGTCCGCCGATCCCCTAGGTGCATCATGATCATTTCACAAGCTTATCAACTTCAAGCACAAAAAAGTTTGTAACTTTCGAACATATTTATCATACTAAAAAATCTCAACATATGCATGAAAAATATGGCATTGAACATTCAAAATAAATGGTCTCTGCAAAAGTGTGAGAACATCAACACCAAGAGATATTTTTTTGGAATGGGAGCCCTTTGATTGCCCCTATTTAGAAGGAATGGACACATGAATACTCCATCGTTGCTTTTGCCCCTACACAAAAAAGCGTGCATGAATAGGATACTAAGCAAATGTGAATTGAGACTCAGAAGATTCCAATTAGAATTATGACATTATTTCAATCGGATTTGTCAATCCATTATCATCATCAAAGTTCGACATGCCCCTCAGTTTGTCATCCCCTATTATTGAGCACTTATTTTCGTTCTTCGAAAATAGCATCATGCCCAAGTAGGTGTTGATCTTTTGCCCTATAGGTTCATCATCAATAGAACTCGATATGTCAATTCCTCATCACAATAAGCTAAAGAATTATGCTCTGAGACATGAAGTAATAAGTCAGACAAACAAACAAGGTTTATTTTATGCACGCTTTGGAAAAGTTTTTTTTTAAAGCAATGAAATGCTTTTTATTTTCGAAAAGTTTTTTTTTGGAGGGAGCATGAGAAAGCCTAGCCCTCAGAATTTCTCCTTGGATGATATTTTCTTTTCATGATTGCATATCATTACCGGACTAGTTTAATATACTTTAATGTGCCCTCGAAACAAGAACAATTTTCTATGAATTTTCAACAAACAAAATGATTTCACATGACCAACCCATCACAATGGTTGAATGCCCAAGTTATCAACTATGAAGCATTGAAATTACAAACTTTGAAACCATTGGTTTAAAGTGTTTTTCAAATAGCACGATGATTGACTCACTTGCTGTGAACCGGCACAGAATTAAAAATATAACGGAGTAAGAGTGTAGGGAACTTACTTGACTAATGATAGATGAATGGTAATCACATAGATATGCACATGAAATGTGAGGTTCGATTTTTATCTAAACTCTGGCTTGCAGGATTACCAGACTAAACCAGTCATGGTTGTGGTTTGGCCGGGGTTCCCCTGACTCCAGCTTAGTCAAGGAGCCGACCCAGGTTACATGGTTGCAACCATGGTGGTAACTCAATGATACCGTAAAGAACTTCCGGGACCAAGGACGGCGACCCGTATCACGCGGGTGTGGTCAGGGTGTCACTGTCTCAGTACCATCCTAAACTTGTGCTGCCCAAGTCCGGCAACAGGTAGTGTGTACGGTGTAGTGTAAATACAAGGCATGCATAGCAGGTTATATTATACAGCACTTCGTGCATAAAATAAACCATACATTCAAACACCTCCCTGCAAAACAAGGGTTAACAATCACTCCTCCCCTTATACCTCTCATTCTGCAAAAATATTTAACACATAAAATATTAGGGATGTACCTAGGATCCTCGCGGCCAAACAAAAATATTTTTTGAAAAAAAAAACTGGCCTAAGTCTACTAAGAGTTTTAACCTAATCCCCAGCGGAGTCGCCAAGCTATCGCGATCTAAATTTCTCAATCTAATAGATTATTAAGACTAAGCCTAACTCGGGCCCTCACAAGCCCTACCAATTCGCAACTTAGGGTTTAAATTTTTAACATGCAAAAGTTTTCATACTTGGAGTTGCCACTAATCTATGTGTGGTAGGTCGATTAGAAACCTAAATAAAACATAGGAAAATATGTTTTATTCCTACGAACCAGAGATTCTAAGTTCGGGAACTTGGTTACGCTAGATATACTCTAACGCCCTTTCGGTACCTTTTCTTTTCAAAAATATACATGTAGACAGTCTGGATCCATTTTATTACCTAATCACTAATATGTGAGGTGTTCATGCAAGTGCACAAACCACCAATTTAACATTCAAGAGATCAATAAATAGATTGCAAGATTAGGAGAACGACGTACCTTAAAGCAACGCAAGCATATACATTGTTAGTAGAAAATCATATAGAGAATCCTATTATGATTTCTAATTAACAAAACAAGGCACTCAATGCGTTCTTTAGGGTCTGCGCTTTATTAAAATGCAAACTAACCTATATGCAATGACGTGCAAAAAATGACATGCGATTAATGTAACCTAGCATGCGAACTATATGTCCTGCAACGACGTGACCTAATTCTAATGACGGATAAATGATTTATTTTTGGTATTTTTTCAATGAAATTCGGAATTAAAAAAAATGTCTAAATTAGCATGCAATCTATCTTAAGAAATAACTTTATTTATCCTAGGACAACTTCTTTTTTTGGATATTTTTCAATTAAAATTCGAAATAAAAAAATACTCAAATTAACATGCAAACTATCCTAATATGTCCTAAAGTAACTCATTTTTTTGGGATTCTAAATATCCTAAATGATATATTAGGATTCAAATAACACCTAATTTAAACTAGGAAAGAATTATCTTAGGTCATAATTTAAATTAAATAATTATCCTATCTTCTAGATACATTTAGGATTCTCTAAACATGCAAAACTTCTAATTTAAATCCTAACTAACATATTTTTGGATTTTCTTTATTTATAAAAAAAAGAAAGCAATCAAACAAAAATAACAACTACACTCAAACTATCCACGCAATCTGCAAGATTCTTTTTATCAAATTTGAATTAGGAAAGAGAATTGAGCTAACGGTCATATCTATAGGGTTATAAATATCAACGGAGAGCCGATTATTCGAATTTGGAAAGCAAATAAAATCCATTATCATATTCAAGTGATTATGGATAGGATAACGATTTTTTGTATCGTCGCATATCGTATCTTAGGGATAAGGTTAGATAGTCATCCTAATTTTGGATATTCTAGAACATTGCGGATAAAGCAAATAGTATCCTAAAGTATCTAGTCAATCACACAATATTCACGAAATATTCAAAATATTCAAATTAAGAATTTAAATACTTTGAAAATATACCGAGTAGAGATTTT